>CM050325.1:70991386-71111809 GCA_027475135.1 Bactrocera correcta
ATTTTCCAATAATTTACATGATAATCACTACTTGACAGAGAGTCGAAAAGCATAAGGTTGAAAGGCAATAAAATGCATTGCAAGCATGTAAGTGTATACATCGTTTGTGAGATATGCATATACATATGTATGTATATGTTAAATATATCTGGTATATAAATATATGTATATGTATGTGAATATATATGTTTATGCATAATTTTTACACTTTGTGGACTTATTGTTGTTATTTTGCCTGGCATTTTGTATTGGCCGTTTTAAGTATTTGCAACTCTTTGTTGCCATTGCTTTTGTTGTGTGTTGCTTGGCGTGTATTTGTATTTTAAATGTAGATACATATTTATGTGCATTGCATAAATGCAATCATTTGACTTTGAATGGAGCGAGATAAAACTTTGTTGCTTTCCAGTATTGCGTTGACTTAGGTTGGGATTTGAGTTTTATTTTTGCGGTTAATTTGAGTAAGGTTAGGAGAGTAATAGAATAGGTTAGGTTAATATGGTAGACTAATGAGCCTCACATAGACCATTTTTGGTCTTTTCCGCTATCAGATGGGTTTCAATTATTAGGTCCTTGAGGAGCAGTCATCCTTCAGGCCTGGGCTTGATGCGAATTTTAACAGACTCTGTATCCTCACTATCGATACCTATTCCAGTGTATCATACTGTGGGGACCCCAGATGCTTACAGCGCAGTCTTGCCAATGCGGGACAAGTGCACAAGAGATGCGCCATTGATTTCCCTGTTAGCTTTATTATGCAGGCGTGTGTCCCTAGCAGACAATGACTCCTACATTCTCTTATATCGAGTGCCAATAGGAATATTTTGTACTTCGTATCTACCGTTTCGCACATGACTTTTGAATTTTGCACCCAGATAGCTCATCCCATCGGTTTTTATTTTCTTTACCATGCTTCTGTTCAGATCGTCGTATAGACAATGCATGGGATAGGAGAGCAAAAAGATTATGTTATTTTGAAGCGCACAAGAAGAAACTATATAAATAGGACAACAATAAGGCTTATAGTCTCTTAGGTATATGTATGTAGGTGTTCATTTTGCTGAGCAGTAAGAACTCACGCCAGTTTTGCGTATAGTATTTGACAATCGCCAGAATTTCAATATAAAGTTCTTCAATACCGCAGTGAATCCTAGAAAGTCTCCGGTAGGGATACAAATTTGCCAAATTCCTTCTGTTGAAAGTTTTAGGAGGATGGGGAAGTGAGAATTTTAAAGGTCGGTAGAGAACATTTTTCCCAAACTGCTATACTAGACCTACCCAGAATGATACAAGAGGACTTTATAAGAACCGCGGTCAGAAACGGACGTTGGGCCTGACACCGCTCACATTTATGTGAAATCACAAATATCTCCGAACCTACCTTACTAATTTTTTATCGAAAATATCGGGAAATCGGTGGAAAAATTCAGAGGGAATTATCTTATTCTCTAGTATATTTCTAAGTCAAAATTGAGATCAATCAGATTAATAATTGTCTTAGCCGCCAAATCTCTAATAGAAAGATTTTCGAACTGACTTTATACCGCATTTATCGGTAATTATGTGAGCTACTTTTTAAAATTGATAGAGCGTGTTTTTCTAATAACAGTTCATAGTTGTGCCTAGTACAATAACCCCTACACACATTATGAGGCCAATGACTTTTCTGTTTACTTTTAGCCAAGTCAACATCCTTTGTTTACATTTGGGTTCATTGACCTTTTTGTTTACATTTTATGAGCCAAGTCAACAACTGAATCCGCTTGGCCACCAGTATCATCATATGTTCGTGAATTGAGCTGAGCAAGAACTTGAAAATGTTCCGGATTTTCAACGAAAAATCATCTTCAGCGATGAGGCTCATTTCTGGCTGAACGGCTTCGTCAATAAGCAAAATATGCATCATTGGTCAGGCAGCAATCCACACGTACACCATCAGTTACCCTTAAATCCCGAAAAAATGTCAGTTGGATGCGGCTTATGGGCCAGCGGCGTCTTTGGGCCGTACTTCTGCCGTGATGATCAAGACCGGCACGTTACTGTAAATGGAAATCGCGACCGCTCAATGATAACCGCATATTTTTGACCCGAATTGGATGATATGTACTTAGACAATATGTGGTTCCAACAGAACGGCGCCACAAGCCACACAGCAAATGTCATAATCGATTTATTGAAAACCAAGTTTGGTGAACGTGTTTTCTCACGAAATGGCTCAGCCAATTGGCCGCATCGGTCGTGCGATTTGACGCATACGACTATTTCCTGTGGGGCTACATCAAGTCTCTGGTACATGCCAACAAGCCAGCGACGATTGATGAACTCCATACGAATATCAAACGTGAAAGTATAGCGAATTACTTTTGAAGGAACTTGTGTACCAAGTTTCATCAGGATATTTTTTATTCAAGTTATAGCTTGTACGGACGGACAGACAGACAGTCAACCAGATTTCAATTGGTCTCGTCATCCTCGATTAGTTTTAGGTGATGTAAACAGCCATTAGCTTAGCAAAATGTGTAAAATTAATTTCAGAACCTTCACTCTTCGGTTCGCAAACTTTTCAGTCGCTCTTCTAGTTGGACGAATCCTTTTAAATTCATATTAACATACTTAGGGTAAGCAGTTCATGGCCGCGGCAATCCAATTTGACTGGCTGGTGTGACTTATGTGGAGAGACACATACACCAACACACGTACATAGTAAAATGCAAGTACTTACATACATACCTACATATGCGTCGAGTGGCAGATTTATTACAAAGTGCACTCAATTGGAATTAATTTGTTGGTCCGCAGACGCAACGACACCACTGCATACACACTTATACATATACATACTCGTATATAAAATATCCACAAATTTATTTTTAATACAAAAATTGCAGCCGCTACTCCATTCACTGGCTGCATGACTGATTTGTTGCAATGTCGGCTTGTCGCTTGCCGCCGCTGCTGCTGCTGTTGGCGTTGCAACGCGTTGTGGCGTGGCGGAGGCGCAAAGTGCAAAGGATGCCGATTTCTTTTATGTTCAATATTTTTATGTACTTTTCGACGAATGCAATAATTTTTAATAAGTTGCAACAGCCGCAACCGCACATACTGCAACGGTTTAGCACGCAAGCGACGCAACAACAGCAATACTCATATGGTTATATATATGAATGTCCGTATGTATTGTGTGCATTTGCTCATTCAGCTTGCAGCTTTTGCTTTTTGCGCTGATTTCTGCGATTCGTGCTGCTGCAGTCACCGCGTTCGGGCGCGGCAGCATATAAATTAAGGAGCCGGCGAGCGAGCGACCGCCTGTACAATGCGAATCCATCAATTTGCCTCAATTGTTCTGCGAATAAATCAAAGCAGCGTTCCACATCAAAATTTTTATACCCAAATGTAATGCTTGCCGCTTTACGCTTGTTTTTCAAGATCAAGCAAATGTGGCCCGTAAGGGCACTTTGAAGTTACGCTTGATGGAGGCATTCGAAATCGGAGGATATTAATTGCGAACACTTTGTTATATAATTTTCTGCGAGCGGCAAATGTAAAGTATATGTGAGTTGTATTGGAATGGTGAAACTTAATATTAGAAAGTGGACTAGTCAATTAGGTACTAGTGAACAATTAGTTGAAGACCAACCTGCCAGTCGTTCTTCCTTTTCGCTGTTTGACGCTAATTAGAGATTACAAGTATGTGTGTATGTATTGTAGACAGGTCTTTCACCACCTAGTCTTTACGCCGAAGTAGAAGTCTTCCTCCTAATCTGCTTCCACCGGCGGGTACTGCGTCTAATAAACTCAGAGTGTTCTCAACTATTCGGACGACATGGCCTAGCCAGCGGAGCCGCTACCTCCTAATTCGCAAAACTATGTCATTATATTTCGTACAGCTGCGATATTCGCCGTTGCCAATGCACAAAGGGCCATAAGTCTTTCACAGGACCTTTCTCTCGAAAACTCGCAACGCCGATTCATCAGATGTAGTCATCGTCCATGATGATGAATGACTTGTAGAGTTTAGTCTTTTTTCATCAAAAGAGGACTTTACTTCTTCTTCCTACTCAGTCCGAAGGGAGGCTGACGTTGTTGCTGATATTAATGCTTGTTCCAAGCTATTTTGGAAAAAATTATCTATAACTTCGAAGTTATGACTGTCAACAGTGACGTGGGAGCCAAGTAGCGAATGCGACGACTGTTTGTTTGATGACAGGTGATATTTCATCTTGCCCTCATTCACTAGCAGGATAGGAAGTCGCCTTGTCTAAAACCTCGTATGGTATCGAACGGCGCGGAGAGATTCTTCCCGATCCTGACGGAGCTTTTGGTGTTGGTCAACAACAGTTTACACGGCCGTATTAGTTTTAGAAATCGCGGCATAAAGACAGCTCCTTTTCGTGCTGTCGAAAGCAGCTTTGAAATCGACGAAGACGTGGTGTGTGTCGATTCTCCTTTCGTCGGTCTTTTCCAAGATTTGGCGCATGGTGAATATCTGATTAGTTGTTGATTTTCCAGGTCTAAAGCCACACTGATAAGGTCCAATCAGTTTGTTGACGGTGGGCTTTAATCTTTCCCAAAATACGCTCGATAGAACCTTATATGCGATGTTGAGGAGGCTTATCCCACGGTAGTTGGTGCAGATTATGGGGTCAGCCATAATTAAATTCCAATCGTCGGCAGTTTCTTTGTAGAATGCTAAAACATGCTCCTTGTCAGTTCCTCGCCGCAATCCATCGGACATACACAATAGTTTTATTGATCGCATTTGCAGCTATAACATTTTCTCTTCTTTCTGCTAATTTGTGGACTCATCCTAAAAGAATGGAGGCGCACCGGCTGCCAAGAATGTTTCAAGCCAATTTTTGTTACCCAGTTCACCTCTGGAATAAACGGTCTTTCGTGTTGCCAAGGTCTGAGCTATTTATAACACAGATGAGGTAAAACTTCTTAGTCGCTGGTTTCTAAATAAGTTTTAACCGGTCTTGCAATATGTGACCGAGCGTTGTCATTATGGAAAATATTGTCTCATGTCTAATCGCAAATTTGCGGCGTGTTCTAGAATCGCTCGCTTTGGTTTGATGATCGTCAACGGTAGAATTCCCCTACCTAACATATACAGATTATTGGCGTCAAGGATATTCGACTTATCCATTGATTTTTCTGGTTGACCAAGTTTCACTTTTGATTTTTTACGTTTAGGCCTGCTGTATTCGCTTCATTTTTCATTATCACTCACTCGCCAATGCAAAAACAACGCTTTTGTAGCGTCAAAGCAGAATTTCTGACATCCGAATTTGTCTTTTAACATCTCTTGGCTACAAATTATTTGGCACAATTGCTTTGCTTTTGAATGCATCGGCTGCTTATAATCATTTTTAAACGGAAAGATATAATATAACAAATGTTACTCATACGCCATGGTGTCCATAAATCCCTTAAGATACTTTGTAATTATCCAAACACCCTTTAAGTTATGTATGAAAGAATGAACACATGAATGTTTGTATAGTATCCAAAACGTTAGATAATTTTGGAAAATTAAAACGATGAAATATTAAGCTTATGTTCCTAATTTTGGCATTTTATTAAATTATGAATGCACTTTTATTAAATTTTTTTTTATTTGGTCTATTTTCAAAAAAGTTGGGATTCGAAATTTTCAAAAGCTTTTCTCTTTTTATACAAATAGACATTTTTAAACAGGCACCATAATCACTCGATAACAGGACCGACCTATAAGGTGCATTTATAAGAAACTCTCAACACAGCTGCCGGAACTACTGCCAAGATCGTTGCATGTGGGCTGGCGTTGTCCTGATGGCTTTCAATTCTTCTCTTATTGGACAAAACTGGTCCAATTGTTGACAGTACTGGTCCAGATGAAGAGTTTAGCTGTAGGGGAGCAGCTTTTATACGATGATTTACTGCCAATCCCAGGCATAGCAAAAGCTACCTGACCATTAATCCTTGCTTGGCTACCAGTGGCGCGGGCTCACAGCGATTCGGCCGCAGCCGCTTTCGCCTGACGTTGTTTAAGTGGCTCATTTTTCATAATCATAGATGGAAATTCGGTTCATCAGGTTAACATACATCACCTGGTGTTCGAACTTCTTTTGTATCCAGCCTATGTCATTGCTTACCAACATGCCAAACAAACCTTAGCAACAATATTCACTTAGAATAATAATCCTCATGGCAACGTTAAAAAACAAATATTGAAATGGAATGATAATAAATGTGCAACCGTCAAATAACAAAACAAAAGATCTCGAAACAAATTTAAAACAGTCTATAAAGAACTATTTGGTGCATGAAAAATGTTTTGGGGGTCTCAGCGAAGCGCTTGATCTCTACCAGGAATATTGCAAAGCACTGAAACTACAACAACCACACGAGCAAAGACGGGCCCAAAAACAGCAAGAAGCCAACGAAGAAAACGGGAAAAAACGCAAACAAGGGGAGATGAGTACACAGGAGGGGCAGAAGAGAAAGCGCACAGCGCAGAACAAGAAACTGGCGCTGGTTTGGGGATGCAAAAGCTGCGAGTCATCAGCTCAATATACTGCTCTTCGGTGCTGGCGATCCGCGTCACATCATCAAAACTATGGCCAAAATGTACCAACACAAAGACAGCCATGTCAATTTCTATGTGCTCGATGGTTGCATAGAAATCGTCGCACGCAATATGCTTTCTGCTCGGCATAGCGCTCGAGAACCCAGAATCGTTTCACTTAATGCGTAAGGTGCATCTCTTCATGGACGTGTACGGCAATGCGCTGATGCGTCCCGGCTCACATCAATATCTCGTTGGCAAAGCGAAAGCAATGCTGAAAATGATCACCGACGACGAGGAGTTAAAGCGACTGGCACCACATGTGAATATTGACCGACTGAGGTATCGCGAGCGCGATGGTTTGGAGAACGCATTCAACTTTCTGCTGCCACGCGAGGGTTATGTCTTCGATGTGCAGCAGTACTGGACCGAACGCGTGCGCAAATTACTGACCACACGTTACGATTATCGCGAGGGCGCCTTCGATTGGGATTTGAATATGGTGTTGAAGGACCGGAACGCAGCGCAAATATGCTCACAGGTGACTTTTACATTTGCAACATTTTATAAGACATTTTTTGAAACTTTTTGTGCACAGGAATACCGTTATTGGCGCGAAACTGGCATCGCCTTTACTTACCCCGAATATGAGCAGTGCAAGCCGAATAAAACACTCGTCGCTGGGCTGGTGCGCAACGGCGAGAAGTATCTGCATCGTGGCTATGCTGGGGACATAGAGACAGGGCCGTTTTGTACATTTGGTCTCAGCACCGCTGACAAGCAAATGATGAACTCGGTGCATGGCGATAATGACTATCGCGCCACGGATATTACCGAACGCAATTTGCTCGAATATTTTCATGAA
Organism: Bactrocera correcta; assembly: GCA_027475135.1. Lineage (NCBI taxonomy): Eukaryota > Metazoa > Arthropoda > Insecta > Diptera > Tephritidae > Bactrocera > Bactrocera correcta. The sequence continues at coordinate 70,998,799 of CM050325.1, forward strand.
TTGCAAACGCGCACCGCTTACACGCATGATCGTAAAATTTCGCGTAAATATGGTTCGGTTAAGTTGCTAATGGGCGAACGGCTTACATTTGACGAATGCGATGTGGATGCTGCGCGCGAGTATGGTAAACCGTGGATACAGGTGGAGCAGTGCAAGGTGTTTTTCCTCTCGGCCGATGACATTTTCACGCTGCAAGATGTAAATGCCAATGAAAACTGGCGCAACTTCTTCGATGTCGTTTTTGTGGGACATAACTACTTTCCATTTTTGAAGAGCAATTTCGCGGAAGTGCTGCGTGGCAATGCTTTGCTCATTTTGGAGAGTAAACTGTTGACTGTGGCGCGTAAAGAGGTAGTGCAGGAATTCGAGGACAAATTGAAGTCATATGCGAAGTTGTTAAGTTTAACGCCAGTGATCAATTATAATGCCTTGAATACGAAAAACAGTATTTTGCGTTATAAGAAAATTATCGAAGTGGAGAAACAGGCTGAAAACGACAATTAAATATTTTAAATTAATTCAGCTAATTTTTTATAAAACGGAACTTACTGCTTTTCAATTATTTTTACCACCAATAATTTCGCTTTAATTAATTAATATATTTCTCTAAACTAAAAACTTACAAAAATGTAATTAGTTGCTATTGTGGGTTTTCTTTTTAGAGCCCCAAGTTTCTAAATTGAAATCTTTTTTATATGATCTTATTTTGGGCTTTTGCTTATAATCTCTATCATCGAAGTTATTATCTAAAGAGAAATTCAGCTGCTTGGCACGTTTTTCCAGCTTACGCTTCTTTTGCAGCTCCTCTGCTGATACATCAAGTATTTTGCGGCGTGGTACATGCCGCAGCGCTTGTGTCCAATCATTGGTAGACTTCAGGTCCAATAATATGTTGACCATTTGGTTAAGCGTTAGCGACTTGCCTGAGCCTGCGCCCCACTGCAGGTAGCGATCGAGCGGCAGACGCGCCATGCGCAGGCCCAAGCGTTTCGCTTTGGCTAGCGATAGCGGTTCATTATTAACCTGCGTAGCAAGAATAAAATTATGGATTTTGTAAAATGTTTATTGTTGTTCGCTGTATATTTACCGTATCCACCATTGCGCCTACTATGTACACATTGTCGGGATTATACACTTCCAGATCTGTGCGGCAATGTGGCGTCAAATAGACTAGATTTTCTTTTGGAAATAACTCGGTAAAACATTTTTCATGCACATTCATCGGAAATTCTGTATTGTACATAGTGGGTATGTAACGGTTGAGAGCTTTTGTGCATACGCTATTCATATTCACGTTGCAGTAATGCAAATCGAAGGGATCATCATGCGCACGATTCTCAGCAAAACATAACATCAATTGTTTAGCGGCGTTTAGCGCCTCTCGACCCCGTCATGTGTCGATCGTACGAACAGTCTAGCACAATTTTAGGCGAAAACTGCATGGCGCGTATCAATCTGCATAAGCAAAGCAACAATGAGTTTAAGAAATTGCATTGTAATGAAGGTAGTCACCTGTTATTCTGAAAATTATTTATGGTCGTATCGTAGATGCGTAAAAAGAGTGATGTATGTCCCAAGCCATAGATGATGTGTTGATTCTCCTCACGTTCTTTACGCATTTCCTCCTTTCGCTCTAGCACTTGCACTGCACGTTCTTCTTTTTTACGTTCCTTGGCTTGTTTTTTAGCTTCTACTTGCCATAAGAAATTGTAATACTTGTAACGTGCTGACTTTGAAGGCAATGTAATTATGTGTGCCCAATTCTCATCGGTAATTGACTCTAATGGCGGTACCCGTCGTCCCTCTTGATGTGCTATGTCGACTTCGAGTTGTAAGACTTTGAGAAGTTTGTCGCGTTCCTCAATATTGGCTGGAGGCTCAGCTTTTGCGCCGGTTCCATATGTTGGCTGGTTTTGCGTAAATGGATTATGGTGGGTTTTAGCGGGGTTAGCCTCATTATCGATGTTCTCATCGGCGGCTACTTTGGCACAGAAACGCGATGTCACCGAAACACAAGCGGTTTTCGTTGACAGCAAACTGTGATTTGTACACTGTGTTAGCTGGAAATGATGACGCAATGTACCACGAGCAGGTGCTAACCGGAATAGTGATTTTAACATTATTTTAATTTAAATTATAAACAAATAAGAAGTTTGATAATCTCCATGTGTGTAATGCAATTTGCGGCGAATTGACAATGGTCGCTCAGCTGATCAAGAATGTCAAAAGCAAAAGCAATTGCTAAAAAAAGTGAAAGCAGATAACGTCTAAAATAAAGAACTTAAGTAATGCATACAATAACAACAGTTTTTAAGCGTTGTACAAATATTTATATGCATTCAGTTTTATTTTATTTAAAAATATGTACATTATTACATATATTTTAATTTTTCGTTCAACATTTCTTATGAATTTGCTTTGTTGACTCGTTTCCTTCTTTAGGCACTTTGAAAGCCACTGTTAAGGGAACAGCTGTAAACATGAGCAACTGTCAAAATCAGCTTTCATTGATGTACACGCCAGCGGCTAATAAATTTATTTCAATAAGAGTGAAAAGGAATATAATTCCCCAAAATATTAAAGTTAGCTATTAGAGAAGTAGTATTTTTTATACGTTTTAAAATAATCGAAATAAACGTGATTTGTGTTTTAATCACTTCAAGTGCAGTAGAAATAATTTAATACTTTAAGGTAAGAACTTTTATGATGGTATTTTATTGAGTGAAAGTTTTTTATGTTATTCATACACGAATTCCGCCACAGGAAAGAAGAAAGTAACATGGCATATTTGGCAATGAAAAATTAAATAATGTGGCTGTTGATGTGATAAAACGGAGTGGGGTTTTTCTGACAATAAAGTGTTTTTACACAAGCCTAAAATAAAACTTTTTAAAGAAAGTGCGTCAGGAAAAGCAAATAGTCCTTTGTCAGATCTTCACATGTGATTGCATCGCTGCTAATGACAGCAATAATCAACGTGTACCTTCGACACCAAAACAGTTAAACTTTTCATTGATGCTTTAATTATTTAACATTTACCTCTGCATGTTTAGCGCACATGAAACGCAAAGCAGTAGTTACGAAATTTCAAATATTTATATATACTTATGTTTGTATGTCAGCTGAAAAAAGTCTTATACGTACGTACATATGCATGCTTGTGGCTAATGCCGCCGCTCACAAAGCGTGTGCTAAGAAAGTTGTGAGTAATCACAAAACGCTCAGACGATACTCATTTCTTGGTGCTCATACATAAATTAAACGCTCCGTACATATGTATTGTATGCATACGTAAATATTTGCAGTTAAATTTTCATTTCATACATACTTAATATTGATGTGGGCTGGGCAAATGTGATGAAAGATGGATTGATGTCTATTTTTATTAAATCATTTATAATTTCACTTATTAAAACAGAGCGAAGTAAAGCAAATGTTTTAATTAAGCCTTAGCAGTGTTTGTAATACTTGACCGTTATTTTGAAATTCTGTCAAATGCGAGTGTTGAAGCTAATATCGACGCTAACTTAGTGAAGTTAACAAATATTAAACATACATAAGTATGTACATTGATTATGTTTAAGACGCATGACTTAAATTGTTAAAAAATTTTATACACTGATCAGGGTATATGTACCACGGTTGACGTATTCTTGTTATACATATGTACATATATCAGTAATTGTTTAATAAAGAAATGTACTTACAAACATAATGAGAACATTATAGACATACAATTATATTTTCAATATTTCCGTAGAAATCGAAATCAAGATGTTTACACGTAAAAATAAAGCTTTAGTCACAATTTTTCTAATATGGACTTAGCACATTCTTAGAAAAACGTCATAACGTTGACTCTATACCCGCATGCATTACTTTTCCGTTTGAAGAGTTCAAACGTAAACGCTGATTTTATCGTTCCATGTAAACATATGCATTCATATGTATCTGGGATATTCATAAGTGCTATTTTTGAACTCTATAAGTATGTATGAAGCTATTCATGTAAATTGAAGATATACAACAAGCAATTTTATTAACAAATTTAAAATATGCAATCAGCTTGCACTTTTACGTTTTTTTATTTGCAACAATTTGCCGGAACGATTGCTCACCAATAAAAACCGAAGCCACAACATGAATACGTTTCATACAAAGCAATTAAACTTTGAACCCAAGTAAACATTCGACTGTGACAAGCGGCAATTATAGGAGAGGGTTTTTGTAAACAACAACAAAAACATACGAATGATTTATAGATTAATTTTTAGTTTAGTTCCTAAGCGACAAGTACGCCGCTGATAAGCTTATCAAATAAACGCTTAAAGTCTATGTAATCGATGAAAAGCGTAATTTTCGTATAAAACTGAATGAGTTGTATTTTCGTGGGTGTCTGCCACATACTAAAAATGTAAACTAAATGTATGATCTTATTTACGTGCATTCCTGTGCATGTATATATGTATGTACATAAATATGTGCATCTATTTTGCATGCCACTTGATCATTGATCGAATTGCTTTCATTGCAACAACAAAATGTCAAATATTACAGGCATTGTAGCAATACGTGAAAATCATACAAATCGTTTACGATAAGCAGTAGCAGGGCTTAGGAGTGTCTAGTAAATAAATAGTGTAAATAGGCGTCCCATCATATATGCATATATCAATGTATTATTGGTTTGTATGCTCAAATGTCGGTACGATCGATAACAAGTTAACTTTGTTGTGCGCAAGCCAAATGGACAAAAGGTGCTTAGCAATCGCAGGGGCAATACATTAACCCCACAACAACAAAAGTAACAATTGAAAAATAAAAACAACAAGAACAATAGCTCTAGAAAAGCATTTATTGCAACAAGCGCTACCAAACGCATATGTTTGCTGCTCGCGATCATTTCGAAGTCAGTCTTCTTAACGATTTCCAGCGTTACGGTTCAAAATTTTTGAAAGCCTTGCGCTCTGAAACATTTACTTGTGATCACGATTACGCGTTCATTGCTTCTAAGTATTTTAAAGCTGCATCATCACACCTCTGAGTCGCTGCTGGCCTGTTCGTTGTTTATATCAAAACAAATAAAGCGCCAATTCATCACTCGACATACATAAAGCGAAAACACAAAACAAAAGTGAAATTTCGGAATTTAAACGGTAAATAATTAGATTTCAAATATTGCGATTCTTTTTTTCTTCAAATAATATTTAAAAGTGGGACTGCGCGTGTGTTTCTGTTTGTTTGTATGTATGTATATAAATATTTGCGGCTGTTGATATTTGTAAATTTGTATGTTTGCGTCATTTTAATTGATTATACGCAAAATTAAAAGTATTTTGCTGAGTTATTGTTTTTATGCAGAAATTTAAGAAATTGTTTGGATTTAAATATAATCTTCAAATTTATTAAAAAAAAGTGAAATTAGCGCACCAATTAGTCATTAGATTAATTAATTGTTTTATTGGTCTAATTTTCAATTTGATTTTACTTAAAGTAGACAAACGTAAATATTACATAAATTGATATAAGTACATATATAACATATGCATGTATGTATGTATGTATGTATGTGAATAAACGTAATGCTCTTGTAGTTGCAAGTCACTTGTCGTTTACGCCAATTTAAGGCTGCTTTGGTGCGAAAAAATGTTAAAAATCAACAACAACAAAGCGTTAGACACTTAACTTTTGAGTCAAGCTTGTCATTATTAAACGAGGTACTCTAAATTATTTACAGCTTGACATACACGTGATGTGAAAGGCGGCAACAAACTCATAACTGGGGTTTTAGTAAATTTAATTATATAATTATGATAAAAAAAATATGTATAAAAAAATTACATGTAGAAAATATGTATGTACATATATTTAAGAAAAAAAATATTTTAGTAAATATTGCATATTAAATTAATTTTATGGAATGCCAACAGAAGACGACATTTAATTTGCGACAGCGCTATTTTTAATCTGTTAAGTAATTTATCAATATTCAAATATAAACAACAATTAAGTATATGCTGACTTTTAGGTAAAACAAGAAAAAACGTTGACTTTGAAAAAAATCTTGACAAATAAGTTTTGTTTATGTTGGGGTTATAGTGTCAGAAATCTTCCAAATTGACCGTCCCTTGGCCGGATAAAAATCCGGATCCGTTCCGGTTACGTAGACCCGACTGCCGTGGGAACGGGTATGCCAGCTATGTATGTATATGCTATAGCAGTTCAATCTGATCGATATCTTAAAAGATTGTAGCATTGCCAAATTCATATCAAATTTCGTTTTTCATACAATAACTTGGTTTTTTAAAGTCCGCTTTGCATGGCAGCTATGCGCTATATTCATCTGATTTAAAAATTGGTTCGGAGATTGTAACATTGTCTTAGAAAATTTCGTGCTAAATTTCCTGCAGATATCTCGTCAAATAAAAATATTTTCTATACGAAAGCTTCATTTTGGTCAGCCAGTTTGTTTGATAGCTATATGCTATAGTGATCCGATCTGAACCATTTCTTCCTAGGCTGCACCATTAACTTAGACAATAAACCATGCCAAATTTCTTGAAGATATCTCGTCAGATCAATAAGCTTTCCATTCAAGTACCTCAGTTTGATTAAACAGTTTGTATGACAGCTATTAGCTATAGAGGTCCGATATCGACGGTTCCGACAAATGAGCAGCTTCTTGGAGAGAAAAGCACGTATACAAAACTTCAAATCGTTATCTCAAACACTGACGGACTTATTCGGGAAGGACAAACATGCTAAATCGATTCAAATCGTCAGATTAGATTAGATACCCCGACTTAGGGTCTATTGTGCCCTCTTCTAAGTCACAACGTCTCAACTAGCCTCAGCAAATTGGTAAGTTTCAATATACTTCTAGGTGCTATTGAGGCGAGTCACACTCAGACTCCGATCGTCATCTCCGAAGTAATTTGGAGTGATGCTGTCGATTTGACTGTCTTTAGACGGATGTACATAAATCCGCGTTCGTTTTGGTTACGTAGACTGTCCGACTGTCTTGCGAACGTATTCTCTCCGGTTGCGTAGACCCGATTATCGTATAAAAATATTAGAAAACTATAACAAGTCTTTACTTAGTTTTACAAAGATATCTTTTAATCTAATCACTTCTTTTCTTGCGTCTTTAGTGTCCTTGAAATTTCATTTATGGTACAAGAGTATGGGGACCATAAGAAATCAAAAAAGCGTCCATAATTTTGAATAAAAAATATATATGTATTTATAGCCTACTGCTTTTTATATCAACTGTATAATTATACAGATAAAATCAGATACACGTGTACTCTTAAATGCGTGTGTGGCGTTACATAAAAATGTATAAAAAGAATGCACACCAAATGTCAGCTGAGAACGAGTTTTCAAGTCGCAACCAAAAAAAAAATATATATATACATATATGTATGTATGAATATGTATATATGGTAATTCCTTTGACAACCTGAAAAAAGTCCCAAAAAACAGAGTGATCATGATCTTTACACAAATTATGCAAGAGACCCACTGACCAAACAACACACTGCATACATACATATGTAAATATATGTGCTTATGTATATAATTTGTGTAAGTAAACATTCCGCTGAAGATACTCACGCACAAAAAGTTGCTCATCCGCACGCTCATTCAACGCTCGTTCGTTCGGCCGCAAGTGCGCTCTTCACTAAACACTGCGCCAGAGAAAGTTTTTCATTCGATTTCATTACAAATGCTTACAAAGCCACTTACATGCTTATGTGCAAGTTGTCTATGTAGAAATTAAATGGACTTACTGACGCGTTCCACAACTGGTCCGTCACGGTGTGGTAGTAGTTCTTGAGTAATTTAGTACATTCCAATATACTACTAGGTGCGATTGAGGTGATGTGATCCTTATTTAGAAACAATTGGTCGTGTTAAATTTTTTTTTCGTGTACTTTTCGAATAAGATTATTCAAAACCAAAAATTTAAAAAAAAGGTCCCCAAAAGTCAATTTCTACAAAAGTTATGGCTATTTGAAAATAAAGCAGCCATTTTTTTTGAAAAATTCATAACTTTTTTGAAGTTGGACAAATTTTGAAAAAAATTCTCAAAAATGTTTTTCAAAGGGTAGAAAAGGTTGGATAAGTTTCAGCAAAATCTAAAGGGGTCGGGTTCAAAAGTGGTCGATTTGGTATGGAATATCCCAGGACCAACCGCAATAAACGTTTCGGGTCCTACCATGTTGGTGGAGCGGGCGAGCTCATCAGCCAGTTCATTCGCGGCTATACCTTTGTGACCGCGCAACCAGATAAGATCTACCTGGTTACGATCTGATAGCCTGTTCAGCCGTTCTATACACTCCTGCCCCTATAGCGATTCGTCGTCCTTCATGCGCTGGGAAGAGATTACCTTACCTCTGCCAAACCCTTCTACTGTCATTTGGAGCAGTGTGTATTTTAACAACCTGATGGTGTGAGATCCAGCATCGCACGCGACGCGCAGATGTAGGCAAGTACGTTGCAGCTTCGATAATTGAAGTCCTGCCGAAGCCTGCGATGTTTTCGAGGTACAAGCCACTGCTCTATACGTGAAATCGGTCGGACGATCATGGTGTACAACCATCTGACAATATAAATGTAATGTAATTTCAAGACGTTCCGTCCAGCTGTTTCGAACAAATATCGATTTAGCCAGCAAAAAAAGTAGTGTAACACCATTTTGAACTAGTCCAATTCTACCCTGTGGACAGTGTAATTTACCAGGTGGTTGTGTACGAGTTAAATGCGATTTTGATTTTAATATTTACCGTACTATTATATTATTATATGCAATAGTAAATTTTATGTCCGCTATATATGTTAATTTCCAATTCACACATTTATAAATAAAGTTGTTTGGATTAACGCAATCTTTGCGGCGCGCGCGAAACTTCAAGCGGAAAACTTTTATTTGTTGATTTCGATTTCGATTTTCAATTTAATACTCGTTTTTATAGTTTTACTTGAAATATGCATTCATTCATATTTTGGAAGCCACACGCACACACACCCGTACAACCAGCAATTGGTCACTCAATTGGACTATTTGGCTCTTGCTGGCTTCGCGCGGCGCTCTGTTGACGGAATTGCTGGTCTGAAATTGGTCTGATCGACCATCGCTGGCGACTCTTCAACGCTGGTGGGTCTCTTGTCGTGCGCATTTGGCTTTCAGCTCTCGAGTGTTCAAGTTGTAGTGTGTTCCCGCGGCCTGCGAATTCTGTGTTTTTGATCTTTCACTCGGCTCTACTCCGTCCGGCTGGCTTTATTTCGTAGCTTTGACGAGTGTTTATTTAAGAAAACTATTAAACTATTTAGTGCTAACAGACAGACAAGCAGCAGTGTTAACTCATCAGCGTACGTTTGTGTTAAATTGTTGAAAGAATTCATCGTGCAAACAGGTGAAAGTTGTGCGTGTGTCAAATATTTGGAAATAAGTAGGTATATAGGTTTACCACGTTTATACCAGTTTACAAGAAAACGAAAATTGCTCCAAACATATGTACGTACATACATGTTTATGTAAATTGCTTGGGCTTCCATGCCATAAATAAACGTGAAGCCAGTGCTAACCTTTGTTCGTTTGGTCTTCGACACGATATCAATTGAGAATTGGACTCAATTTATTATAGAAATGTGAACTTTTAACGTTTGTTTTAACATTATATAGTTATCGTTGCAAATTTTTTTATCACCATTGTATTTATATCGATTTGTTTTTGTAATAATTGGTATTGATATGGTTTTGTGTCAAAGCATTCAAAGTGCAGCGAATACCGTTTGTAAGATAAAAAAAATTGCAATTAAAATTTATATGGCAAACAGTTTCACAACTTTTATTTTTTTTTTTTTTGTGCAATTAAAGTAAAACTCAATTGTTAGATATTCAAAAAAAATAATAAACAACAAAACCAAAGGAAAGAAATAACAATTAAAACAATTAAAATATTTTATTTTAGATATTTCAACATTTTTTTTGTTTGGTATTTTTCACCCCGGGCGCAATGTCTTGGGGGCGGCAAAACGATCTTCGCTGTTTTTTTTTTTAATTCAGAAAAATACTTAAACAATTTTTTTACAAATTTTATTATAAATGAGAATGGGTTTTTTCTATGGCTTTTAATAAGATGTCTTGTAAATTTACTATGAATTTCCTCAAAAACCGTACTTCAGGATTTGCGTGGCTTCTAGTTCCTTAATTTTATATACTTAATATCGAAGATATTTTTTAAAAATTCTATTTTGTTCTTACCACCTCATGAAACTTGTAGATAAAGGGGAGCGGCAGAACATCCTTGGCCTCGGGCGCCCGAAGTTGTAGCTACGCCACTGATCGATGCTATTGATAGCAGAAAATTAAGCACTCTTCGACCAGCCCTGAGCGCACTGTTAATAAGTTCAAGACTATTATCGCCGCTCTACTATGAGTGGATGGTCATTTCTCTGAAGGAGGCTGCACTCGGGAGAAGTAAGCCTACTGCTACGTTAATGGCTGCAACTTCGGCCTGTAAGACACTGCAATAGTCAGGAAGTCTGAAACTGGGATTGATAGAGAGCTCCCGACAGTAGACCCTCTAAAATCCTCCTCCCAAGCTTTGACCCATCCGTGCAGAAGCCCACTGCCCCTCTCCTCCAACAGTTTCTTTCCACCCACAACACCCTCACCGGTATATGGGTAGAGAAAGAGCAGCCAGAGTTCGGTTTGGCAACTGCATGATGCAAGTGATCCGGTATGAAGTCAAAGTGAGCGAGGATTTCCGAATGTTCAGACCCGTGTGCTTTTTTTCTTAGCTACCATATATCTAAAAAAAATTATTCCAAATATTTAATTGTTTTTTTATTTATAATAATTTTACAGAAATATACGATTTTATCTAATACCCCATAATTTTAAGGTGTGTTACGCCAAATATTACAGTTTCAAACTTCTGGTAGTTACCTTTCATTTTTTTTTAAGATGTGGGCTTTGTTATTTCAAAGAAACTATTTCCTCTTTATTATAGGACATTATTAGCATCTGATCAAATTTGACCCGGACTGACAATATTTTCCTACAAATGCTAATTTAATGCAAATTTTTATTATCGACAAAAAATAGACTTCTGAAAAACATGTCAAGACTTAATCCTATATTCCATATACTAGTTATAAGGTTGGTGCCGCATTCAGAGCTTTTAGCGAATTATGTTTTTTTAGGTATCGGTTCAATTTGGATCCCTAATCGCTGGATTGTTCGACGGTTTCACTGTCATATTCTTAAACCCACGTTGCCTCACCAGTAATGATGACCAGCGGCGTTTGTTAGTTCGAAGAAACTTATCCTCCTCTAATGTAGGTCATTATTATCATCTGATCAAATTTGACCCGGACTAACAATATTTTCTTTTAGCGAATTATGTTTTTTTCGGTATCGGTTCAATTTTGTCCCGCTAATCGCTGGATCGTTCGACTGTCATATTTTTAAACCCAACCCATTTTCTCATGTGAGACAATGAATGAAAAAAACAATGAAAATTCCATATAATTGTCCACCAGTGTGAAGGGTCACCCATTGCAATATATGTATACACCGTTATTAATAGCTAACTTCTTTTCATTTGCAGTCTAACACTCACCCAAGCGCATTACCAACCAGCTATCAGCTCTCAACTGTCAGCTATAACCAACTACTAAGTACTAGTCAAGTTCCCATTTCAACTCGAATATCCTTACAAATAATAATTTTTACAAATGTGGCCTGAAAATGTTGGCATACGCGCCATTGAGGCGATCTTCCCATCCCAGTTTGTGGACCAAACGGAATTGGAACAATTTGATGGCGCCTCAGCGGGTAAATACACCATCGGTTTGGGTCAAGGAAAAATGGGTTTCTGTTCGGATCGTGAAGACGTGAACTCACTGTGCCTCACTGTGGTCAGCCGCCTGCTGGAACGCTATCAAATCAAACCACAAGAAATCGGACGTTTGGAGGTCGGCACCGAAACCATTATTGACAAATCGAAATCAGTCAAATCGGTGCTAATGCAGCTATTTGCCGATTCGGGCAACACAGATATCGAGGGCATCGATACAACGAACGCATGCTACGGCGGCACAGCGGCACTCTTCAACTCAATCAACTGGATAGAGTCGTCCAGCTGGGATGGTCGTTACGCATTGGCCGTTTGTGCTGATATTGCCGTGTACGCGAAGGGCGCAGCACGTCCCACAGGTGGCGCTGGCGCCATTGCTATGTTGGTGGGACCGAATGCGCCGCTCATCTTCGAGCGCGGTCTGCGCGCCACACACATGGAACATGCCTACGACTTCTACAAGCCCGACTTGAGCTCGGAGTATCCCACAGTTGATGGTAAACTATCGATACAGTGTTATCTCTCCGCGCTGGACACATGCTATCAGTTGTACTGTAAGAAATTTGCGAAAAAGTATCCGCAAGAGGCTGAATTTACTTTGGATAACTTTGAAGCGCTGCTCTTCCACACGCCCTTCTGCAAGTTGGTGCAAAAGTCAGTGGCGCGCGTCGTCTTCAATGATTTCCTACAATGCAGCATTGAGAAGCGTGCGCTGAAATATCCCGGCTTGGAGCGCTTCAACGAATGCACGCTGGCACAAACCTACTTCGATCGCGATGTGGAGAAGGCCTTCATGACACAATTCGCTGACGTCTTCGAAGCGAAAACACGCCAATCATTGCTGCTGGCCAATCAGGTGGGCAACATGTACACACCGTCCGTGTACTCTGGTCTCGTCTCATTGCTCATCAATACGCCATCGGAGCGTCTGATTGGCAAACGCATTGGCCTCTTCTCGTATGGCTCCGGTTTGGCGGCCACAATGTACTCAATGCAAGTTACCAAGGATGCTGCCGCTTTCAAGCAGCTCGTATCCAAATTGGATTATGTTTTACCTATGCTAAATTCGCGCGAGAAAGTCGCACCCGAACTGTTCTCCCAACTGATGGAGGTGCGCGAGAAGAACAATCATGCGGCGCCATACACGCCGACCGGCAGCGTAAGCGCGCTCTTCCCCGGCACCTACTACCTACAGTCCGTGGACGACATGCATCGGCGTACGTACGAACGCAAGCCGACCATTGCGAATGGCGTGCATTAATAGTTGCTGTCAAAGGATGTGGTCGTCGGCATGTCGGCGCACCGACAGTGGTGGCGGTGTAGTCTACGTAAACGGCGTCTCGGCGGTTAGAGCAGCGACTGCATGCATTGGTCTGACATTGCATGTTGGTTGAGGGGATTTAGGGCGCCATATGCAGTGCTTTAACTTAGTTTTAGTTAAGGTAGGTGTGTGTGTATGACAATTTGTTGTAAATTAATAACTAAAAGTACTTAATTTTTTATAGAAAATAATTACACAAACACACAGGCAACATATGGTGCGCAATTGCAGTTAAAAACGTATTTGCTTTTATTTAATTAAACTACAAACAACACTTGACAATAATAATTCATTTAAAATAATGTTGCATATACTATACTAGGTAGCTAAAATTCAAAATAGTACATTTATATGTATGTATGCAGGTACATAAGCAATAAATGATTGCACTAACTAAATAAACCGTTAAGTATACTGGCTTACTACAAGTGAATTTTCCACACAAAAGAAATAAAAACCCATAAAGGCCGAGTTATGGTTCGGCGCACCCGTAAACACGTGAAGGCAATTCGAGCGCGCGGCTGGGCAGCAGCGACTTATGCGCTTGTGCGTGCGCAACTCTACCTTGTACCTTATTGCTTGATTGCAAATGTAATTTGCTTTGTTATTTACTGTTATATGCACACCAAAACGCAACTTAAATAGAAAACATATGAAAAATTCAACAAAATTTATGCTATTATGTAGTTAGTTCTTAGTTGAGCGCACTCTCCAAGGAAAAAAAAAATTATTTCAAAATTTATGAGAAACGAAAATTCAAAAACATATGTATAAATATTTATATCTACATATAACTAATTTTCACATTTGCTTACGCTTAAGAACGCGCGAAAACGTCTTATGTCAAGCGACCAAGTAGCTTTACATGTTCATATGTATATGCATAAATGGAAATGTGAATATATAAAATTATATAGCTTTAGGTTAAGACAAAATAAAGGCAAACCTCACCCCAAGAAAAAGAAAAAGAAAAAAAAAAAATACAAAAAACCGTATCCCTCAACTTATTGCTGTCGGTTGCGGTAGTTAGTAGAATCATATTTACTTATGTACATGTGTGTGCGTGTGAAACTCCCAAAACATATTTTTGCTACCCGTAGATATTTAATTTACGTGACATTCGAAGTGCAGCGGATTCCAGGGCAATAATCAGCTGAATGCCCGGTGGGACATAAATCAACTTTGGAAATTTTATACCAGTTTTTATATAAATATATAAATTATACGATAAGATTAATACAAATTTGTCTACGACGCGACGGCTAATCTATCTAAATAAACTTTAAAGATATTTAAACAACAACAACGCTCTCAACTAATATGTATAAAGAAAGATTGATTGTATTTAACAATTTAACTACTGATAACGGTAAACCATGCAAATAGTAAAATATCAAAAAAAAAAATTAAAACAAAAATTTACAGCTAGTAACAAATTATTATGTAAACATTAAATGAAATCAAAAGAAATTTTGTATCGTTGCAACTGCATATATCTACAAAAATATATATTTAGGCATATGTAATAACTTATAAATAAAATAATATTTAAATAAAAGTATAACTAAAATAAAACAGAAAATAGCAACTTGGACATGCATATAAGAGGCATGCGATCCGTAACACACACTATTCGTTGTATGTATGTATGTGTTATGGTTAAAATAACGGCATTAATAGCTAAGTCATTGAGCGTTAAAGATAATGACAGGCGAAGGAAGTGTGCGAAATAATAAATGTTGAAATATAAATTCGAAATACAATTGAAATTGTTTGATTTTTAACGTAAAGGCTGTAGAGTTGAGTGAATGGTGGCAGCCAGATAAAAATTATATTAGACAAACGGCTATCTCTGCCCAAGATTTCTCGCTTCCTCGCTGCACGGAAGCTAACACTCTCCCTCACTAAATACACAGAAACCATATTCACTAACTGGAGTACAGACTTGATCTTAATATTACAGTCGATAGCTTTAAGAATCCGACTGTCAATAACGCTAAGATTTTAGGTGTGACATTCGACAGCCTGTGCTCCTTCACTCCTCACACGTTCGCGATTATTATCAAAGTACAGAAATGCAACAAAATCCTGAAGTCGCTGGTATGGGGAAAAGACAAAGAAACATTGTTGGCAACATACAAGGCGATCAGCCGGCCGTTCCTTAACTACGCCGCACCAATATGGGCGCTTGGATGCAGTGAAATGCAGCAAGGCTACAGAAATATCAGAACACTGCACTACAACGGAATGTTTTCTACAGCTACAGCTATCCAGATACGAGTATTATATTATAGAACTATGAAAATAAATTTGTTAACGGGCACACCTAGTTTGGCAGTCCAAAAAAGGCGATTTTTGACGCTAAAAAAGGTTCTTCTGGTCCGCACCCAATAATCTCTTTAACGATTAAAGCATTGACTTAGGTAAAGTACTTTAATTACATCTTGAATCGATTCAGCTTTGTGTGTAGATGCACTGTCGTTTAACAAAATTACTTTGCGGTGTCTTCTGGCCCTTCCTGGTCGTTTTTCGATCAATGTATGGTTCAAATTGATCATTTGTTATCTGTAGAGATTAGTATTAACAGTTTCTCCAGGTTTTAGAAGCTGATGATATACCACATCCTTCTTATTCCACCAAACACAGAGCTTTGCCTTTTTACCGGATCGATCTATTGTCGCAGTGTTGATAGTTGTCCCGGATTAACCTGACAAATGTTCAATAGAATGCCAAAATGCACCTCCGTATTAAGATTCATTCGGATATCTCAAAAACTGTCAAACAAATTTGTATAACCTCTAAATAACTTCTCCTTAAAAATCGCTGGCCCCAAAGCGGTCTTAGACCCACAGTCGCTTAGAAAAAGTTGTTCAAAATTATACGCAGAACCATTTCCGCTTATGCGATTTTTCCGTTTTTTGGCCCCATGTAAATCGACCCGCTCTAATGTATGAGTATATTCGCAATTGTTCGTATATTTTCGAAAATTTGCAATGTTCTCTTCACTTGCCACTATTGTTTGTATTTTATCAATCAAACTTCCAATATAAATTTAAACAATTGCCAGCTTGTTGAAATAAATAACCAAAAGCAAACATATTGGTTTATAGCAATGTATATACTATACTTGTATGTACATATTTACCCAGCTGTAAAATCGACTAGTTATAAATTACTTTACAACTACTTTGTATATAATCAGGGGTGTTGTGGAATCCAAGACAGAATTGCTTAGCTGTCAGAATTGCAAACCAATTCTGATTTTAAATGGTGTCACAGAATCTGATTGGATTTTCGTCTTTTCGAACATACGCAAAACCAATATTCGAACCAGCTGTTTACTAATGTGACAAAACTTGCAAATACATACAAGCAATCCTATCAAAGTTTTTAATGAGATCCGAATTAAAGAAATATTTTAAAAGATAACATTTATTCAATGAATAAAGACGCATTTGGGTGTTGAATTTCGTTTTTTTTTTTAATTTTTACGATTTTTCTTAATTGGCGGGCAGGATAAAAAAAAAACTGAACGTCATATGGGATTGGGGCAAAGTTTGTTATTTTTGGCATTAAATTATCTTCTATTTAAACTAAAAAAAAACTAAGAAAAGTTAAGTATGAACATACTTATATTTAAAGTAAAATTTTTTTCCACCAAAATTTTTTTTTTTAATTTTAAAAAATTTTACACTTTTTATTTTATATTTTTCTAGTTTAACTTGAACATAAGTTATTAAAAAATATGAATCTCTTTGAATTTTTTGTTTCCGATAGAAATCGCGACCTGCATGTTGCCCGCCGTCTGGCATATGCACATGCGATAAGCATCTGGCAATTGCTTTTCAAAGGCAAATGTAAAAGATTTCGTATCAAAAGAATTTTCGGATGATGATTAAATATATAATTATAAATCCTAAAAATTTCGCTTCAATCAATTATTTCTTTCTTTCCCAAAAACAAAAAAAAACGATGTTTTTGAGCCTCTAAAAAGGCTCCCCTCTTAAATATCGGCATTTTTTGTTTAAAAACTCAATAATTGAGACATTTCGAGTTTTTCTCCTGTAGAAATAAAGATAAATTAATTCGTAACAATAAAATAACTTGATTTCTTAACTGGCATTTTAAATCTGTGTACGACTATCTTCTTGATTTGTTTCTGACAGCAAAACCGATAAAATTGGTTTCCGTGACACCCAAAACCGATACAAATTCTGTTTCGAATATCAAACCAATAATATCTGAATTCATGACACGTACTGCTTTTTTGTTTCAATTCTGATTCCGACAACTATCAGATTCCACAACACCCCTGAATATATAAATGGATCCATTTTGAGGTTCCCTACTTTTTAAAGAAAAAACACAGAAACTTCAAATTTAATCTCAGATGGTCCATCCGTTGAGTCAATTTTCGATGACTCGTTCAAGCATTTCGACTGGTAACTGGCCAATGTCACGCGTGATATTTTCCTCCAAAGCTGGAATCAAAGCGTAATTGCCCGCATAGACTTTAGATTTTACATATCCCAACAGAAAAAAGTCTAACGGTGTGATATTACACGATCTTTGAGGCCAATCGACCGGCCCGTGACGAAAAACGTGAAAATATCTGCTCACCGAAGTGTTCTCTCAATAAATCCATTGATTGATGCGATGTGTGGGAAGTGGCGCCGTCTTGTTGAAACCGTATATCGCCGAGATCACGAGTTTCAATTTCAGGCATGAAATAGTCGCGATAACGTTTGTTATTGACGGTTCTCACCGGCATCATTTTTGAAGAACTGTGGACTGTTGATTCCATCGGCTCACAAACCACAAAAAACGTTTATAAATAAACCAGTATCATACTGTTTAAGACAGTCACATAACTAACTAGTTATATATATTTTTTGTGGAATAGTTTTTATTTGGATGTAGATGAAATTTCCTGCGTTTTAATTGATAAAATAATGATGCGGCAAGGCAATTTGGCTCTCTTTCAAAACCAATTTTCCAAAAAATTCTTAAAAACTAATACTTTTCTGACTAGTGAAATTTTATTGGAAAAACCCTACTCTTTGATATTTTTCGTAACTAATGGGAGATTTCATTCCAGTAAGTATGTATATAAGTATGCATGCAAATATAGTACCTAATGCGATTAAATACTTGATGAATAGCTATTTGAAAGCGTAAATCTGTCTACAATTAATTTAAGAATTTTTTAAAGTAAAGTCGATTGTGATTCAAATTAAGTTGAAAAGCGTGAAGATGATTCGTTGCACACACTGATTATCGCAACAAAAGTTTTCTTTATTTAATTAGCGTATGTATATGGTTATATACGCCAAAAAGTATTTACAGTGAAGGCGAATTAACAAGGACAGCAATAATATAATTATATATGTATATAATGAAATTAAAAACGGGTTATTTAAGTATATATATTTATTTTTATTATATATTTAGTAAAGCAATTTGTAACTGTGTCTAGTCTTCAACAGTGTTTAGTCTTTCAAATAGTACAAATACACTTTTATCTAAAGAACACACATTTAAAAATATATATGTAGATTTGCGGGGCAGGCTTCTTAATTCAATACTGTGAATTTGAAAAAGTTGACGCCTGAAATGGGAAAAGTAAAAAAAAAAAATAATTAAAATAATTATTCGAAAGTTGTTTTGAATTTCTTTTTAAAGATATGAAAAAAAAATAAAAAAAATGAAATTTTAAAATATTTTGTTCAAAACATACATATGTATATTTAAAATTAATGTAAAAACTATTTAAAAAAAAGTAAATAAAAAATATATAATTTGTAATTATTCTAAAAGTTGTTTTGAATTTTTGTTAAAGAAATAAAAAAATAAAAAAATGAAATTTTAAAATATTTTGTTCAAAAAATATATTTAAAATTAATGTAAAAACTATTTAAAAAAATTAAATAAAAAATATATAATTTGTAATTATTCTAAAAATTGTTTTGAATTTTTGTTAAAGAAATAAAAAAACAATGAAAATTTAAAATATTTTGTTCAAAAAATATATTTAAAATTAATATAAAAACTATTTAAAAAAAAATAAAAAAAAAACTGTAATTTGTAACTATTCTAAAAGTTGTTTTGAGTTTTTTGATAAAAAATGTAATAAAAAATTAAAAAATTCAAAATTATTCTAAAAATTGCTTTGAACCTTTTGTTAAAGAAAATTAAAAAAATTAAATTTTAAAGAATTTTGCTTAAAAAAATATTTAAATTATTCTAAAAACAATTTTGAAAACAAATTAAATGAAAAAGAAATAATTTCTAATTAATCTAAAAGCAGTTTTGAATCTTTTTAAAAAAAATTAAATTTTAAAGAATTTTGTTCGGAAAAATATTTAAAATTATCGTAAAAACTATTTTGAAAAGAAAATTTAATTATACTAAAAATTGTTCTGAATTTTTTGCTAAAAAAAAATACTAAATTAAACATAATTTATTAAATATTTAAAATTATTTCACAAACTATTTTGATTTTATCTGTTAAAGAACAATTTTTAAAATTTAATATGTATGTATAATACATAACAGTTATGTATATAAAAATTAAAAATTTTATATTTACAAAAAATTTTGATGTTTACAAAAAAATGTTTATTTAATTGTTCGTTACTTTTATGTCTTATACATATATACTCTACATATTAAAACTTTTCTTTAACAATAAATAAAAAAAAATAGAAAATAGTAATAATATTTGTTTTAAGTATATATTTACCGTTTGGAATGATACGCGTGTTGAATATATGCGTTTGCTTGATCACACCCAATTTTTGGGATTTTTCGTAGAGATTCTGAAAATATTAGAATGGTTAGGAAAATGACAAATAATAATTTAGAAATTAAAAATAATAAAATGAAAATAATGAAATAAAATTTTTTGACTTAATCAAATAATAATTTTTAAGATTACTTCAAACAAATTTAGATATATTAATTTACATAGTTTAAAATTATTATTTAATTTTTTTATTTTTGGAATTAAAAGTTATACTCACAACTACATCGTAGCCGCGCAGGCTGTCCAAACCCATTTCTTTTAAGTTGAAGCTAATCGGATAAGGAGCGCCATCGGTGCGGCGATTCACGAAGGCTACAGCATAAGAATATTCGCTAAATAAAAATTAAAAACCAAAAAATAGTATTTTTTGAAAAAAATATAATAAAAAATTAAATATAAAAACTCACCCAGCGGAATTCCTTGGTGTAATGGGACGCGTCCAGACTTCGACATTTTTTTGTATGAGCACACGACGACCTTGTATACCCAAAGGATCCTGATTCACAGCGATAATTTCACTACACAAAAGCACAAATAATTTATTTTAAAATTAAAGAGAAATAAATATTAAAAAACAATGAACAAAAATGCAAAAAAAAAAAAATATTTCAACTCACCGATTTTGCAAAATCGCTTTAATTTCGGGACGTACGGTAGCCAAATCGTTTGACATGATCAATGGGGCGGCCAAAATGGCCCACACAGCCATTTGCAATTTGCTCTGATCGTAGCTCAAGCCAAAATTGCCGAGAATTAACTGTAAAATATGAAAATATATTTGTTAAAGAATAATCCTCAGTCACTATATAAACACAACATACCATATCGGGATCATTCCAGTGACCGGGTCCACCATGTGGCTGTATGCGATCCTGATTTTTCGAGAAATAATCCATAATCTTGGCCACCGACTCAAAGGAGTCATCAATGTCATCATAATTACGCCACAAATTGCAATGCTGCTTGAGCGCCTCATAGTCGGGCTTAAGTGAGACAAAACAAATGTTTTATAAGAATTATAAAGAACAGATTACGCCACATTAACTTACGATTTTGCCTTCATATTCTTGATAGACCGGCCAACTGCACGAGTACACCATTGGGCGTCCAGTTCGGTTGAGCAAACGTCCGAATTCAGGGTAACCCGCATCCATTGTTGTTGTATCTGCATAGCAACCATCCAATTTCACATAATCCACATCCCATTCGGCGAAGGTCTGCGCATCCAGCTCCATGTGATTGATCACACCCGGATAGCCGGCGCAGGTGTGTGTGCCATAATCCTGATACAAGCCGAATTTCAAGCCGGCCTCGTGTATCTAAGCGACAGCGAGAATTAAAATCTTATTTTGTCAATAATGTGTGAGGTCTTTGTGGCGTTGTGTCGAACTTACATAGTCAGCCAAGTGATTGAGTCCGCTGGGGAAACGATATCTGTCTTCTACTAATTTATTTGTGGCGTTATCGCGATTCTTCTCCAACCAGCAATCGTCAATGATGACGTACTCATAGCCAGCAGCGGCGTAACCTTCCGACACCAACAAATCGGTGGTGCGTTTGAAAAGGTTCTCACTGTAAACGAGAAGGGTGTAGAGGGTAAAAAGAGTTGATAAAATTAAAATATTAGATCGGCTTATAAATATTATTCGTCTGATTTCGAATATCACACAGCTTTTTACTTTTCTAGCTAACTTTCTCACATTCTCAAGCTGAACTCTAAGTACAGCTTAATACAGAGAAAATTGGGTCATGGTCATCTGCTTCTTATATAAAGACAGTTTGAGGCTTATTGTCGTTCTTATCCTCATAATAAATAACAGAAATAAAAAAATAATTTGGATAAAATGACTTAGTGAATTAGTCTACTAATGAATTTTAAAATCCGAGATCACATTTCTTATGCAAATTGTTCAATTCGCGGGAGTAACTAACGTTCGATTATTCTTCTTCTTATTTCTTTGGAGTATGGAGTCATGTGTAGAAGTTTACGCAAGTCAGGAAAGTTCACTTGGTGTGGCTAGAAACGTCTCCTTACAGACAGCTCAAGCAGCTCACGACTTCCGGTCTTAGACCAAGTATCCACTGGGTAGTCATAAAACATCCGTTTGCAAGCGAGCTAAAGTGAAAACATCCCCTCTACAGGGTTGTTCGCTAGATTTGAGACCCGCCACGTAAAAAACTGCTCCTATGAAAAGAATAATATTCGGTTCTGCTCGAATATATTTCCTCCTTATAATGTTTTATGTTTCTTATACTCGGAACAGTTTGTCATGAAGTTTGTAATATCCAGAAGAAAACAGCATGATGAGTTGGATCGATTTAGTCATATCAGTCTGTCCCTCTGTCTATATATTATATATGCGAAATGGTCCCTCAGTTTTTGATACATCGATCTGAAACTCTGCGTACGTCGTTTTCTTCTTAACAAGCTGTTCATTTGTCGGAACTGCCAATATTGAACATATTGGTGCCATACAAGCTAAACGATCGGAATCAAGTCTTCCTATGGAAAAGCCATACAAACTGAACGATCGGATTCAAGTCTTTTTATGGAAAATTTTTTAATCTACAAGACACCTTCACTAACTTTAGCACAGATTACATTCCAAGGCAAGGCTACAATCTTCGAGCAATTTGGACCTAGCTGTCATACTATATAAACTGATCGATCAAAATCCAGTCTTGGTATGGAACACTGTTTAAGTTGACAATATATCTTCACCAAATTTGGCATGAATTATTATCTAAGTGAACGCTACGATCTCCGACCATGTTGTTCAGACCAGGTCTCTATTTCATACTTGTATAGCAAACATACAAATCGATCGAAAAAAATCAAGTCTTTGTTTTAAAAATTTACAATATTTTCCAAGACAACGCTATAATCTTCGAATATATTAACCAGCTGAGACTACTATAACCTTTAGCTGCCATACATACAAATTGACCGATCAAAATCAATCCCTTATATGGAAAACTTTTTTAATTGACAAGATATCTTCACCAAATTTGGCATGGTTTATTATCCAAGGAAACTATATAATCTCAAAAGATATTATTCAAATTGGGTGACTATAACATACAGGTGTCAAACAAACTGAACGATCAAGATCGACTCCTAGTATGGAAAACTTTTGTATCTGACGAGATACCTCCACGAAATTTGACACAGATTATTTCCAATAGCAACTCTAGAATCTTCAAGCAAATTGGTTAGATCGGACCACTATATCATAGCAGCCATACAAAATGAGGTTCACTTCTATAAATAATATAAATATATATTTACTAACATTCAATTAAATTCACTGTTCTTTTTTTTCTTAAAACTGCCGACTAAATTTAACGCAAGTGCTTCAGCCAAAACCAAAAACTTGTTTATATCATTGTTATGCTTTTTGTGCAAAATAATTTCATATTTTGAATGCTCTAAAGTTCAATAACCAGTTGAGCAATTTATTTGCACTGAACTTGGACTGAAGCAAAGCTTTCCAGCGCATCTAGCACAGATAAACACATATAAACACACACATGAGCGCGCTTACACACACTTATACACACCTTATGCACTCATTCGGATATTTTTGACAATCGGTAATGCAGCGGAAGCGCTCCCAATGCATCCAACCCATGGGCGGTGTCCTCGCCAAGCCATTCTCCAACGCCACAGCGGCTTGATAAGACGCCAGCAAGAGGAAAAGGATATTGTAGAACATTATAACGAAGCTTTATTCAATCGGAAGCACAAAAAATTACACTAGCAGGGTCTTTGCACTGCCTGCGTTTTACACTTTTACTTTCGTTTGTAATTATAACGCGCAACTCCTGACTTTTGCGCCGCGTTCGTGCGCCGTCCACTTGCACTTTGTAAGCGGTGAACAATTAATGATGGCTCCTGTTGATGGGCATAAGCGATTTATATATGCTTTTCAATTACTAGATAAGTGGGGGTTCTCGTCTTTTGTTGTTGCTTTTCTCCACTTTTTTGTTATTTATTTATTTTTTTTTTTTTGCTACGCAATAGGTGGTGGCAGTAGCGGTGTGCCGTGCCGTTGAAGTGGCCCTATTACTAGCCTAACTAACTGCGCGCACAAATATCGGAGACACAAGAGCTGCGCTCCAATTCTAATGGCGTACTAAAAAACAAAAACGCAGGCGGCGTTGGTGCCGGCGGCAGCTACACACGAAAAGTACCAACAACAAGTATCGTGTGCAACAACAAAGTATAGCCACTCAATGTGTACGCGACGGCGGCAGTCGTTAAACAGCTACCCGTCAAATGTGAGCGGCGCAGTCGTCAGTCTTATCAGTTTAAGTTGAGATTCCGACTTGAAGTTCAACGTTATGCTGCTCTTGTGCGCCACTTGTTCGCCTCCGCCTTTCCACCGTTTCTTTTTTTGTAATTTTTTGTTTAGTTTAGTGCGATTGTCGTCGTCGCTTTTACTAATTTGCTGATTTTGTGGCGTTTTTTAAAGTGCTCCTCCACTTTTTTCAATTAAAAATTGTTTGTATGTGTGTATTTAGATGTGTGGCTGGCATTTTATGTGTAAATATATTTACATATGCACTAAAATTGTTCTTCAATTGAGCACTCGAACGATAGCGTTGGGCGTCCGCAGCAGGCGTAGACGAAATGCGAAAGTCATGAATAGAAAAAAAAAGTGAACGCAGCACGCTCAAGCCGGGATATCCGCGCTGCGATAAATGATAAGCAAATGTGCTTACATACAGACACACGTTCATATACTATTCATGTATTTATGTAGCTTAAGCTTAGCTTAGTTTGAAGTCGCTTTGTTGAGGGTCGGTCCGCGCCTCCAGTTTAGGGCTAAGTCGCCAGTAACGCCGATTATCCAAATGACTTTGCAGCTTGTTGAGGGTCGGCAGCCGCTTTGTCAATAAATAATCACAAACTTGTATGTATGTAGGTGTTTAAGTACACTTACATACATATAATTATTACATATGTACGTAAATGTGTGTAGTTTATTGCAACATTTGCTGCCGTTGCTGCGGCTTGTGCTTGCTTGTTGTTATTGTTTGCTATTTTTATTGCACTTTTTGGCCATTGCAACTAGCCTGTTTTAGTGTGTAGCAATTACGTTTGCTGTTTTTATTTTTATTTATAATTTTTTTTTTTTTTGTATTTTTCTTTTAATTTTACCAACAATTTATATTTGTGGCATTTAAATGGAATGTGCGACTCCGCTGGCACCCGCACTTTCGTTAGCTCCGAAACGAAAACGAAAACTTATCGCAAATCCAAATGCAAATGTGTACCCGCAGCGTTAGCGAAATGAAGTGCTTAGACCCCCTATCCGTTCGACGACTGGCCGAGGAAACGCGGTGCCATACCGTCAACAGTAACTGGTGCGCTGCAATGGGAATTGTTTGTTTTCAAGCTCGCTCGCTTGCCTTTTCGCTTCAATGTTTGTGGCATTTTTTGCCTTTTTATTTTTATTTTTGCATTTTTGTTGTTGTTTTTACTTTTGTTTTTGTGTATTTTGTAAGTGCACGATGATCACCATTGCTGATCTGTCAGGTTATACTGGTTTTACGAGTGTTGATGGACGAAATCGCTAAATTTGCATTTTAATTTAGTTAACGGTAACTGAAACATGCCTTTATTTTGACGTAAAGAACATAAATAAAGAAGGGCAAATGGATATAATCTTACAGTTGTGCAGCCATATGTACATAAGTATGTATGTATGTAAGTTTGCTTCTAAGTAAATGTAATTGTAAGTACGAGTATATGTACATGTATGTATGTCATCTAAAGCTGTAAATATTGCAGGTAGTGTTGTATCCCACTGACAGCTTGCGGTTTGTCTGGTAATTCGCAAAGTGACAGTTTAACAAATCCATTTAAAACGTGATGCGCTTTCAATGAATTAAGTTGTTTGAATTAAACGCCAATAAGCTGAAAGTAGTTCCGTATTGCTGTTTAAGCGATAAAGAGTTCTATGCTTATTATTTTAATGTAAGAAGCTACAATCAAGCTTCCATATAAAGAACGTCAAGGAAACAAAAATAAACTTCGCCAAAGCTAGCGCCTTTGAAAATAATAAAAAGTGAAAAAATTATTTTACGAAGAAAAATATGGGAAAAAATATATAAAATAACAATATGTAAAAAAGTTCTGAATTTATTTGGGGGAATACGGTTTATCTCTATCTCTAAAAATATATACAAATTTGTTGTTAACTCTTCTTCCACATGACCTCAAAACGATGCTATCCAACGGTAGGCTAAGAAACGTGTTGTTTCGACGGAGACTCATTCTACGCAGGATTAGATACAAATGCTACAGTATCCAGAACGGAGCTGGGCTAGAAAATTCTCTCGTCAAAATATTTGCTATTTAAAATAGTCGGTAGGATTTTTCCATTGAAAAACTTTCTTCTTATAACATAAAAATATATATTATGGTAAGTTTTCTCAGAAAATTGAAAAGACCCAACCAGACATTTAATACTCGATTTTTATAGCTGCTACTAAGAAATAACAGTAAATTAGATAAAAAAAAATCAACTTTGAATCATTTAGTGGACTATTTTTTGCAAGCTCTGAAAACAAACTTTTCATATCCAGGTGCCATTAGAAAAAAGTTATTTCAAGTAAGTGAGGTATCGTATAGAAAAATATGCTTAAGGGAATTGGTTGTAAGGAGAGCAAAACTTGAATAATATTGCAATATTCTGGAAAATAATTCCGCATGAAGGAAAGTTCGGCTTAGTTTATTTACGACTATAATTATAATAAATGAAGAAAACTAGCAAATGTAAAAAATAACATTTTTACAAAATATATAAAATTGTATAAAGGAAATCAGACTACTTCAATTCTTAGAATAATAAGATTTATGCGGTTTCCATTTCAAAAAAAAAAATTGCAATTCACTTAAAAAAATATTAGAAGCTTATTTTGCTTTTCCAAAGAAAATAGTCGCGAATAAAACTAGTTTTTAATTTTTAAACACGTATATAGATATACAATTATAATAATATTATATAAAATATATAAATATATAACAATAAAAACTATTTTAATTAATTTTCCAGGAAATTAGTTCTTATTATGCTCATAAAAACAATAACAACAATAATAATTATAATAATAACCATTGTATAATACACTTTTGATAAATACGTACATACATATGTATGTATATCACATTCTGCACATCACAATAAACAGCGTCAGCTTGTTAACTGCATTCAATAACTGCTGATCAAGCTTTATGTTTATTTGCGTGCGCTATATATTTGCAATATTTGCTTTTTGCAATCTATTACAGAAGTATTTGGCTTTTATGTTGCCGCTGCATTTACAAGGCGATCGAATTCTTGACGCAACGACGAGAATACACACATCTATACTTATGTGCATATATAGGAGCAAATGGAAAATTAATGTCCCATATTGAGGTTATGTATATTTGTGTAAAGTGTAATTTGAATTGCGATATTTCAACCAACCGTTTACCGTAATAGTATTTCCACATCATGGTAGTTGGTCTCACATAACTAAAGACAAGATAAAAATATTTATATTGAACATAAAAGTAGTGGGGCGGGGCGTCCATGTCTTGATACAATCATACTCACGACGCTGCAAGCAAAGCTAACCGGCAGTTTTACAATTATACATTTATTTACATAACAATAGCATTGATATTATTCGCGAAATGGTGTTGCTGAATGTTTTCATATGGGAATTGCTAAATTGCATTCCATAAAAAACAATTGTATAATATATTAGAAAACTTAAATGCAACATTTCTTATAATTCGACGGCGGGGCAAATATATATATATTTTTACATACATATGTATATACTTGAGAATTCTATATAGTAGTGAAAGCAGTATACGAGAAATAGCTTTTATCGCTTAATTTCAAAATTCAATTGAGATTTATAAGAAATCCTTAAACGATTTTTAAAAAACATTACGTACGGTTGGCGATTGATATGAAAAGCTCGGTGAGTACAATTAGTCCAACTTCAGTAGTCAACACCTCTGCTGTGTACACCAACAGAAATACTCTAATAGATTTACGCACTATTTTTTTGTTTGATGAAATTTCCGCAAGCGTATATCCGTTGCCCTTTTAATTTTTGTATGTATGTCATATTACATTTCCTTTTACTGCCTTGGCGCCATTAACGTGCCTAGTTTTCAAACCTTCAAGTACAGTGCACGCCAAACTGTTAACTGTCAAATCAAGAACGAAATTTCCCTAATGAATGTTATCACGTGAATTTTTTCGTATTCCTTTTTACGCTCGCACTAATTCCGTTTTAATCGCATATTCGTTGTGTTGAGTTTCTTCACAGTCTGTCTTCTCGCCGTCGCTGTGGCCGTCGTGTAGTTGCCGTCGTCGTTCGCTGTCGATTGATTTTTGGGCAATAGAAAATTGTAAGTGAAAAGTTTCCAACGCAATTGCAAATTCTTTGCACCATCGAATCGCACAAATTTTCGGCTAGTTTTGCAAAATTCCGTTGCAGTTAAAGTGTGGTTTCGCAGCTTCGCATAAAAAGAAACACGAAAAAAATGTAAGTGCCCCGTGCCAAAGTCAGATGAGTGTGTGAGTGTGGAATGGAAATATGGAGGGGAGCAACAAATGTTTTGTGGAATAGCTTCTATTCATGGTTTTGCCTTTTGGTGGGCTACTCGAGAATCGCGTATAAATTCATGGCTGTACAATGTAAAAGCGCAATCAAGGCGTAATTATGTAGAAATGTGCATTGCAAAACGGATAAAGTGTATGAATGCATATGCGACATTGTATTGAAGGTTAAAACATGACTTTTGGGTGGTCCTATAAAGCTTGTATAAAAGCAGGCAGGATCATGTGTGCGTCCACTGAAAGTGCTTTTGAATGATTTGCAGGTCTACAGTCCGACTGTAAATGTTTGCTAAATGCATTTTATGCACAGAATTAGACAAACATATTGCATAGTTGGCTTAAAAAGCATTTGAAAAAGTGAATTTTCATGATTGTGCGAACCCGTGAGCGAAAAATTTATCGATCCAAAGCTGTCATGTGACTGTCATCAAACAGCTGACACCACATCGCGCTGCTATGGTGGATTTGGCATTTCCAAGCGCAGCGCTGCTGTGAAATGTCAAAACGTCTTATAGCAACTGTGGTGTATTCTTCTTGTATTTGTTTTGGTTACGTTTTCCGCCTTCCACCCCAATTTGACCAACTTATAAAATTCCAATTTCTTATTTGATTTTTTTTTTTCCAATTTGCACCTAACATTAATATGTATTTAATAAATTTGAAATCAAACAATTGCTTTTTCCCCACTTAATGACAATTTAGTATTGATTTATAAATGATTTTAAAACTTATTTCCTTTATAACTGTGGTTGTAATTAACTCACGTGCCTGTTATGATAAAAAAAAGTTCTGTCAGTTGGAGAAGTGAATTGTGACATCATTTCATATTTAATCCTCAACAGCTCTCCGCCTAACGAAAGTATATCCAACTTTTAAGGTGCAGCTCAGGACACACGAATTTAGACAATCCACACAATTTGCGAATTTCCCATGCACCGGAAACGCGTGGCATTGACACACATTTGACCTGCCTCATTTTCCAACTTAACGCACAGTTTTTATTTTGTTCTTTTTACAATTAATGAAGGTTTCGTGTAAAATGAAAATAACAAAAAGCCGGCACGTAACATCATACCACAGCGTGTATGCCGTGTTTTAAACCGCCCTCATGACATGTCCGGCAAAGACCAAAAAGTGGTCGCGCCTAAAATCAAACAAACAATTTCTATAATTGTAAAAGCAACATTATCTTTGCTTGTAATGGCAGCCCCTTCAATAAATCCAAATGTTTTCCTGCATTCATATGTACATACATGCATGTACATTTGTACCTAATTTATAATAATATATCCTTGTTATAATTTTTTATTTAATTTTTTGTGCTCACGCCTGGCATGTGATTGCGTGCTGGTAATTAGGGTAGACTTTTAGTTGGAATTGCCTGCGTTATTATAATTGTAATGGCGGCGAACCGCTTACATAACACAGTTTTTGTTTTTGTTTAAATACTAAGTCTTGGAAAATGAATGCATACAGGACAATTCTAGAGTAACTTGCCAGCTGTAATTAGTGGTTATGAGTAAGCAGATATTTGATTGTTCCTGGTTTTTAATTTTTTTTTTTTTCAGAAACAATTGCTTATTATTACTGTTATCCTTATTTGTTCACCGAAAAGAAGTAGATTTACTTAAAATCCACATAAATTATTATATACTATATTTTTTTACAATACTTTCTTTTCAAGGCTACTGTGGCACGTGGAAAAATGCTTAATGAATTCCTCTTTTTATCTTGCCCAATCACCACACACGCTTCAGTCAGACATCACATATTTAATTAAAAAAACTATGTTCTTCAAGTATGCATAGACGTTAGTATATAAATAACAACTGCGTACCGCACAACGTGTGATTTGTACCACAATCCCACAGCGTTTAAAAGCCATATTGACATCTAGGAAACAATGTCCTTTTGTGATTGTAAACATTAGCATTTTTATTGATATACTGCGCTGATAGCCGCTAATTACACTCTATTTCGCCAGTAATTGTCATGCTTTGCGTGTGTGAGTTTATATGTGTGTAATGTTGTTAAAGTAGAAAATTGATATTTCACTAACTATAAAAATTATGGACACTCAATGAATTACTTCACGGTATTAACAATAGAAAAAACTTCATTAGGAACACCTTCATATGTAGACCAGTAATATAAGTGAATAAATAATTTTTCAGCCAATAACTGACAAGCAGCTTGTGGTTTTTTCTATATTTATTTACAAAAACAATAATATATTGTACATTGTATAGTGACCATGAAAAGGAAGAAGTGTGGCTGCTTACTCTGATATGTACATATGTCTTCCATCAGGTCAACATGTGCTTTTATTCACTTGAGTTATTTCCTATAAAGCGCGCTCAAAATCGCCGAATGGCCGCGCTGACAGAAATTGGTAGTTTAAGAACACATTTAATATACTTTGTATATGCTTTTTACATATATAGCTTTAATGCATACCGTAATGGTAGAAAGTTTTAAACTTTCAACTCTACTTTCGCTTGTATTCACTGTTAACTAAAAAAAAAAAAACAGAATTAAACATTAACGTCTGTGGCACCAATCATACATATAATACCCTTCACAACTAAAAAATGCTTAATACAAAAACTTGATTTTGATCGGTCAGGTCGCTCGAATTTCCACCTTAAGATTTTGCTCGAAGATTGTAGCCTTTCCTTGAACAATAATTAAAGTCAAATTTCGTTAAGATGTCTTGTCAAATAAACAAGTTTTCCTTACAAGGGTTCGTTGTTGTTTTTATTGTAGCGGCAGAATTTTGCCAAATCTTAGTGTTTGGCCGAAAAAAATCCGAGACGTTCCGTTTATGTAGACCCGTTTGTCGTCGAAACGGCTATACAAAGGCTTGACTTTGATCGGTCAATTTGTACGACAGCTAAATGCCATATTCGTCCGATATTAGCGGTTTTTAAAAAATGGGCAGCTGCGTGTCAAACTTAATATCCCTTGTTCAGGGTATACAACAAACACTTGTTGGTGTAATTTTCCCTGACAGTCATATGGCGTGCCACCCAAAACAGGTGCCAGTGTTGAGCAGGGAACTGGTAGAGACATAAAACCATATAAAATGCTCGAATGGCATTCAATAGGAACATTATTATTAATTAATTAGCGAGCAGCACACCCGTTGAGTCAGCAATTGGGGTGTACAGCAAACTACCCTACAGAAAAACAAACGTTATACGCTCGTTATTGCATTGCACGCCACTGTGAGCAGTTGTATATATGTATGTACATATATGTATGTTTGCAGCACGCCAATTGTATTAAAATACTTATGTGTGTGTCTGTTTGTGCGCTTAAGCCCGCAGTGCCAACAAACTTTGCTATTGCCACCACAATATGGGGATGCAGCAGCAACAACAGCAATAGCAGCGTGCGCGGAACTTCGTTGTTTCGCGTGACACGGCTGCTTGCTTCCTCTCTATCTCTATCGCGCTGCTCGCTGCCTGCTGCTTGCTTAGTATTCACCCCCACGACTATGAATCTTTAGCATTACCGTCATTAACGGCGCATTCGTCAGCATTGACGACGCCAGCTAGCCAGCCACCCAGCCAAATAACCGCACCACACACCGCTATGTCGCCGCCACACATTCGAGGTTAGCGCAGTCACACTATTTGTTGTTGTTGTTTCGTTTGCGCAAATTTGCGCCGTGACGACGATGACGACGCGCACATTTTTCGTTTTCCCTTTCGAATAACACTGCCACTTCCTAATGATATTTACTTTTCAATAGCTTACCACGACTTCGCGCCATACGGCAGCCGACAGCAAGTAGCAGTTAACCTCCGTATTCAGCTAACACCCACCCACCCAGGGTTCAGGCGTTGATGCGGCGTCGTTGGTGCGCTGCACTTAGTCTCGTTGGCGCCAGCATGCTTTGGAGTTGTTTATATTTTTTCCCGTTTTATTTTGCTGTGTTGTTTTTGTTTCTTATTTTTTATTTTTTGTGGTGTCTTTGTTTTTTTTTTTTTTGTTATTGTTTCCTACAAAACACTTCGTTACTATTTTCGGTGTTCACTTAGCGCTTCGACGATTTCGGTCGCCTTGACGTTTGCGCTCTACGCTGTGGTGGGTGCTGGCAGGAAACGTTTTGAGATTGTCGATCTGTGTCGATGTTTGATTCATACGCTTGGTCGCCCCAGCCGAGCGACGCCGCCAAGCCATTAGCTGCACTTCGTCACATTAGTATATGTAAATAGTATGTATTTTGTACTCGTGAGCGCATATAAGGCTTTGTATGCATGTGTGTGTGTTTGTATACAAAAGGGAATTGTTGTC
The DNA here is from genome assembly GCA_027475135.1 of Bactrocera correcta. Taxonomy (NCBI): domain Eukaryota; kingdom Metazoa; phylum Arthropoda; class Insecta; order Diptera; family Tephritidae; genus Bactrocera; species Bactrocera correcta. The sequence goes on from CM050325.1 coordinate 71,031,730, forward strand.
TGCTGTGCAGGTGAGAAACAATTGTGCTGCGGTGCCACATTGTCCTGTGCATGGCATTCGCTCTGTGAGTAGCCCTTCACTTGACCACATACCTCTTTATTGCGGAAGCCAATGGTAGGGAAGTGGCTGTCGTGAGTATGCTAAAAATAGCATTATCACTAGGGAATGAATAATATATTTAAGTAATGTGTGCCACAAAAGTATACGCTTATACACTTACATAACGTTTATGCATACACAAACAAACGTATGTATGTACATAAGCACCACGTTTGCGTTACTCATACGCCCTGTCGTTCGCCTAGTCATAATACAATTTGTGCGCTAGTTCGTTGTTGTTGTCGTTCGTTCGCCTTGCCACGCGTCCGAAAAGTATTACTGAACTTTACAAGGTTGCTCATTGTGATTCGTTACCATGCTGACTACTTGTCTGACAGTTCCTTTTATTTGTATTTGCATACTTATATAATTTATGCTAGCATGTGTGTACACTCGTTCCGCTGCACTGCGCATGCAGACACGTTTATATCCTGGCTATCGCTGATTGCATTTATAACGCGTGGCAATTGCGCGTTTCGTGTGGTGAGAGTGGCACACTTCCGTTCGTGGCGCCTCCTGCAACTTGTTTTGTCAAATTTTACTTCGAATTCTGCACACATACACTCATATATATGTATGCAGGTTCATTTGTAGTCTGTCGTTTTGCTGCTTTTTATTTTTGCTGTTTGATTTGGTTGGTTTTTTCGGTGGTGGCATTAGTCATGCTCTACAAATGTGTGCAAATACAGCATAGACTCCATGCTATATAATTTAGTGTTTTTCTTTGTGTCTGCGGTTTTATGAAAGGAATTTTTTATTTGAGATTGTGATGGCGTAATTATCCTTTAGTGTTCATATTTTGATTTTTAACGCTAAGAATATTATTTCGGAAATAATAAAGTACTGTAGAGTAAGGAGTGAGCGAACTAACTTAAATTTACTGAAAATGTTAAGCATAATAATATTGTACTATTCTTCGCGTGTTAGGGAGGATGAAGTATATATAGATGTAGATACAGGCCACATAGCCTTTATTTATCTTTGAAGAATATTTTGCCTTTGCACTACTTTGAAGTTGAAATTTCGAAAAGTCAACCTGCGTCGCTTTTATAATTAAAAGAACTTAGTCCCGTAAAACTGTCGAAGAATTCGTGAAACACATGCCGTGTTGCAAATAATGCATTACAAAGTCAATTGAAGTTACAATTAATTATATTTTTTTATTTTATAGCCCCGAAATTCTTAATTTAAAATATTTTTCAAATTTCTAGTTACATATACCGGAGTGAAATATTAAAAATTAATTTTTTTTAACCGAAAATCATATTCGAAATCAAAAATAAAAACTTAAATCCCAAATAACGTTCGAAAACAGTTAATTCCATTTTTGTTAAAAAATGAGTTTTTGAATTTTCAAATATTTTGCGCTTATATACTTCATTTTTTTCATTTGTAACAGAAAAACTTAGTTTTAATAAAATTTCAATATAAATTAGCAATATTTATTATAGTGCATAAGTTAGGAATATGATTTTTTATTAATTAATTTTTTATAATTTTTTATTTTGATTTTGACATAAAATATGCAATTTCGAATTTTTAATTCCTTTTTCATTTTCAATTTTTTTCACTAATTTCATAATTTTTTCTCAAGTTTTATTATATTTTATTTGTTATTTTAGTTTTGTTATATTTTATTTAAATATTTATATTGTATTTTATTTTGTTTAAAGTTTTATTTATAAAATGTAATATAGTTTTTCTATAATTATTCATTTAAATTATTATTTATAATAATTATTATATTATTATATAAATAATAAAAATTATTTATTTTTATCATTTTAATTTTATTTCAATTTAAATAATTTATTAATTTTCTTTTAATTTTTTTTTGTTTTATTTTTATTGCTTTCAATAAAATATTTTTTAAATTTTTGTCATTTCAAATAAATCATTTTGATCAGCTCGATTCTTTTTAAACTCTTTTTATTATTTTTTTTTTTTGTTTTTTAATTTTACGTGGCTCTATTTCTTTTGTTATCTTTTAGCAAATATATAAAAAATAAATGAATAATTAAATACTAATTATTTTTTTTTAATCAAAACAAAATATTAAAAAAATTAAAAAATTATTTATTTTTAAACACAAAAATATTTTATTTATTATACTTATACTATTAATTACATATACTATATATGTACATATTATATTTTTTTAATTTTTAAATAAAAAAGAAAATGTAAACAAATTTAAAATAATTATTTTTTTATAATATTTTTTGTATATTGTTTTATTTCATTTATTATATATTTTTACTTAATTTTTTTAATTTTTTTTAATTTTTTTTATTTTCCTTTTAGTTTTATATTTATTTTATTTTTTTTACATTACTTTCTAAGTTCTTTATTTTTTTTTTTTAGTTTTTTTTATATTCTTCACCTTATCTAATATAATCCCTAAAACAATACAACAATTACATATACAAATATTTAAACTGCGAGAAATAATTCATACAAACACACATATGACAACACAAAAACAAATAATTACAATTCCAACATTTGCTCGCTCGCACAAAGAAATGCAACGATAAGCGCACATACACACACATACTTGCGTGATTGATGCCCTTCGAAGCTCCGAAAATATCGGTACTTTAAATAATGAAAATGTTCATTGGAGCCACCTTTTACAACAGCAACAAATGCAGGCAACCATTATTGGACATTACGCGCCATTTGTTTATCTCACACAAAAATCCAATTTATTGCACATCACAAACACTCGCACGCATACATACATACATCACAATCAATGAGAAGGCCATCGTGCTCTGCACAAACAGCAATGGAAAAAACTCCTAACAACACACACAGCGCACAACAACAGTAATTAAATGACAGCAACGTACGCATTGTTGACATTTTGTGCTTATTTTTAATACCGAAAACCAAAAAAAAACCGTTGTACGCCAATTGAATGCTTCAAAGCTGCAGCGGTGGAGCGGATCAAACGCCGAATACCGAAATGTGACGAAAGGACGTGTTGAGCAGCAGAAGATAGAAAAAGTAGAAAACAGAAACAAACAAGCCGCCAGCAGTCAGCCAGACTGTCTGCACGACTATGTGTGTGACTAAGTGACAACAATGGACGCCAGCATGTCCAAGCGCATACCGCGCTACTCGCTTTGGTCCTCTGCATATGTGTGTGTGCATGCATGTAATATTTTCATCTATCACCATTTTCGCCTGACTAAGACACCATATGCTGCCATGGGGTGGGTCGGTAGTCTGGAGCAACACACATTATTGCTTTGGCTATGCGTTTGAGGTTTGGCTGACACGCTCGCTCTCGGTTTGGCATAGCTTGCATGCTTGTTGGGAATGTAATTTCCCAGGACGAGTTCAGTTGCGAACAGAGCGCCGCCGTGTACGGAAACCTTCGTTTTGGTGATACTGAAATAAATATTGAAATCTCAGTAAAAAAAAAAAAATAAGAAAAATTCTGTTTAATTTTGTAATAGAAGCCATAACAACTACCAAATTGTTTGCAATTAAGGAGCGAAATAATTCATTCACAAAGTTCACAAACAAAACAGTGCAAATATAAATTGTTTCAAAAACGAGCGAGAATTGTCAATGCTGAAAGTGTTTATTGTTGTGGAAAATGTTAAGAGGCCAGCTAAGTTTTCACGCTAAGCACTCAATACACTCGCGCATTGAATTGTTGTGTGCCACCAGCGGACGTGTATGTAACGTGGGGTCAGGTTCACACAAAAATAAATAATAATTTACCACAAACGCATTTATTTATTAGGCTGGCTGAGGTGCCGAAAACGTGTGTGTGTGTATTTGAATGGCTTTGAGCAGTTGAAAAACTACTAATTCAGATAATAGTTTTTGTTTAATTTTCTTTTATTATTATGTTGCCATACAAGTTTGCTTAAAAGCAAAAATTAAAAAATTTAATTTTATTTTTTTTCCCCCGGTGCTGCTTGGTCTTAATTATACTTACAAAAAATGTATTAATACGCAGTCTATAAAAAGTTATAGTAGAAGATGTACTCGGTATTTCTAAAATATTTGAGATTAGGCTTTATTTAGGCTTTCTTTTATTGATTTTTCATTATTCGAATATATTTTTAAACTATTACATATAGCCGCCATACAAACTGGCCTATCCAATTCAAGTCCCTATATGAAAAACTTATTTATTTGAAAAGGTAGCTTCACGAAATTTGGCATATGTTATTATTTAAGGCATTGCTACAATCTCCGAAAAACATTGTTGAGATCGGACCACTACGGCATATAGCTGCCATACAAACTGGCTGTTCGAAATCAACATCTTGTATGGAAAATTTTTTATATGACAAGATATCTTCATGAAATTTGGCATATGCTATTATTTAAGGCATTGCTACAATCTGGAAAAAAATTTTTGAGATCGGACCACTACGGCATATAGCTGTCATACAAACTGGCTGTTCGAAATCAACATCTTGTATGGAAAAATTTTTCATATGACAAGATATCTTCATGAAATTCGGCATATGTTATTATTTAAGGTATTGTTACAATCTCCGAAGAAATTGTTGAGATCGGACCACTACGGCATATAGCTGCCATACAAATTGGCTGTTCGAAATCAACATCTTGTATGGAAAACTTTTTCATATGACAAAATATCTTCACGAAATTTGGCATATGTTATTATTTAAGGCATTTCTGCAATATCCGAAGAAATTGTTCAGAATCCTTTCTATTAAAAGCTCCCATATACAAGACCCTGCCGTTTCAAAACTTGTCCAAAATTTTCAAATATTATTATCTAAGGCATTGTTATAATCTCTGAACACAAAGTTCAGATCGTACCAATACAATAGCATATACAAATCTGTCATTTCAACAGACTTGATCAAAATCAATATAAAGATCTTTTTTATATCTGTTTAGACTTTACAAAATGTATCTCTGAAGGGAATTATAGTTTCGGTGAATCCAAGGATTACGTTTTCTCTTCTTTTTATTTTGTTTTGCTTCTATTTAAATTTTATGTAATAATTTTTTTAATAATTGATTTTTGAATAGAATGTGAAAACTATTTTTATTTATTATTTATTTATTTTATATAAGATTTCTGGGATTACAAAATAAAAGTTATTTTTTGCAAGACCTTGTCTTAATTTTAAGAGTTTTTAAATGAAATTTATTTATAAACTTGAGATTAACATTTTTTTATCATTTCAATCCGGTATTTGGGATAAAAAAATATTTTTCAAATCAGTACTTGTAATAAGAAAATTATTGCTCATTTATTTAATCCGGTATTTGGAATTAGAAATTTGAAAACTATTTTTAATTAAATGAGATTTATTGGGAGTGTAAGATTTTTGTAAATATTAGCTGCACTTTCAAAAATATTTCTTAAAATGTTTCTATTATTTAATAATATTTTAATTGTCATTATGTTATAGTAGTATGATTAGACTGCTATATTAAAAAACAAAATCAGAGATAATTTATGACACAATTTAAATTATTAAACAAAATGTCATTATTATTTAATGTAATTAAGAGTATGTTCATCTTTATCTCCAACGAAAATTTTCGATATACATATGTATAGTATATTTTCAATATTATTGTTTTGCTTTTCAATATTTTTCTTTTTTTACATTATTATAAATTTTTTATATGTATAATTTTTTTTGTTCTTAATATTTTTTTTTACTTGTTCTTTTTGTATTTCTAACTACTAATTACCTCCAACGAAATTTTTCGATTTTTTGTTTTTTTAATATTACATGTTTTTCGACATATTAAGATTTTTATAAATTTTTTAAAATATTTTTTGTTCTTACAATATTTTTTTTTTTTTTAATTTCTCATTTTTAATATTTCTAATTACTAACTACCTCAAACGTAAATTTTCGATATGTTTTTTTTTCAATATATTATATGTTTTTCAATTTATATTTTTCAATATTTTTCTATTTTTTAATATTTCTGTAAATTTCTTTAAATATTTTCCTTTTGTTCATAATAATATTATATATTATTTTTAACTTCTCTATTTGTAATATTCCTTTATTTTTTATATTCTTATTTTATCAATTTATTTTAATATTTTTTTTATATATTTATTTTAATATTGTGTTTTTAATTTTTTTTTAATATTTATATTAATTTTAAATATATTTATTTTATTTTTTCATTTCCCCTCTGCCACTGAGCTACTTTTATAATTTGAAATTTATTAATTATTTTATATAATTTATATTTTTCTTATAAGCATTATCTATATATCCTTCGTTTCATCTTTAATTCCTTTAATTACCATTTCGTTGAATAGTTTTCAATCGGACATTACTCAATCTCGATTACTCCAGCACATTACTCATACGCCGTGGCATGCGACTTATGTACAACTTTGAACGCCGAGTATACACACACACACACCTCCACCTGTGTGTAAATATCTAATCATAACTTATGCAGTCATATGTAAAATAGCGTTTATTTGAAATTGAATGTCACTTCCTGAGTCCTTCGTAAAACTACTCGCCGCCGTTCAAGTTCAATGCGATATCAATTGAAAGTTTTACAACACTATAAATAATTAAATGGATCTATTGATTTTACAACCGCAATGCATTTACTCATCCGTCATGAACCGCAACCAACTACAGTTGCCTTACCTTCATTTCACCTCGTTTCCTGCTTTTTTTTTAATTTAAGTTGCATAATGTTTATTTATTTATATTTTCCCCCAGCACCGCCACGCTTAAGGGTTTCTCGTTTGCAGCATTATTGGTTGCTTGTTAGTTACTTGCCCCCTCTCATGCTCCACTCCGCCTTTTCTGCTGTTTGGACTACTGTAGTTGTAGTAAACCGTACACAAGCGTGGCACATACAAGCGCATATATTTGAATATCTTATATAATAACGGTTAAACGCAAGCAATTTCCATTGCATGTCGAGACATCCCGTCCATTAAAAGTGACCATTGACACTTCTGCCCTGCTATGCAATGTGATGTCATGTCGCATGCCATGCGCTCGTCGTGCGTTCGTGTCTGTGTGTGTGTATGTTTGTTGAGTTTGAATGCTTTGGCGTGGCTCATCAGGAAGGGGTTGCTTTACTTCAAACTTTGTCTAGCTGAGATTCAAATTAAATTTTTTTATTCAATACTCAATTTGTGTGGAAATGTCGATTGATTTTTACTAAAAAAAATGTGTTGAATTGTTTCATTGTGTGTGACTTGGCGTGTGTTTGCTTACATACAAACAAATTTCCATTTATGTATTTACTAATTTTATTTTCTTATTGCCTTAGAAATCATCAAGATGTCCGAGTATTGGCTTATTTCAGCCCCTGGCGACAAAACCTGCCAACAAACGTTCGACACCATGAACAATCTCACCAGCAAACAAAATAATCTATGCAACAACTATAAGTTTCATATACCCGACTTGAAGGTAATCACGATATTTGGTTAAAAATATTAATTTTTTTTGGTGAAATATTATAAATAAGTTGGAAAACTTTATATATATGTATGTATGTGTGTATATATTTTGATTATGTAAAACGTAGAATTTCGTTCAAAATTTATACACATGACCTAAAAAAATGCAACCCCTATTTTTTTTGGGGAAAAAGGAAAAAAAAATGTTGCTTCTTCAAAAAATTTAAAAATTAAAAATGATCTAAACAATTCAATCCATCAGTCTTTGGTAAAAAAGTAAAAGAAAAAATTGTTTTTTCTTCAAAAAAATTTAAATAAACATGTATTATGGCCCAAAAGCGGTCCAACACCGAGATGCTTATTGTTCCTTTATCTAATGCTCTAAGGAATGTATGTGCAAATTTTGAAGTAAATCGATGGGATTGAGTGTGTAGATTATTTTTTATGATAATTTTTCTTGCTGAATGTTCTTCTTGTTCTAAGTTAAGCTTGTTTTAAATTCATGCATTCCATTTCATATATTTTTTACATAAAAAGTCTTTACTCGCTTGTTCAGTCGTACTTTTATAGAAGACAAAACGTTGCCTACATTTAGGCACCACATACCGGAATGGATTCCGTTCGATTTCGCCTCAGTTGGAAACTAATTTTAAATTTAATTGAATTTTTTGTTATTATTTAAATAATATTGATTTTTTTGTAACAAATCTTTTATAAAATATTAATGTATCACAAATTTCATTATGAATACATATTTTCCTAACCCAAAAAAAATTTTTTTAAGAAAATATTCTCTATATAATGCAAAACATAAAAGTTTGTAATTATTAAAAAAAATTAATTTAACTTTTTAAAAATTAAAATTAAAAAATAAAATAACAAAAACAATTACTTCAAAAAAATTAGATCTTAATTTTTATCTAATTTTAAATTTGATTAAATTTGTTTGTTATCATTTAATTAATTCTGAATTTTTGTAATCAAATCTTTTATAAAATATCAATATGTGAAAAAAGACGAAATGATCAAAATAATTTATTGTTATAAAAACATTTTTTAAGTAATACAAAAAAAAATATTACATGTACAAATTTTGAAATTACAAAAAAAATTAATTTGAGTTTAAAAAATTACATTTTTTAATTAGAAAACTTTTATTAAATTAAATAATAAATCATAAAAATCACTAAACTATAACAAAGTTTTTTTTTTATTAAAAATTAAATATATTACTTTTTTTTGAATTTATAAAACTTTTAATAAATTGAAGAACAAATCATAAGAAGCAGCAAAATACGACAAAGTTTTTCTTATTAAAAATTAAATTTAAATTAAAATTCTAAACAAAAAAGAAAAAAAAAATAGGAAAGAAATTAGAAGCCAATAACCTATGACAAAGTGTTTTTTTAATTAAAAATTAAAATTACAAAATAAAATTTAATAAAAATTATTAAAAAAAAAAGTAATAAATCATAAGAAGCAATAACCTATGACAAAGTTTGTTTATAAAAAAAATTAAATTAAAATTAAAATACTAAAAAAGGAATAAGTCCAAAGACGATAACCTATAATTTTTTTTTGATTAAAAGTTAAATTTAAATTAAAATTACAAAAAAAAAATTAAAAGCAATTTACAAAAAAGTAATAAGTTATAAGAATCAAACGTTATGAAAAATTTTAGTACTCGGAGTCCCTGTTCACACTGATGTACATAATTTTATTAGAATTTTTTCTAAAGAAACATTGTCAATCTTGCAGGTCGGTACACTCGATCAATTGGTCGGTCTCTCCGATGATTTGGGTAAACTGGACACTTATGTGGAGCAAATAACACGCAAAGTAGCCGCCTATTTGGGTGAGGTGCTCGAGGATCAACGCGATAAGTTGCACGAAAATCTACTCGCCAACAACAGTAAGTACAAGTGCAATCGCTAAACTACACAAACAGACATACGTTGAAATAGACTATATAAAGAACTTATATACATAACTGTACGTTAATAATAATTAGTAAATTTAGTTTGAAATATATCTTTTTGTTTTAAGACTAAAGCAAATTTCTTCTTACTTTTGACAAAACACGTTTTTGTACAAAAAAAAAATACAGAAAAAAGCAGAAAAGCACACAAGCAAAACATACTTGTGTGCTAAATAAATGAATTAACGAAAAGAGCAAGAAGAAAGTTTTGTATACACTAACACCAACAATATGTTTTTTTAGTAGAAATCGTTTGGAATGTTGATTGCGATGCCAAAATAGTAATTAAAATGAAAAACAAAAAACAAGCATTAAAAGAAAAACAAAAAAAAAATCAAATAACAAAATTAACCGAAAGCGTATTAACAACAATTAAAATTGTGCATTTATTTTTGCAAAGCCCTTTAAACAAAAACTAACACTGTTTGCCTACCCAAAATGGAATGAAATAGTTGATTTTACGTTTTGAATGCCCCAAAATACGCAAATTGTGTATAATACACAACAATACTAGCTTACCTTACAAAAAAAAAAAAAAAATATCAATTAAAATTGGTACTAAAACAATTTTATGAAAATTATTATTAGAATTTAGTGCGTACAAAGTACAGATTTAAAAACTAATCGATTTTCAGCTGGAAACAAGCGGTGTCTGTGATTAATAAAGAGTAAACAATGAGAACTCCTCTAAGTTCCCCTTTTTCCTTGGTTTCTTATTTAGTAATTTATTATTATTATTTTGACTTTTTGGCTCTTGATTTAATTTTGCGTTAATTTCTTCAATTTGCTTTTTCTTTACTACTTGTGTTCATTAATATTAATTTGTTTTTGTATTATTTTAAAAAATTATTTTGCTTTTTCACCAACTGACTTAGTTTTCGTGCTTTTTCCCATTTAGTTCATTATTCAATTCATGCGCACAATCATCACATCTCAGTCTGGCAACACTGTGTGTCGCTTTGTCGAGATGCGCTTCTTATAAGCCTACTATTTTTTCGTCTTATACATACATACGTTGAGAATAATTGTAAAAACAGCCATAAAGAAATTATTGTGTTGTTGTTTTTGTACTCTTGTTTTTCTTTTTAAGTGCCAACTATGTCATTTACAACTACATGCCTACATACATACATACCTAAACATTTACTACAAACAATTATTTACACATGCAGACTGGCCGTTAAGCTGCCACACATACAAACATGCATAAGTACAAACATATGTACATAACTCATATCCGAAGTACATATGTATTTCAGTGTAGAACTCCAGTTTATATACATACATTGTACGACCATTTTTAGCGGCATCATCCTCGCCGTTACCCCCCTTGAAGTCACACATTTTGACGTGTTTTGGTTGCTCTTCATTTGCTTTGGAAGAACTCGCAAATATTTTTTCTTATTGTGCACACACGAATAAGTTCAAAAACAGAATGACGCGTGATTAGGGTAATTCTATTTATTACTGAAATTTGGGTAGCTCATTTTCATTTTCGCCGCACAATGAGTAATCAGAAAAGTTAGTTGAAAGGACTGTCGTTGCCGGAATTTCGCATAGAAGGATTATTTGGGTAGAAAATATATGCCGTTCGAGTATTAAATGCAATTACGCTTAGTAGAATACTTGTGTCTACATATAAAATGATTAAAAGTTGTATAAATGGAAGCAAAACTGTTCAAACCCCTAGGTACCGAATACGCAGACCCCTGAGCATATAGTTGAATTTTTACCGATAATATCGGTCAATATGATCAGAATTTGGAAAATATTCTTTCCAGCTAATAGTATCTCTGTATACTAATACTTCCCAGAGTCCCCATATACCTAACATAAAGATTTTCGAACTTCCGGGTGATTTTTTATAGCATATAGCCTATATGTGAGTCTTAATAAAATTAAGAGAGCGTATTGTTCTTATAACGTTGTATATTTTATCGAAGCCTTCCTTACTTTTTAAAGATAATATACGTCAAAAGTTATTAATTTGCAAAAATTGCTGAGTCTTCGCAAATTGCGAAAAAAATTTGTTTGACCCAGAGTAGTTTTTTACCATATATCGGTACGATTAGATGTTATAATATGATATTTTTAATCCTGCTTTGAACATACTCAATAACCTGGCTAAAATATTTCATCTAAATCCAATTATTTTTATTATAATTATATTTTCGAACTATTGTAATCATTTTATTCAAATTTCGCCGTTATCGATAACATTTCATATATTAACTTTTGAATGTTATATAGAAATTCTGATTAAAAATACAGTACAAACCAATATGATTATAGTGATTTATCGCAAAACTATCGATTTCGCGTTATCGATAACATTTTACTAATTAAAAAATTAAAAAAGTAAGAAAAATAAAAATCAATTCAGATATAGGAATTCAAAAATTAACCATTTGGACCTGAAGTTGTTATTAAAAAAAGTATCGATTACCGATATCAATTAAAAAAAAAAAATTTTGATAAAATTAAATGGTAAATTATTGTTGTTAGGTGAAGGATAATTTTTTTTATCGCTTACTGATAAAAATAGTTGGCAAATTATTGATAAATATTAGATATTTATTATTAGGTGAATAGGTATTTTTTTGTATAACTTACTCCAAGTTTTTATACTGCTCCGAATACTAATTTGTCAATTTTGCTATTTCTGCAAGTTTTTACATGTTGAAATCAGAACACTAACCATCTTGGCCTGGAAATTATCGTGCCAGCATAAAATTAACGATTATTCGAAAAAATATCGATTTTTTGATATCAATGATCGATAAAATTTTAAGTAAATGAGAAATGTAAAATAATTATTATTAGTCGCAAAAGAAAAATTATCGATAAAATTATCTATGTTTGATATCGATTATCGCTAAAAAATTTAAATAAATTAATGAGAAATGTAAAATAACTTTTATTAGAGAAGAAGTAAAATTATCGATTATCGATAAAAAATATCGATTGTCGGATATCGGATATAAAAATATCGATTGTCGGATATCGATTATCGTTAAAAAATTTAAGTAAATTTGAGAATTTAATTATTATTCGGCGAAAAAGTTTTTTTTTCTTTGGCCAATTTTACTATTTTTTCAAGTTTTCAGAACCTATTTAATGACTTAGCGTGTAAATTTTGTAAATAAATTATTTAACATGAACAAAAATGAAGTATTGTTTTATTTCTTACTCATATTAGTTTTAATTTGATTTTTTTCATGTGCTTTAATTCAAATTATTTTCGACCATTCATAAATCGTTTAAAATTTGGAGTGTGTTCTGATGTTGCGTGTTGCTTCATTTGTGACTTGATACACAAATATTAAACTGAATGCGTTTTTCATAATTTCTCGGTCGCTTACATCAAATCTGTCATTTTGCTGACGTCACTTTAGCTAATATACTCATAAGTTGAAGCTTCGTTTAGCCTCTTGTTTATAAATAGCGGGTTGTCAGCTGGAAAATATGTCTATGCCCTGGAACTAATTACCTCTTTACAAAAAAATATAGCTCAATTAACAAATATCGACTTTTATTGCTACTCATACACTCAAAACACACAATCTTCCTATCACCTCACAATCTGACGCTAAACATTTTCATTTCTTCATTATTTTGCGTAAATTTTTTTTGTTAACGAAATTTGTTGTAAAAACGTTTACTGAATATATAAACATATTTAACTCAATTGGATAACTGACAGTGCCTCAGTTTTGAAAGGCTTATGATTGATGTCCTTAGCGCTTTGACTTGCCATGTAAATAAGAAAGAGATTCAGCGCGTTGTGTGCGCCTTGCCCGCAGTCAATCGTTCAACCGACCAATCAATCCAACAACCAAACATCCAACCAGAAAACCAATTAGTTTTTAAATCATGCTCAGAGACCAAAAACTGTGTTTTGTTGTTGTTCAATTGTCAATTTATTTACGTTTGTTCGTTCGTTCGCTCGCTCGCTCGTTCGTTTGTTCGTTGTATCGTTAATTCAGTTCATTAAGAATCACTTTCAACACACTCGTTCTCAACTTGATCGCAACATGTTTTATTATTATTTGTTATTGGTTTTGTGCACTAATTGCTGTGTGCCCCTCAGGGAATGTGCAACATTACTGTTTTTCTTTTCGTATGGCATATATGTGTTTTTGACAATATTATATAATGTTTGTGAAAGCACACCGAGTTGCATTTGAATTTGTGAAAAGTGCAAGCACCGCTATTTTTGGGAGGTTTCTTTTTTGTTGTCCTTTTTTGTGTATAAAAATTACTTTAGAAAATATTTTGTGTTTATGAATTTTTTAATTTTTTTATGAATTTTGTATTTGGTTTTGAAAATGCCTGCATGTACATATGTTTGTTTGTATGTACGAAGGAAGTGCGTTTTTATTTACATACATGTATGTATGTATGTTTTAAAGGTAATTGTTGTTTTGAGCATTTGTGTTCGCTTTACTTTTAAGTTGCCGCCTAATCACATCGTCACTTATCTACCTTTTCGAGCAGAGCTTTTAAACGTCAAATGAAAAATTTGTTGAAAAATAATTATAGTTTAACTCCTTAGTTTAAATATAAAGAAGAGATTTGAGAGATTTTTAAGTAGAAGAACTTGCTCAGCGCCACTCACCTTATTTTTGGCGGCCGACCTGCCGTTTGGCATACCAAACTTTCTTTTTTTCTTTTTTTTTTAATCGACGTTTAATAAAGTAGATTAAATTCTAAAAAAATTTATATTTTTTTAAGAAAATGTCACTTCAAAACAAAAAAAAAAGGATTTTAATTTTTAAATAAAATGCAACTTCAAAAGAAAAAAATCAGTAAAAATTCGTTTTTCCTGCCCGGAAAATAGGTTATAATCGCTTAACCGCTCTGACGTGCCTATATTTTTTTGGTCTTACGCCGATTTTTGTTTTTTGTTCTTGATATCTTGGCTCCAAAAGAGTGAAATATTTTTGAGTTTTTATTCAAATGTGTGACATTAAATAATTATCATAGTAAATATTAATGATGTGACGTTTAAAAGCATGCTGCTTTTATAAACTTATATATGTATGTATATTAGGGTGTTCGTTATTAACCAAGTGACTATTTTTTCCTTCGAAATTTAAGTTTTTGTATTAAAAAAGTATACAATCTAAACAAGCGCTTTATTTTCAATTTAAACCGTGCCTGCTATATGTCTCCTCTCATATAAATAACATGGCATTAAAAATTTTAATATTTTGCATTCAACAAGTAAACCCATAACTTTGAACTTTTGTCTTCAGTTACAAAAAAATAGCGCTCTACAAAAAAGTCTTAAATTTTTTTTTTTCAAAAATCCACTACTTTAAATGTTATACGGAGTTAAAGTTATAGTTATGGGTACAGCTGCCATCCAGTGCACCTTGGCGTATGAGTAACGTAGCATGTGTCAAACACTTGTAAGAATTGTACGCATTGCTCTGTTGCTTATACGGCATGGTGCACTTAGTACATTTGAATAATAAATTTGACTGCGTATAACTTTTCAAAGAATATTTTTATGGAAAAAAGTATAACTTTTTTTGAAAAACGCTAAATTTGGTATTGGAATATTAAATGTAAAATAATTATGATTAGGCGAAAAGGTAAAATTATCGATTATCGATAAAACTATCGATTGCTTGATATCGATTATCGATTAAAAAAATTAATTAGATTAATGAGAAATGTAAAATATTAAGATAAAATTTATGAACTTTTTTGAAGAGTGCAAAATTTGGTATTGGAAAATATTTTTTTCAAAGATGTCGGTTTATTTGCTTAGGATGAAAAATTTAAGAAAAATGCTAAACAAGTTTCATGTAAAATACTCGGAAAATTGAAAGTGAAATGCGAAATAATTTACGCACGGTTTAAATTGAAATGTATTACACTTGTTTACGTTGGATAATTTCATTAACATACTTGGGTCAGACACCCTAATGTTCATATGTATGTACATATATTTATAATTATTTTTTGTTTTTTAACAATTGTGTACATATGTGTATTGGTTATTTTGTAAAGCATTTTTTTTCTGCTGAAATGTCCGTTTTGCTGCACTGTACATAAAAAAAACTTTAGTTCGAAGACCTTTTTTGATATATTTTGCTAGCGTTTAGATGTTTTTGCAACACATCACTTAATTTTGTATAATTTTATTTTAATTTAACTTCTTAATCAATATTTAATTTATGTTTGGATACTTTCTTATTTCAACTTACTCTCTAAAAAAAATACAAACCTTGTTGTTTAGCGCGCGTTTCAACTTCATGAATAACAGTTTTAGTGCATTTCTGTATGTAGTAATTAATTACAGCAAATTTGCAAGGCGTCTAACAATGTGCCGAGCGTCAAACTAAACAAATCAGATCAAATCATAGGTTCTTATATTACAAATACTTTTTACATATTATACTATTGCAACCACTAGGCAATAAATAAATTATTATTTTAACATTATTTATAGTGAATTCGATTTAATTTTGTTGTAAGCTGCTCTGTTTATTATTTAAAAATCAAATTTAAATGCCTTCCTCTTGCACCGAGGAGCGTATTTAAAGTATATTTCTTTTAATGTGCAACTCAAATGTTAAATTTGTATTTTTTCAAACTGAAAATTATACCTGAAATGAATGAAAATCCAAAAACTAAACCAACACCATACCAACCAATGAACGAAACCGCCGGCGCAATAAACAAATAAACCAAAAAAAAATAAAAAAAAAAAAAAAAATGGAAAAACTCGCTGCGCATCTATCCTGCAACCGACAACTGCAAACAACTGTTATCCCGCGTACGTGTTGCACGTTGAAATGATGCCTGCCACGCACACACTGTGAAAAAAACAACAACACACACACATCCCTGTACGCATACACTTACAACAATTAATTAACTACATGCACAACCAACCACACTATCAATATGGATTGAAAATGAAATCGTAAACGTCGTCGTCACCGCCACCAACCTCGCAACCCCACTGCCCTCTAAAACTGCACGCATAACATCGTCGTCGTCTATTGGCCAACCAATCCGACTATCGAACTATCGTTCCATCGACTGTTTGCCGAACCGTATATTTTCTCTTGTGTCGATTATGTCACCTATCAACTACCGTTACATGCATATTTGACTATATACATATGTGTATGCTTTATATCTGTACTATATATATATATATATATGCATATGTGTATATGTATATGTGTGTCTGTATGTATATATGTATGTAACACAGGTCCGGGGCCGCCCGACGACAACACGCATGCGCATTCGCATTCGGAATTGACGGGTAAAGCATCAAATTTATCGAATAGTCGTGACACGACCACTACCACTACCACTACCACTTGTTCCGCATGCCACACCGGAAGCCTAAATAATTGCTCCTCTAGCGAGGCATCTGCAGCGTCTGCGTCTGAGCGTGAATTCGATTTGTGTGCATCGTCGCCTGTGTGCGCGTGTGATGAATGTGCTGCCAGTGCCAATGTGAGCGCTAGCGTTAGCGCGAGCGGCGTCAGCGCCTGCGCTAGTGCGAGCGCCACAGCCACCACCCTTGAGGCTGATGAATGTTATCCTTTTACTTCTTCCTCCCTGAATGTGCCTACATGCCATGCGTCCTCCGTCATCGCATCCGCATCCGCCAATGCCTACGCCTACGCCTACACCTCTGCCGCCGATTGTGCATCCGCTGCCGTTGTTGCTAATAATGCCTCCTATTGCTCCACATCGGCGCCCACCACAATGGTCGCTGATGAGCGTCGCCATGCTGCTGCTACTACTACTTCTACTACTACCGCTAGTAAATTTATTAACAGCTTTTCCAGCAGCAGCAACAATAACAACAACACATGCAACATAAATAATAATAATCGTTTGGGTTTGACGATCAGTTGTAGCGGCGCTAATATGCTGCAACTGCATCAGACACACCAACAACACCACCACCACCACCATCACCAACAACAACAACCGCAACACCACGAACCGCTTCACCTTCAACATCCGTTGTTGCAACAACATCATCACCACCAGCATCACTCTCATCATCAGCAACAGCAGCAGCTCCATCACCACCACCACCAGCATCAGTCTCATCATCACCAGCATCAGTCGCCGCTGTCGGACGGTGGTGAGGGACACGAACAGCAGAACTTGAAGGGCAGCAACAGCACGTCGGATTTGAGTGATACATTCGATTGGTGGTTTCATAGGCATAAAAGAAATTCGAAAAAGAGCAGGTATCTACAAATCACAAGAACAAATCACTCATTAACGTTCCCATCCACATCCTACACTAGCCAACACCTACACCCAACACAAAACACCCAACACTAAATACCTTCAAAATCCAAAATACACCAAACATCAAATACCAACAGCCAAACAACACCCATCCACCAAGCCGAAATGCTAAATAAGCAATACACAACAACAAAAACAAATAATACAATCAACTAAATACCAAAAACAACTACAACAACAGCTATAGTGAAGATGAGCGCCATGCAAAGAGAAGAGATACAGATCGACCCACGAAAGGCGAGAGCCACTCTGTTAAACAATTACGTAAATGTTGAAGCCTGATGAGGCTGAGATTTATATAAGCAAATATCAAGAGTACATCTCAATATATATATCTGTGTATATATAAATATATTTGTATATACATATATATTTTTTTTTAATCGCAAATAAAGTCACTGTTTTGAAGTTTCTATTTTCGCTAAAGGCTTGCCACAAAATTTATATATATAAAAAAAGAACTATGTACCAAGAATAAATTATTTACAAATTAACATTAACAAAACAATGTAAGCTTTATTGCACCGAATCCATAATACCCTTCACGCAAAAAAGTTTTTTTTTTTTTTTAATATTAATTTATTTTGCTCGCCTATATGCTATAGTTGCCCGAATTGAACAATAATTTAGGAGATTATACTGTTGTCTTCGATAACAACCTATGCCAAATTTTGTATAAATATCACGTCAAACAAAAAAGTTTTCCTTACAAGCACTTAATTTTCTTCGATCTGTTTATATGACAACTATATGTTGTGGTGGTCCGATTTGAAAAATGTATTCAGAGATTGTAGCGTTGCCTTAGACAATAATATATGCCGTATTTCGTAAATATATACCGTTCAATAAAAAAGTTTTCTTTACAAGCACTCAATTCCGATCGTTCAGTTTGTATGGCAGCTATATGCTATAGTGCTCCGATCTATACAATTTCTTTTCAGATTGTACCGTTGCTTTAGATAATTATTCATGCCAAATTTCGTGAAGATATCTCTTGAAATAAAAAAGTTTTCCATACAAGCATTCGTATTCCAATCGTTCAGTTTATGTGGGAGCTAAATTTTATACTGGTCTGTTATTCTCGGTTCCGACAAATTAGCAGCATCTTGAGCAGAAAATGACGTGTGCCGAATCTCAGATCGATGTCTTGAAAACTGAGAGGCTATACAGACAGACAGACATGTCTGAATCGACTCAGTTTGTATACCCTGTTCAGGCCCTAAATATTACCCTACTCAGCTGTATTGAGCACTATAATCCTACATAATTAACGTTTTCACTACTCTTATTCTACCAAAAGCTGCAAAAAAAATATTCTGTGCAACAACAATGACTTTATTTGCGATTTTTATATATACTTCTATGTGCTTTGCAGGAAAAAAGTTAAAAAAATAGAATTAAAACTAAAATCTGTAAAAAATTGTAAGTTAAAAATTGTTCATTACCTAAAATATTTGAAATACCATATTCCATAATTCAAATTAATATTACTCGCGTCAGCTTTTGATTTTTTCCCGCTTAGTATGAGAAATTAGACGCATATGTGATAATTATTAACAACAAATTTGAATAAGTTTGCATAAGAAAAATCTAGAGCAATGAAATCTTCAGCACGTACATACACAATACGGTGACCGTTATTTTCCAATATATATACATATTTTAAACGCGCTTTTAAATTTAAATCGTGCCTAAATTATTTTACTTGCACATTCATTTTACATGGGATTTTTGTCGCTCAACCAGGGGTACACCATGACGTATGAGCAACGCAGAATGCATAAATCATTTCAATGAGTGCTCAAGTCATGTGAAGGTCATATGTATATCGTCACCTAAAATGAAAAATAACGTAACATCACTTTTCATAAGTTTACAGGCAAAGGAAAACCGTTATAAAAGAAACCACTCAGATTGAAACAAATTTAAGTTTTGGTTATAAAAGTTATAAAATGGTTATATATCGGTTATACAAACATATTGAAACAAATTTGAGTTTTGGTTATATATTGGTTATTGTATGGGATAGCGATTTTCGATTTATTTATTTATTTTTTTTTTTTGATGATACGATGTTTTGCGTTTAGGTGACGATATGAAACTTGACTGAATTTTTGTATGAAAAAAACGTCAAGATCATCCCTATAGACCTATAAATGTTGTTTTAGAATATTTTTTTTTCAAATTTGTAGATTTACTTGCTTAATGCAAAATATCTAAAAATGCCATGTCATTTGTATGGAAAAAATATAATTTAGACGCGGTTTAGTTAAAAAATGAAGAGCTTATTCACTTTGAATTCTTGTTTTTAAACAGCAACTGAAATTTCAGTAGCCATTTGCATAGAAAAAATCAAATTGGAAAATGACTTTCACTCTAATACACATAAACAGAACAGCAAACGGTAATTACAAAGGATATACTCAAATCAACAGAAAGCATAGAAGCGCACAAATTATACACACACACACACACATACCATCGTTTTTATGTACACATACACTTAAAATGCCAACACTCTCACCATACACCCTCACGCACACATTTAACGCCCACCCAATAAACAAACAACAAAAAAAAACAATTGGAATAAGCACTTGCACACTTGCAATCAGCGATAAGCAATCATGCACCGATCCGTAGATCCATCAAACATAATTAATTTCCATAATTATCGATTTTCACATTAATACAAATACACTTAAAAACACACATACATGTACACACATATATATACAGACATCAAATGCACCCGTTCACCTAAATCAAAATTTTGAAATTATTGAATAATTTGCCAAATGAAAACCTAACCAAATCAATCCAATCACGTCCAACAACGCGCGCCTCGTTATCTCTCTTTCTCTCTCTCTCTGTGTCTCTATCTCTCTCTCGATGCTCATTTTTTATAGCAGTCGCTCATCAACGTTTCAATTAAATATAAACAATGGATTTAATTTCACACCAACTCATAGATCGTCCCCAGTGAGTAGTTGTTGTGGCAGTAGTAGTCAAGGTCGTTCCAGTCCGGACACAGATTTGGGCGAACCACCGGCATTCCCATTAAGTCCAGGTTAGCATGCCTGGTTTACAATTCTACTCTAAATATTATCATTATTTCTTCAACCAATTATCAATTATTGTTTCAGTTTTTTTTTACTAAAGATTTTCCGTTATTTCAATTGCCTTTATTTTCTTGGATTTTATACCGATATATTATACTTTTTTCGTTATATTTTGCAATCACTTCTTCGGTTTCCTTTACAAATACAAGTATTCCACCTTTGTATGATTTCACAGTTTCTACTTTGTCAACTTTTCTCTCTCGCTCACACACGTTTTGTCTTCAACTTCGCTCTGTC
This sequence comes from Bactrocera correcta, assembly GCA_027475135.1. Classification (NCBI taxonomy): domain Eukaryota; kingdom Metazoa; phylum Arthropoda; class Insecta; order Diptera; family Tephritidae; genus Bactrocera; species Bactrocera correcta. The sequence continues at coordinate 71,052,884 of CM050325.1, forward strand.
GCACACTTTGCCTACTCGTATATAATATCACAGCGATTTGTGTAAATTATTTTGTAAATTTGCCAAATATGTTAGTCAAAATATGTAAATCATAACTGAATTATACAAAAACAACACATACATATATAATTCTAGTAAAAGCACACTCGTAAAGTTATATGCAAGTAAAATCATAAATATATACCAGAAGGTGTGCAAGGTGACTCATAAAGTTTGTTGTTAAGCGGCGGGGTAACAATATTACAATAACAATGCCGAAATGCTTAGTAAATAAGCAATGCGCCTGATGGTAGGCTACACATTTTATGTTAATGCAAATTAAATCACAAATACATAGTTCGACACATAGGTTATATAAGAGTTGTTGACTTGACAACTGTAGTACATCGATTTATGTGGTTTATCGATATTTTCATCATTTTGTCGATAAAATATCGATTTTTTGCCATTTATCGATATTTTTATAACAACATATATCTATTTTTTTCTTAAATTTTGAAACAAAAATTTTTAGTATATATTCTACTATTGATTAATTTACTTTTAATATTTGCTCAGAATTTAATTTTTTACGTATTATGTAAGGTTCTAAGTATTACGTTTTTATGTTTCTTTGCAGAATACATATTTAATATGTTTAGAAGAATTTCTAGACTTTTTTTTAAATAAATTTTCGTTTCTGCAATATTCAAAGTCATTTAATTCCATTAGTTTGTCATACAAACTGATCGATCAAACTCATACTTGTATGGCAGACTTTTTTATTTGGACAGATATCTTCATTGCATTTAGCACACATTATTGTTCAAGGTAGTGCTATAATTTCTGAAAAAATTTCTCAAATCGGATCACTATAGCATATAGCTGCCATACAATTTCTATCAAAATCAAGTTCTCGTATGGAGAACTTTTTTATTTTACAAAATATCTTCTTCGAATTTTACATACAGAAATTATTGTTCAGAGATGCGCTACAATCTTCAAAGAATTTTTTAGATCGGACCACTGCAGCATATACATATACATACATATGGTAGCTGCCATACAAATTGAACGATCAAAGTTAAGATAAACATAGATTCTTTTGTAACATTTTTTTGCTGTAAAAGTGCACCTGTGACGGCTATTATCGCTGCGGTGGTTAAGTATATTTCTTATTTGCATTTTTTTTTTTTTTTTTTAAGAAAACTCATACTAATTTTTTTTTTTTAATTCTCGCAATCACTAAATTTTCATACAAAAACTACCGAAACATTTATTTTTGAACAAAGATGTTTCAAAATAGTCGGAAAATATTTTTTTTTATAAAAAATTAGTTTTTAAATATTTATTATCATAAGAGAATGTTAAAAAGCCCCAGATAGTTTTTTTTATTTTCTATATTTTATATTTCAAAATTTTTGGAAAATATTTTTTTTTTTGTAATTAAGTAATTAAATATTATTATTATAAACGACAAAAAAAATATGGCTTATAATTTTGTTTCTAAATTTTATATTTCAAAATTTTTGGAAAATATACTTTTGTAAAAAAAATAAGTTCCTCTATTTTTATTATTATAAGCGAAAAATTAATTAAAAATTATCGTTTTCTTTTATTTTTCTAAATGTTTTATGCTACAAATCTGTATAGTAACTTTTTTGTTTCGTGTTAAAGATTGTAAATCATTTTTCTATGATTTTATATTGTTATCCATTTTATCATTATTTTGTAAAATCGACTGTAAATGTAATGCATTCTCCATAAAAAAATTATAATAATAATAAAAAATAAAAAAAAAATAAAAAAAATTTAATATAAAAGAATACCAAACTGTAGAGAAATTTTATGTTTTCATATTACCAAAAATTTAAATTTACGTTTTTGGTAAAAAAAAATCACTTCATATATTTTTTTAATATCTTTTTTTCTAAATTTTGTAAATATCTTTTTAAAGGTGTTCTTTATCTTAACGAAGTACTTTATGAGTCATCGCATACCGTTTTTTTATTTATAGGCAGTAACTGACACACTTGCATATAATACAATAATAAAAAAAGAAAACAAAGAATTTAGTAGCTTACTTGTTTACACTAAAATTAAGTAACTACACAAACCTGGATACTTGCAACAAATACTACTCAAACCTTGTAATATTTCCACAGACTTCCAAAACACACCACCCTTTCAGCAAAAAAAAAAACAAAAACTATTCTACCACATGATGCATACATATTTGTACATACGTGTATATATGTATGTATGTATGTATATTCCACATATATAACACCCGTTATCCTCCATTTCCCGCCTTCTACAGTCAAACTTTCTTTTGCGCTCGTTCAGTTGTGTTTTATAAATAATTGTTTTTGTTGTATTTTTAACTTGCAATCGCTGGCATCTTAATTTATCTAACTGTCAGCTGACCGTTTTTACATTTCATTCAAACTATGATTTGTGTATGATATTTTCTTTGCTCTATTTTCACGCCGCACAGTGTATAACGCTGACATTGTGATATTCCTTGAGTGTTTGCCACCATCACTAGCTACTTGCATACATACACATACAAACATACAAGCATATGTATAGACGCATCATCATATGCATAACTGTCAATGTTGTCCACCAAATGTGTCCATGTGTTGTGCTCCACAACTCACCACTACCACCACCAAAACCATAACCACTACTATGTGTACCACCACCCACCAACGTTCACCGCTCACTGCTCGTCTGCGCTTCCGTCAAGCGTTTAAATGAACAAAATATAAAAGTATATTTGTGCCATAAATGTGCCGAAATTATATTGAAATACAATTTGTTTGTTGTTATTATTTTTTTTTTAGCAATCAAGGGTCGTGTGTATTTTGTTGCTGCTGTTTTACTACTGTTTTATGCCAAAAAAATGTGTGTTCCGACAAAAAGTGACAAAAAGTCATATTGTATTGCTGCGAAGTTTATATAAAAAAATATTGTGCAATATTTATTTAATTTTTTTATGATTAATTTTATTTGTAAAAGCGTAAATTGTTTTTAAGTTTTTTTTATTTAATTATTTTAAGGGATTTTTTATAAAAAAAAAAAATATTTATATTTTGTTGTAAATTATTTTAGGTTTTTTTATTGTTTTAAATTATTTTTAGTTATTTTTTTTAAATAATTTATTTAAATTTTGTTGTATTAGTGTAAATTATTTTTCAGATTTTTTTAATTCTAATTGCTTTCGAAAAAGTACATATACATTATTTAAATAAAAATGTTATACTTCCTTTCGTTGCATTGTTATATCAAAAATTTTTATATTTACTGTTTATTTATTTATTTATATTTACAAAAAAACTGTTAAAAATGTGAAAAAATACTATATTTTATATTTTCGACACAACAAATTTTAATGTTATTTTATTATTATTTTTTTTATAAAAATATTCTTGTCCAACAAAAAATGTTATTATTTTGTTATTATTAAATATTTTCTATGCAAATATTTATGTCCAACGTAGACCTTAAGCTTTAGCTCAATATTTAAATCACAACACTTTTGTACGCCTGTTATTTATTTATTGTTAGACTTAGTTATAAGCTTGTTAATCGTATCTCAGTTACTTCATTGCTTGAATTTTGCTAATTGTCCGAACTTGTTTAACAAATTTTGTAATATTTTGTGCTACTTCCCATTTCTGTTTTGCCACCCCCCAAAAAACCGTACTCTAACTGTTTTGTCTCCCAAAAATGGTCGTGTGTTTGTTGCTGTGACTAACCAAACTAAATATGTACTATAACTACTACTATTTTATTGTCGAATTTCAAAATTTTATTCACTCTACTTAATAGCTAGTAATTTATTTCAATAAAAAATTTCAAAAAAAAAACCACCACTTACATTTGAATACAATGTATAACTTCAATGTGTTGTTAAGAGCTACTTAACTCGAGTAATAATGCTTTTGAAACTTTTTCACACTTTTTATTATTAATTTTTTCTTATGAAACGTAGATTAAAGCTGCGAATGAAATTTCAAATTTTTATTAAAATATTCGTATTATATAGAAGATAATTAATTTAGCTTAACTGCGGCTTAAATCTACGCTCAAGGTCAAATGCTTGTCTTATTTTAGTAAAAAAAAAATAAAAAAAATTTCAAAATTACCAAGCATTTGACCTAATTTTTTCTATAATTATTTTTTTTTTTCAATTACCTTTTTTTACATATCAATTTTATATAAATTTGCATATACTCTAAAAACTCTTATTTTACCAATTAAATATTTTTCAATATGCCAAGTATGTCACTAATCGTATTTTACCGTTTTTCCAACTTCGTCTTCACTTTTTCGTCATTTATTAACTTCGTCAACGCTCGTCAAATTTTCATACGCACAGCCGATCTATCCGTGTACATTACCCGCTTTCAATGGGATATGGCCAAGTACCCGATTAAGCAGTCGTTGCGCAATATTGCCGATATTATTTCGAAACAAATTGGGCAAATCGATGCGGATTTGAAGACTAAGTCAACGGCTTACAACAGTCTTAAGGGTAACTTGCAAAATCTGGAGAAGAAGCAAACGTAAGTGTGGCAAATTTAAATAGAAAACATTTAAAGTTTTTAATGAAAAAAGTGGGAAGAATAGTTTAAGCGCTCCTTCAGCGAAAAGTTTAAAAAAAAAATAAAAAAAATTTAAGTAAAAATTCAATTTTACCTAATTTACATTTCTTTCATTCGTGTCATCTTTCAGCGGAAGTTTGCTGACCCGTAATTTGGCCGATTTGGTCAAGAAAGAACACTTCATTCTCGATTCGGAGTATTTGACCACATTGTTGGTGATTGTGCCAAAGTAAGTTTAATTTCAAACCTCACGAAGTTTTTGAAGTTTCTAATATTCCCTGCTTTTCTTTGTAGAATTCTTGCTAACGATTGGTTAGCCAACTACGAGAAGATCACGGACATGATCGTGCCACGTTCCTCGCAAATGATCACACAAGACAATGATTACTGCTTGTTCAATGTGACACTCTTCAAGAAGGTCGTTGAAGAATTCAAACTGCATGCGCGTGAACGCAAATTCATTGTACGTGACTTCGTCTACAATGAGGAGGAATTAGCAGCTGGCAAGAATGAGATGACCAAGCTCATTACCGATAAGAAGAAGCAATTTGTAAGTATTTCATATACACACATTTAGATCCCAAGTTATTTTTGTTTTGTCTAACACGCTCTGTTGTTTCAGTTTTTGCCAAAAAAAAGGTTTCAACATAAACGAGTTCCTTATTTTCAATTTAAATCGTGCCGATATTTTTTTTATTTTTAAAAATTGATAATAGAAATTTCTTGCTCTAAGAAAAATATTTGAATGATTTTTTCCATAAAAGCACGCCTCTGGGAGTTATACCCAGTCATTCCCACGACAGTCGGGTCTACTTAACCGGAACGAACCCGCATTTTTATCCGACCAAGGACTGTCAACTCGGCAGTATTCTGCCGCAAACACAACAACAACAACATGTTATACCCAGTCAAAGTTATACATCAATTGTCCTGAGCATTCATATAAATGATTTACACCATACATTCTATGTTGCTCATACGACATGGTGTACTGTATGAATACAGCACATTTGATCCATAAGTTTAATGGCTAAAATTTTCAAAGCGTTGCTTTTACAAAAAATTCATTATCAAAAAAAAAATCAAAATCTTTTTTGTAGAGTGGACAATTTTTTACTAGAATATCATCTTTTTAAACTTCAAGGTTTATTATCTTTGAAGATATAAAATTTATTGCAACAAATCAAAGAGTCCCATGTCTAACATCTGGAATAATAAAATCATTTAGGCACTGTTTAAATTGAGAATAAAAATCATGTTTGTATTGAAACCAATTTTTAGGACTATAAACTATAACTTCAGGGCATTATCATTAGTAGTAATAAAACATAAATAAATTGATATATTTTCTTTCCGTAGGGCCCATTGGTCAGATGGTTGAAGGTGAACTTCAGCGAAGCTTTCTGTGCTTTGGTGCATGTGAAAGCGCTGCGCGTGTTTGTAGAATCCGTTTTGAGGTGAGTTGTATATGGCTTGGTATGAATAAGTATGTATAAGTATACAATCTTGAGAGAAAATGTGTGTATTTTCACTCAAATAAACTTCTATGACAAAACTCATTTTATATTTCAAATTTTCACTACTTTTGCCTTTTATAGACAAAAACCCAAAATTTTCCAAATTTCAAACTTTTGTTCCAATATTTCATTTGGAAAGGCACATAAATACCTAATAAATTCAATATAACTCAAATTTATCGTGACTCGACTCCTCATAATCGATTACTATCCAAACCCACTGTTTAGGAAACCCAACTGGCTTCAAAACATGAACCTTCAAGGGTGTATTCTTATAGCATAAAAGAGTATAAAACAAGAAGAGTGACTAATGCCGTTAAGTGCAAGACTGTATAAAAATCTTGAATCTTGATTTAATCGGTAGTTTGTATGGCAGTTTTATGCTATAGTGGCCTGATCATTTCTTCTGAGATTTTACCGTTTCTTTGGTAAATAAGCTGAACCAAATTTCGTCCGTCCCGTTAAATAAATAAGTTATACATCCATAGCTATATGCTGACCACTAAGTTTTTCTGACGGCTTAGGACCAATAATCGGAATCCGAATTTGTAAATGACTTTTCAAATAAAAAAGTTTCTCATACAAGATTTGATTTGAAAGCAATTAGTTTGTATTGATTTTTCCAAACCAATTAACATCGATTTCTGCGCTTAGAGAGTTTTGATTTATTCAAAATTATTCGCCAAAAGTGTGCTCAATATGTACAAAAGCAACGAATAAAAATATTCAATCCACATACGAAACAAACAAGAAAAATCTTTTTTTTACCTTGAAACCCTAACTCCTCCCTTAAATTGACGCAAAACGCTCAAATCAAAGCTCATAATATTTAACTACGTTTTCCTCTACTCCACAGATACGGTCTACCTGTCAATTTCCAAGCCATCCTCATCGAACCCAACAAGAAGAGCGTGAAACGCCTACGTGAATGCCTTAACCAACTATATGGACACTTGGATGGTGCTTCTGCTGGCGGTCAGAGCAATGCCAGCATTGATGTAAGTCAGCTTTGCATTCACAGCTATTTATTGTCATTACAACAACTTACATACATATCTCTCTTTCTCCTTCTCTTTTTTGTATGTAGAATGTTGACATCCCCGGCTTGGGCTTTGGCCAATCGGAATACTTTCCCTATGTGTTTTACAAACTGAACATCGATATGGTGGAAACAGCAAAAATCTAAAGTTCTTTTGAGTTGAACGCTCAACAAATCCAATTTAGCCTAATCACAAATGAAATGAAGAGAAATACCTTTACAACAACTATGTTTACAAAACAAGCGAGAAGAAGCAACAAACTATAATTATTATCCTACAAGTGAAACAAACAAGCAAACGCTAAAAAAAAGTTTATATAAATCTTTAAAATAGTATAAAGTAAATTACTAAACCATCTGTATGTATGTTGTCAGTTCCACGTTCTTTGTTCGGTAAATTACGCGGCACAAACGAACGGCGTCAGCGCAGTGCAAAGTGTTGAGAGAGAGGAGCGTTAGTTAGACTAAGTGTACGCGCGCGCACGCCATGCCATGTTAAACAAAAGTATAAAAGCAATGCTTTACATATACATATATATTTATATGTGTGTATATAATATATGTATGTATAAATATTTCGCGTCTTCTACGAAATTTTGTAGTTATTTCTCTATGTTGTTAAAATTTTTATTAGTTTCATTTATATACACATATATTTGTTTTATCATTGTTTGGAAAAAAAGTTAATTTACACGCACACATACATACACACACACTAAATTCTTGTAAAGTGTATTTGCGCAAGAGCATTGCTGTTAAAACCGATTTTGCCAACAAAATTTTAATGCCGAGTTTTGGCTGCAGTGGTTCAAGTGTAATTAATTATAGAATATTAATAGTAGGTTTCTTCGTTTCGTTATTATCTACTTTTTGTGTGGTTTATTAAGCCAATTTGACAGTATTTTCTATTTTCCTTTACATCTGTCGTTGTGTTGTTAGTTAAAAAAAAAGTTAAAGAAGAACTCTTTCTGCAATTTTCGCCATCAATTCAACAACAATGGGGTAAATTTTTGTTTTCGCACTAAATTTTATTAAATATTATTGTTAAACTTAGCCTTTTAGCGCAAATTATGGTCAGATACGTGGCGTTTTGCTTTCATCCATAAGAAACAATAGTCAAAAATGGTTTTTTCTAAGCGCAAAATTACGTTAGGCCATTAGTTGGTGAGGTAAGCCGTAAGCATTCAAGCAATTATACAGCCATTGTACTTTTATACATACAAACACATACATATATACAAAGAAAAATATGCTTGCGTTGATTTAACGGTTAATTACAAAAATTAAATAATTATAAAAGTGTTCTCGATACTTTTTTTTTGTATTTTTGCCACAATTTCATTAGCTTTGGTGTACATACAGGCAGCAGCGAGTTAATAAGAACACTAAGTAAAACTTTAAAGTAATTAAAATAAAGTGGTAACATCATCATTTATTATTATTATTATTATTATTATGCGAGTTATAGCGAGAAATAAATCAACGGCATACCAAATTCAAGAACAATGCTAATATCTAGCATAAAGTGTATATTTACTATATGTATGTTTATTGTTGTTGTTGAAGCTAGCATACATATTATATACTGCGTGTTTTTTATGCATAATCATACTGTACAACTGGCCCATATTGCTTGTGTTAAACTTAAAAATTTTTAATAAAGCCAAGAAATATTAGAAATAATGCGCATAAAAGGACATTAAGGCCAGGGAAGCTGTTGCGCGGTTGTGAAGTTATGCTATAATTTTCATGATTCTAAAAGCAAAAGCACTTGCGTATTGTAGTTTATATTTTAATTCTATCATCTATGCAACAACAAATGCAGAAGCTTCCCTAACGCAAAGCATGAACACCGCTTTGCGTCCTTTTCAACCCCGACAACATGTTGCGAAAGAGAACGTACAATAATATTTGTAAACTCTAAACTTAAAAGTAAAATAATTATATATATATACATATATATTATTGTTATAAAGAATGAATATTTAAAATTTTATTGCATATTAAATGAAAAAAGCTACACATCCAACTTACATAAGCTTACAGAATTATACACTTCCACACAAAGACACACCTATATACATATACACTCACACATACAACTACCTTGAAGCTACACACAAGCAACAGAACTTATTTTGCAACAAAAAAGTGAGAAAACCAAACCAAACTCTATGTAAATGTACATTACGAGTATTTAAGCAGTCAGTATGAAAACATAAATAAGTTTGATGAAGCGTAAAAGAGTAACGAGCTAATAACGCCATCCTTGTAAATAATTATACGAAAAAAAGACATTCCAATTTTGTTGTTTTTTCTAATGGGACGCGCTGCGATGCTATGTAACAGGTAATGAAAAGTAAAATGCCAAGCGGTTGTAAGCTTAAAGGTGTGATGTCTATAGGGTGGTCCTTAATGTTTATAAGATAAGGTTGTCCAGTGATGTCTATAGATTAAGGTGGTTATTAATGTCTATAAAATAAGGTTGTCCATAAAAAACATATTAACGATTTCGCAGTTCAACTCTTCAACCAAAAATACTAACATTGAGAAAATTGAGTTTGTTTCTGTTTAGATAAATTTAAAAAAAGTTAAATTATTTTTTTTTTTGTCCTCTAAAATCGTTATAAATGTAAACTAGGACATCAAATACAAGTTTTAGTCTCGATTGGTGGCGTTTAAGGTGGATCGCACAGAGAAAAATGTTCTAAACTAGTTTAGCTCCAACGAAGCTTTCACAAGTGTATATTTTATAGCATAAAAGGGTATAAAACGATATTCTTGGTTTTGATTTATTTAATTTACAGACAGGTTTGAAAAAAAATTAATTTTTGGTTACTTATGGAGGTCAGGCGTGCATATAAAGCTGTTTTATAAAGCCTTCTTATAGTTTGTCTCGGTTGAAGCCCTTACAGCAAGTGGGTCAGGCTATCACTACTGCTCAGAAAAAAATGAAAATGTTAATTAATAAATCAAATAAATTATCTTTCCTGCTCTTTAAAGGGTAAAAGCTCTGTCAGCCATAATTCTAAATACTTGCCAAGTTTCTAGCCTCCCCAGCACTACTTACTAGTGATAGACTTATGGAAGGAAAAATATCAACAACTAGATTTTGCTTTATTAATTTAAAAACCGTAAAGCGCACACATAAATTATTAATTACTAAAAAATCAGCTACTTGAAACGGGGAATGTATGTATGTATATCTCAGTATATTTTCAATAGATACACCACGCATATGTCTTGTATGTCTTGTTTGTTTTGTTAATCTAACTCTCATGCTCTGCTTCCAATTTCATCAAACGCTTCTTGGTTTGACGACGTTTGCGCAAATTATCATACAAACGCACTGAGAAGAAGTATACCAATTCGATCAGACTCAAACTGGAAATGCCCATAAATAAGCCGAGAATGCCACCCCAGTTGGCTATCAAGGTGGCGATGCTGAAGAGCACAGTGCGCTTGATGGCCGTGAATTGATGCTCCTTGAAGTATACCGACAAACGCGAGCCCATGAAACTGTCGAATGAAGAAATATTAAATAGTGACTGATAATCAGTTATCAACTGTCACTTACTCCTCATGCTCGTAGACCTCGCGGAAAGCCTGCAATGTTTTGTTCAGCTCATAGCGTGCACTCGAAATCTCCACATTGTAATCCAGTGAGGTGCAGGCTGGCATACAGTCACAAATGATTTTCATATTCGGATCCATGGTGGCCTGCATAGTTTGATTCTGTATCAGAATGCTCAATTCAGACTGCGCAGTATCATAGCAGTTTATGTCCTCCACACTGCAGACGGGCACATCTTGTGGCTCTGTGGGACGATGAAATTGAAGGTTATGTAAAAGTATATGTATAGGAAAGCTGTGAGTGGGCTTACTTGGCATCCAGAATTTGGCGCACCCACATTTATTTATGGTAAAATTGGTTAAGCACTCCACCTGACAATTGGATTGTGAATAGGAGCGGAAATAACGCAAATAACGCTCGTCATTGAAGTAGCACTGACGTCTGAAATATAAACAGTGGAAACGTTTGTAAATTAATGCCGCTCACGAAGTGTGTTGTATATAAATGATTTCACTTCTCTGGGCTGAAGTCATGCAGATTATCCGTGGATATAACGTAATGCGGCAGTACGCTAACCATCACTTCGTCGCCGTGCGGCAGCAAAATGTAATTACTCGTTGTCACCGGCACGCTCTCGGGGGACGTGAGGAAAACCTGTGGGCGAGCCAAAAAGGAATAATTTATGTTAATACCAAAATAAGCTCTTCATATGAGTGTGTATATGTTTGAGGTCGATGGTTACTATGAGGTTAGTAGCAATCACGGAACGATATGAATTCCAAAAACATGCCTAAACATATGATGTCATTACTGAACTAAAAAATCCTTCCAAGCTTCATATTTTACGGATGGTATATCGGGGTGACTGATGACACAACACAAACAATTCTTGAGTGGAAAGATACATTTCGTAATATGTTGCTGAACTAACTCAAACTTGGTAAGGTTGTCAGAGAATTCATCTTATCAAATTAAAAACCGAAAACATAAAGGTACACAATGAGACTCCACGATTTATTTCGGTCTTGATTTGACTCAAACTTTTTTGAACCTTAGATATTTCGATGTCCAAGCTCCTTCTCCAAGTAAGAGCGTTCCGGCCTTTCGTCGGCTGCCTTGAGGAATCCAATCGAAAGCGCTTCGGGTTATTTTGTCTGGATCTCATTTCCAAACTTACCAGAGCGAGCACCATTTTCTTTTTAGAATTTCAGCTTAGGGGCTTGATTTGCTTGTGGTCACAAGTCCGCGTTAGAGATGGAGATGTCATCCAGAAAATGCGACAAATATTGCGAAGGCATTAATTTGTGAATACCTTCAGCTTTTGTATGTCTGAAGCTACGATATTCCATTTCGTAGAAATACCGTTAGATGAATTTGATGAAAATCTTAGTGCCTTCTTCCCCGATCTTAACCATTTTGCGTTTACCTCAATACCACTCGACTCAACTCACCTTATACCCTTGCTTAAAGCTTCGACAAGCATATTCGAAATTATGCTGGAAGCCCTGTAGAAAAGCAAAAAATCCATTGCGCGCCGATGAAAATGCTGTACGTTGCGGATAAGAATTATAGCCTTGACCCACGTAACCATCGTCCAACGACCAATTGCCGGTTAACTCGTTGAAACGTGGCAGCGGCTCGAAGAAATTATTGAAATCGACAACATCCTCGTCATAATAATTTACAAAGCTACAGTATATGAAAAATTAAATACAAATTTTTTTTACTCGAACCACACCTCACCTGACATCTCGATATATATCCTTAGCCTGTAGACCATTAAACTGATAGCAAATACCCTCATCGGTTGCCACAAAATTAAAAATTTTGTCACAAAAATAAAATCGACCATTCCATTTACAAAACGGGCCCGTTTCGTTCTTCGAAATGGAAATATCGACCAATGTTTGCGTAATGTTAGGTCTAAGGTTCTTCGGTAAATATTTTGCGAAACGTTGCACAACTTCGGATTCACAAATGTGCAAAGTGGACATAAAACGTTCCAAACTACGAGGAATAAGTTTAACTGTATATATAAACATATACGCAGGTGCATTTATAACGGTTTAAACACTTACTCCGTTTCGCTCAAGTCTTCATAATTTTGGAATGAGCCATATTTTTGTATCTCCTCCAATATGCGACTCGAAACATTGGTGAAATCAAAGACATTACGTTCCATTTTTATTTCTGGGCATATCGTAATTGTGGGAAACGGTATCTTATGCACGGGCACAAGCGTTTCGTCGAAACCCAATATTACGGGTGTGTCCTGCCATTTAAGGTAAGTGGCCCAAATGAGTGAAATCGCAAAATATACCGAAATTACCAGCACAACGAACCAATATAATCTGCAAATTTATTTTATAAATAAATAATATGAATAATTATAGTCACTATTCTATAATTAACACTCTTTAAAAGCTTTCTAAATTCGCATTATCTCACTTCTCATAAAATGGCCTATGCAGTTCCACCAAGTAACGTAATCCATGAATGGTTGTATTTTTGGAGTATTCCATAATCAAGCCCTTGCATGCAGACCACCTTGAGCCATATTTAATGCGAGATTTAATAATTATATCGCTCGGCACTTCACTAAGCCCAGATATGGTACTCAAAGAATCGGCATTCTTGGAGGGCGTTGGCAGTTTTACATCCACTTGTGGCAATGTGGCTTCCGAGCCTCTATTGCTGACTTCCATAATGTTCAGGTTATTCTTTTTATATATTATTCATTAAACAATTCGCGTAAAACTTGCGTACTCCATTTACCGTTAACTACTAAGTGTGCAGCTTTTAACGCCACGGCTTTTATAGCCGCTAGAACTTATGATATGCTAATTTTTAAATTATCCCTAAAGGATTGATGCACGAGGGAGCCTTTTCCTTCTACCCACATTTGCATGTATGTATGTACATATGTATGTGAGAACATATACGAGTGCCGTTAGATGGCAAAGGTGTGTAATATGAATATTATACAGATATTCTTACAAAAACTATGCACTCGCTGAAGTTTAAATACTTGCCGGTTCTGAATCATTATATTATATAATGTACATAGGTTGTCATCTGAAATTTTCTTTCTACGCAATAAAATATTATTCAATAAAAATAATAATAAAAATTGCAAAAAGCAAAGAAGTAAACTGAATGGCACATAAATAATTTATTTTATTACTACACTTTGGCACATTTATAAAAAAAAAAATAGCCATGTAAACCATTTTAACGGGTGATTTTTTTGAGGTTAGGATTTTCATGCAGTAGTATTTGACAGATCACGTGGGATGTCAGACATGGTGTCAAAGAGAAAGATGCTCAGTATGCTTTGACATTTCATCATGAATAGACTTACTAACGAGCAACGCTTGCAAATCATTGAATTTTATTACCAAAATCAGTGTTCGGTTCGAAATGTGTTTCGCGTCCGTGTCCGATGAGCGATGAGGCTCATTTCTGGTTGAATGGCTACGTAAATAAGCAAAATTGCCGCATTTGGGGTGAAGAGCAACCAGAAGCCGTTCAAGAACTGCCCATGCATCCCGAAAAATGCACTGTTTGGTGTGGTTTGTACGCTGGTGGAATCATTGGACCGTATTTTTTCAAAGATGCTGTTGGACGCAACGTTACGGTGAATGGCGATCGCTATCGTTCGATGCTAACAAACTTTTTGTTGCCAAAAATGGAAGAACTGAACTTGGTTGACATGTGGTTTCAACAAGATGGCGCTACATGCCACACAGCTCGCGATTCTATGGCCATTTTGAGGGAAAACTTCGGACAACAATTCATCTCAAGAAATGGACCCGTAAGTTGGCCACCAAGATCATGCGATTTAACGCCTTTAGACTATTTTTTGTGGGGCTACGTCAAGTCTAAAGTCTACAGAAATAAGCCAGCAACTATTCCAGCTTTGGAAGACAACATTTCCGAAGAAATTCGGGCTATTCCGGCCGAAATGCTCGAAAAAGTTGCCCAAAATTGGACTTTCCGAATGGACCACCTAAGACGCAGCCGCGGTCAACATTTAAATGAAATTATCTTCAAAAAGTAAATGTCATGAACCAATCTAACGTTTCAAATAAAGAACCGATGAGATTTTGCAAATTTTATGCGTTTTTTTTTTTAAAAAAGTTATCAAGCTCTTAAAAAATCACCCGTTACTTAAAAAATATTTTTATTTGTGATTATTTTGTTCTTAATATGCATAAAACATAGTATTAAAAATATATGCAAAATAACGAGCATTTTGTTTACTTAATTAATGACAATAAAATAACAACTATAAAAAATTTGACAAGTCAAAAACAGCCAATGAACCAGTCATTACTTCATTTCTTACTAAAGAACGATGCAATGCTCTTTGTACCTTTAGCACTCTTTGCTAACGCTTTTTCCTTAGCTGTTAAATTTCTTTCTTTAACCGGCGAAGGGCTAATTGGTGGTTGCACCACATTAAGCGGGCTTACTTCTTCACTTGAACTACTATTTGGTCTACTATGGTCATTAGTTGGGGAACCGTCAACCAATCCACTGCTTTTAAGTTTATCCGTTGCATTTTTGCCTTCATCTTCCAATTTTATTTTCTTGTTTTCATTGGAATTAAGTTGTTGAAGAGATTTTCGCTTTTTGCCACCTTTCTCTTTTTCCTCCTTCTTCGGCGCAGTTTTCAACGGCTTTTCTTCAGGTATTTCCAAATATTTTTTAAGCTCCTCGTGTAAGTCTTCATCCAAATAGTCACCCACTATGTCACATGCCATGCGTAAATAATCCATATCAGATTCTTCTCTGCTCTCGCCCTCAAGTTCTCCGCGTACATAATTTTTTGACATTGCACTCTGACCACAATGCACGCCAATGCTGCGCAGCTTTTCAGTTACCCGACGTGTTTTAATAGCTAACCACGCCAGCGTTTTCTCCGCATTATATTTATAAAATACCATACCATTGGCTTTCTTTACATCGGCGATACATCTCAAGTGCTCCTCACCGCGTACAAATTCACGCAATAAACGCAATGTGCTCTTATCGTCTGCCTCACCAATATCATCTAAAGCCAGCGCTTTTTGTGAACAATGTAAACGTATATGATGCAATGCCAACAGCGTTATATCGATCGGTGTTGTCATGTAGATGCGTCCGTTTGAGCACACATCATTGTTGATTAACCAGCAACGTCTGGGTTCAGCAAATTCTTTCACTTCCATTAGCTCTGTATTGGATTTTGTAATAAAGAGTGTGGGCTTGCCTTTTCCAGGATGATAAAAGTACTCCAACGTCAATTCATTTTCAGGATCTTCCAATAGTTCTTTTGATATGAACATCACTTTGTAAAGCGCTGGCGCTTTCGCTGCCGGAACAACTGTTTCCTCAGTAGGTTTAGATGATCGCGTAGACTTTTTACTCATTTTAAATTCGTCTGCAATATTTTCTGATTGAAGTTCAAATAAGTTTATAAAATTTACTACAATCAAAACAAAATGCTTGCTAAATATCGCGCGCTAACAAAATACAAACATTTGTGCGAAATGTCAAAAATGCAACTCTGTTAAATTAAAGGTTTAACCACAATATGGTCATTCACAGTGCATAGTGAAAAAAATTTGACGTTTGAAAAATTGGGTTTAATCGGGTTTATTTTCGGACCAGTTTGGAGTCATTTTTCAACTAGTTTACTAGGGTGTGGAATGATTGTGACTTGGCAAAATCCGATATTGGAAAAGAGTGAATTTATTGAAACAAATTTAATTTTATCATTAAGTTTTAGTATATCCAACAACATTATATCAAAAATTAAATATATGTAGACGTATTACGTATACAATGCCATCTCCGAGCTCCTCTTCTTCAAAGATAAGACTCAAAAGTTTAGTTTTATACTGAAAGATATTATTCGAACAAAGGCCTTCGACAATACCGCAATTTTGTTAGATCAATTCAATTTTAGAAAAAATTTCTGTCGTTTACGATCATTTTCCGAGTAATCACTCAAGCACATTTAAAAGGAATCTGCTGTCTACTGAAGGCTGTAACTCAAAAACAATTTTTTTTTTAAATTTAGTATTTATTTTGGAAAAAATCGATTTTTTAAACTTCAAACTTGGTGTGCCCCTAGAACATCATTGTATTCGAAGGCTTTTAAGACTGTAAGAAATGATATACAAAAAAATATTTTTTTGATTTTTTGCAATATATCAACTTTATTTGTATTAAGTTTAGATAAAATACATTTTAATACATTTCAATGCATTAAAACCTTATACTACTAATTATCAATAGACAAAAGTAATTATTTGCGTACATTATATTTGTATGGACACTGTACTTCACTGAATTTTTAATTTTAAGCACATTAAAGACTTACATTATTTTAATGCTTGTTTATGTGTATGTATGTACAAATGTCTTTAAATACAGTTTCTTAACTATAAATATGTTTTAATGCGATTGCAAATAACTGTAAACACTAATTGCATACATGCGAATATTTTTATTTTTGTTTTCGTTTTCAATCTAAATATTTGCATAATAATAATGCGAAACTAATTAATGTCTTTATTTTACATGCGCAGGCATACGTACATACATGTATGTATGTGGTGTGTGTGCGCTTAAATTTCAGATTGAAAACTTTATTATGCCTCATTATTTCATAACACACACACTATTACATTTTAATGTATAAATTGATTTTTTTATTTGTTTTTTATTTCCTTGCTTGGCAACTCATCCACTGTCATATGCATGTCAGTAGTTGATACGTTATAAAACCCGTTAAAACTTACCGTTAGTTTTTATGATTTAAGAAAAATATCATTATCATACACATGATTTTGTACGAAACCAGTATCAATTTAACTATTTAATATTTATTAAATAACTTTACATAAAGGCAAATATTTCAAGTCTTTTCAGTATTAAGTTGCATGTTTTGTTATTTCTCCGCTCTATCAATCTTCGAATGGCCTGAATGTTGTGTGTTTACTCACAATGAAATGTGAGTATTATCCAAACCATTCCATATTCCTAACCTACTTATATGCCAAACTTATTTTAACTATTTATAACATGTACATATATATATGGCTTAAAGTAGAATTTTGATGAATCTCTAACACTAAGTTCAATCACTATTTATGGCATTACGCGTTTAGGTGGGGGTGCACATAACTAAATGAGTGACTGAGATTGGCCTTAATTGCTTTTTCCATTACAAATATATTTTCTACCAACATAACATAACCTTGTAGCAAAAATGCTCATAATTTGTTGTTGACAAGGCGTTTGTTGTGGTCCGAAAATATTTCTCTAATACTTTAAACTTTTTGTGTAACAATTTACTTTCTGCTTTTGAAAGTAATGCTTTACATTAGTTTTTACTAATCTCCGAAATATGCTGCTTATTTCAAAGCATCTTCCAAGCCGTTTGCCTTCTCATTCTTTAATGGTTCACCCTCCTCGGCACTAACAACAGATCTGCGTTGTTTCTCCGGTGGATTGTTCCAAGGCTGCAGTTCGCCGGAGCCCAGAATAATGTAAACAATAGCGCTGGAAATGTAAGTGACGGCCAGTATGCCGAAAACTATTTGCCATTGATGATATGATTTCTGTAAAGTAAATTAGATAAATTAATTATTAGTTATTGCACAAGGAGTAAAATATTTATGCGACTTACATCATCATAGGTCAGCGCACCCACCATCCATGTCGACAGGAAGCCACCGAATGAAGAGAGCGTATTGGCCAAACCGAAAATGGTGCCGCTGAAATTAGGCGCAATATCTAAGCCATTGCCGAGATAGCCTGCTGTTACAGCGCCGTGTGTGAATAAGGCTAGGGTAAAGATCGTCACTGACCACGCTGCATCGCGTCCCAAAAATATTTGCGCAATCATCAAGGTGCCGGGCGATATCAGTGCTGTAATGAAGAAATGTTAAAAATGTTAGACGTCTGCGTCATTTTTCTCACTCAAAATATTTCTTTAAAAAAAGTACGCACCAAAACCGGTGAACACCTTCCTTGTGGCCGTTGTAGACAGCGTACCACGCTGCCGCAGATAATCAGCAAAGCAGGACGAACTGAAAGCCATTATATATTTGCCCAAATATGGTAATGACGAGAAAAGTCCATTCTAAAAACGTAACAGGAAAAAATAAATTATATTGAAAAACATTTTTTCTGAATTTGTTGAACTTTTCCTTACTTGTTTAATATTAAAATGTAAAATTTGATCCATAAATGTCGGCAGCTGATTAACGACAGTGAAGAAGCCAAATACAGATAAACCGTGCGTAATGACAATTGCCCACACAGGTGCGGAGGTGAACAGATCGCGCCATGGCACATAGCTGGGACGTTTCTTGGAAGTCGAGCTGCCAATGGCGTCTTCAATTTCGCGCCGTTCCTCAGAGCTGATGCGCGGATGTGTGGCGGGTGTCTCATAAACAAAGGTAAACCAGCAGATAGACCACAAAAGGCCAACACCACCTAGAAGAATAAAAATTATATATTATTATACATTTCTGTTTTTATTATTTTATATCAACAAGTGGAGCTAAAATTAATATTTTTTACGTTTCTTAACAATTATGTACATATGTATATTATTACTATGTATAAATTATTATTAACACTTTTAAACATTTTAGATATTGTCAGTGGCAACTACTGCTAGGTCATCCGCTTCCGCAGAAAACGAAAACTTGGCAGCACTGCCGTTTGTATTTTCAACAACACGGCCGTTTGTGCACATATTCTCTAATTTTTTTCGCTTTGTAATTGTATTTTAAATCGCGAAAAAATTGTTTTTTAAACTTTAATAGTGTAAAAAGAAAACGTCGTAAAGCATTTTCACCTACCTGTCAAATAGAAAACGCTGGGCCAACCCCAAATGGAAATGAAATATCCACACACCGGCATCGTTATAGCTGCACCCAAAGAGGAAGCTGTCAATTAAAATATAAGACATTTGCTTTTAAATGCTTCGTCACAATTGTTTGTATATTAAATTGAACTTACCCATCATGTGCGACATGAATTTAGAACGTTCCATTGGTGGAATCCATACAGCCGCCACAGGATGTATAGCTGGCCATGATGCGCCCAACATAAAGCCCAATACAACGCGTACAATAATTAACATTATATAATTAATGTGTGCCGCTAATGGTGTAATCAGTGTAAGCAAACTAGCCCATAGCATGGAATGCCCGAAGACACGCCGTCCACCGATTAGTTCAGCAAGTCGACCGCCGGGCAGTTCAGTTAATATATAACCCCAGAAGAAGGAACCTAGTACAAAGTTCGTTTGATAAGAGTCCCATGGAAAGTAATCATTTCCATCGTCAGTTGGTGGCAGCTGAGTTGTTGTTGTCGTGGTCGTAGTTGTGGTTGATGCTGCTGTGGCATTATCAGCTAGCTGTGCGGCACTCATTTTGCCGACCGTACGCGGTGGCGAATGCACATCTGGATGCACCATTGCCACAATGGCTATTGTCAGATTTACGCGCAGTGCATAGTTCAACATGAAGCCAAGCATGGTGAGTATATTGAGTACTTGACGACATGATAGCATATCTATTCAATTACAAAGAGTGGAAAGTTTTTAGATTAATATTAGTTCGAATAATAATAGAATGTGCAACTTGTGTGTTTATATGTATATTTATGTGTATATAAAATATTTTTAAGAATATATCTATCTATGAAACAATTTCGTGAAGTATTTGAAATTATAACAATATTTTAAGATTTTTTAAAGCTTTTTAAAATTATATGTTCAATTTCAATACTGAACCCAAATATCGTATTTCGATATTCTGCTTTAGTTTACACATACAACATATTAAAAATAGGAATCCAAAGTGTTTCTTGCTATTTTTGTTATTTATTACTTTCTTTCAACTTTAATATATTGTTCAAACATGACAAAAATTTCCAAAAAACCAAAATGTGTGAATCATGATCTTATATCTATAAAATACAACCTTTTTTATTGAATCTATATTTCTCAGGTTTGTGTGTATATATATATATACATATATGAGTATGTATCTGCCCGTTTAATATATATGGACCCCCACATTCATTATCAAACCGCTATAAATTTGCCGGTGAGACCATATTTGCTTAAGTGTTTAATATTTTATGGACTGTTGAATCTCTATAAGCTTGAGGAAAATTTTCAAAAGTGCCATAATTAATTGTGCAAAAATTCGCATTGATTTGGAGTCGCAAAAAGTAACACCTCATATGGTAATCATAGTAAAATAGCGTCACAATTCGAAACACACATAAGCTGAACAAACACAGACCGGCATGAAATACAAAATGTGCGCATAATCATCACGTGATGTTAATTTTATAATTTTTTTTCGTTTATTCTTTACGCAGTTGGCATGGCAAAACGCTCGTGGTCAAAAATGTACATATGTACATGCATATGTAAATTGTAGAGTCAACTTAACGCCGCTCGTGCGAAGAATACCTCAGACTGATTTATTGATGGCTTTTGCGCGCATTCCAGTTTTTTATTGATTAGAACAAATTAGCAGGCTCAAGTGAATTATAACCGTAATGAATCTACTATGTATAGCTCTATGATTTCACAATCCAAATGTCAAGACTTTGAACTATCGCAGTTATATATTAAGACCGATGACGTGCGTACCTTTATTTATATCGCATAACCAATATTTGGTATTTGCACTTCAATATTTGATATGAGTGTTTTAAAATTTTGTTCGTATATGCATTTGTACATACATACATACAAATTTTATATATTTTTTTATGAGTACGCATGCTTATTAAGTGGTAGCGTTTTAAAAACCTGTTTCGGAATTTACACAGTATATGCCTATTAATCTGCGGTTAAAAATCCCCGTCGAACAGACACAGAAAACAAATTAATTATTTAAATTATAAACAAAAGATCACAAGTGTGTTGCTTTTTTATATTTTTTTGCACGGTTGTGCGCTTTTGGGGGCCAAACGTGATCTTAACTAATTCGTAGAAGTCGGCACATGTGACAAACGAACGACTGCCGACCAGATCAACAAGCACGATTTTTGCATAAATTGCTTAAGGCGTATTTCGCAGTCAATTTGAGTTTTTTGAAAATAATTTTCAAAAGAACAGTTATTTATTTGTAGGATTGAATATTAGCATACACTCCAACTGTTTACAGTTTTTTAAGCAAAAATATTTTGCAAAAATTAGCCATGGCCGTCTGTCTGTCTGTATATATACGAACTACTCGCTCAATTTTTGAGATATCGATATGAAATTTTGCATACATCTTTAAGGAGTTGTATACAGTTAGAATTTTCAAGCAAATTCGAAAAGGCGTTTCAGAGTGTTTGGAAGTACAAGGCTAAATTTTAAACGCGTGGAGTTTTCAAAGTCAGTGACCAACATTACTTGATAACGGCTAGGCCGATTAGTTTCAAATTTTAACACGAGCTTATTTAATACATTTGTTTTAGTAATTAAATGAAGATTTTTTCTAACCGAAAAAATTTTTTTATAAACCATTTAAGATCGAAATATTGGTTAAAAATCGATTTTTTTGAGAAACCGCTATTTGCCAAAAAAAATTATTTTGCTTATTTCTTCGATTTGCTTTACTAGATTTAACATTACTTTTAATCTTTTTTTTTTTTTAATTTCAGAAGATCCAGTTCAGAGATATAGTGGTCAACGCAAAATGTCTATTTTGAGAAGAGCTACAGGAGATCAGCTGTAGTTTCGTTCCAAATAAATATTTTTACTAATACTAAGTCTTAAATTACAGCAAAAATGTGTACAAACTTTTGGATCAATTAATTTAAAAGTTTTCACAAAAAAAATTCCTTAAGATATGCTTATTTTTTAAACCGTTTTTGAACTACTATGGGATTAAGCTGTCATACTAACAAAATCAAACATTTATTTGATAAGATATTTGTCGTCGATTATTTACTAAGGTAACGGTACATCCTACGAAGAAATTGTTCACATCGAACAACTGTAGCATATAGCCTCCATACCAAATTTCTATAAAAAATGTACCTGCGAAGGATATTATAATAACCAATGTAAACATTTTTTTTTTGTTTTTTAATTTATGCTTTATTTTTCAGTTTTTGACCGGCTCAATTTCATGATAACTAAAAGCTTCTTAAATAGCTTTTTAGTTTTTAACTCCGCGCTCATTCAACATGCTTATAGCAAAAGTACTACTAGAAGTAGAACGCGCCGCTTCGGTGGACATAGAATTGTATTGTATGTATGTATGTATGCATGTATGTATGTACGCATATTTGTATATTATAAAAATAAGTTAATAGCTTCTTAGAACTAATAAATGCTTAACTATAAATCTTACTTCGCTAGTAAATTGGATTAAAATCGTTCAATGTTAGTTTAATCATTACAATATTCTTAGAAAAAGATTAATCAAATAAGCTCAAATCTCTAGAAACAACAGCACAAACTGCAGACTAGCAGCGGATGTAAAGTTTGATCGCGCATTTTTTTGTGTTTAATATATGCGAGCCCACACATACATACATACATACAATACCCACTAAAGTTGTACAAATCGGGATATACGAAGCTTCCGCTAAACTCGCTGTCTGTCCAAATGGCACGAGCATTGTTTATTTGAAATACACACATAAATATGTACAACTGAAATAATATGAGACACTGTTATTTCGCACATATTTTTTGCGGAATAGAAATTTCTCACGGCCATTTGAACACAACTCGTGCGTCCACACTTGTGTGTAAAAGTAGCTGCGCACATAAAATTTGCGGTAGAACACATAGAATATGCCGTACTTACTATGTGCATAAATATGTCCACAAACCACTTACAGTTTTGCTTTAGAAAATGCGTCATCTGCGAATTTTAACAAATATTTGTCTATTTCGTTTTGCGCGGAACGTCGCGATGACGAAAGCGGCTTCCAAATGTCAATTTTCCAAATATATAGTACATACGTTTTATTTTAGTTACTTAATTTTACTGATTATTTTCAGAAAACATTCAAACTGTTGAATTTTTAAAGCTCTCAAATAGCATCTTTCGAATTAGAAAAGAATTTCGCACGGTTCAAGGTGTACCAAAAACCTTGCAAAAGTGTTTATATTTCATGGCAAATGTTGAGTTCTTTATGAAACGATTCATTGAACTCATGTTGTTGTTATTTTAAACAAGTTTCAAATTAAGCATAACAAACAAAAGTGTTTGCGTGCCGCTAAACCTTGGCATATGGCGAAACGAACAAATAACTGGTATAAATACAAACGAATGGTATAATCTAAGGGAAATATACATACATTAAAACAAAAAGCACCTGGAATTTGTAATAAAATTCCGCCGGGTAATTTATATCTCAAAAATATATAAGTTGGTAGGACTGTCCTTAATTACTATGCCAAATATGAGCACGATCTGGCAACCAGTTTGTTTACAACAGCTGCTTAAGTTGTACTTGTCAGGATATCGAACAAAGAATTTTTCTCAAATTTTGTATTTCTAATCAAATTTGCGGAGTGTGTGGGATCATTGCAAATGTTGGAAAGGGCATGCGGTCATTCTGTTTTGCAGAAACGCAATCCAACAACTGGCCTTCAAAGACGGTCAAGAGATCGTTGAAGACATGCTTTATTTTATAATTGATTGGCTTTCTTTTAGTGTCTACGCGTGAATCATACTAAAAAAAGCTTCATAAAAATAACTGCCTGCATTAAAAAATTTACGAGCATATTCATTTGCGTCAGCATGACTGCATATTTGCTTTGGGCAGTCACAGCTTTTGCATCTTTGAGCGCATTTTTTTTTACTGTCTAACTTAACCTCTTTATTTTACTTCGGAAGTCAATAATGTAAATAAGCTTTGCATGAAAAATTCTCACAGCAAAAGTTTTTTTTATTTATTTAACAACCTGTTTTATGAATTGAAGGCTTTTAATAAGCGTCACACTTAGTTAGACATTGTCTTAGAAACAAACACATGCCGTTTTGAGCCGTTTTTTAATGGATCAGGAATGCAAAATGTTGAATACCCTATAATGCACCCTAAATCAATAAACGTGGCGAGCTGAGTCGATTTAGGCATGCCCGACTGTATGTCCGTCCGTCTCTCTGCATATATGGGAACCAGTACTTTGTGATATGGATTTGTAATATTGGACTTCTACAGCATATAACTGCCATAAAACTGATTGATCAAACTTATACAAACTGTTCAGATCGGACTACTATAGTATATATACATATAACTACCATATTAACTGATCAATCAAAATCAAGTTAAATATCTTTATATAGCATACCCTCTTTTGCTATAGAAATGCAATTGTGCAGGGTATTATAGCTTCGGTGCAGGAACGTTTTTTCCGATTTTGTTGGATTAGACAAAAAAAAAATTTAAGACTTTTTAAATATTTTTTGTTTCAATATTACAAAATAAAATTAAATAAATTAATAAAATTAATTTCATAATTAATTAATAATGCTTAAAAATTCAGAAAATACTCCTTTAATTTATTTTCATGACTTAGTAATTTCAGTTAGAAAATTTGTCACTGTCAGTCAGATCAGCTTTGGTACTGCAGCTTCGGCAGCGAGTATGTAAATGATCTAATGCCTGTTTTCAATTTATAAAAGCAAATCTTTTTATTAGATGAATCATTTTTTGAGCCTGAAGGCCACAAAATACTAAAGTGTGACGTCAATTTGTTGTCCATTTGTATGTGTGGACAGAGCTTAATCCGCGGCCTGTATAAATTTGTGTTATTGTCACAAAGATTTTGCCATTCGCAAGATTTCAATTTCAATGAACTCATTGAGCTTTTTTCACGTTCAAATGTGAGTACATATGTATGTAGTTACATATGTATGTAAATAAAAAATACAAAATGCGCCAATATTTTTTTAAGTAAATAAATATATTTTTTTCAAATGCGAAATACGCCGTTGGCACGATCTTCCTTGATTTATGTAGTACATTTATGTGTGTGTATATGTGCAAATATTTCTTAAAAACCGCAATGTTAATACTTTTATATATGTATATGTATATAAATTGTTGCAAAAAGTTCATGGTAGGCGTGCCACCAGGTCTGTATATGCCTATGTACGTATGCTAGTGTCGACAAGTCTGTTTATCATTAATGCCAATATTTGGATTTAAGCCAATAACTGTCTGCCTTTCCACACCAATGCATTAGTACAAGTGTTTGCATATAATATCTAATATAACGCTTGTAAATTGAGTTATGTGCGTGTGTTTGTGCCGGTGAATAACAGCAAAAAAATCTGAAAAGCACTTTAAATAAAAGTCTACATACATATGTACACACTCCACCGCAGGTAAAAATGCTTGTGTGTGTTGGTTTACCGTAAGTAAACACATATCAATCATACGCAGTTAACGTCGACTAAATAGCGGTACTTTTAAGTTTATTATATAATAAAATATGTATGTTTACACATATTTGCCAGTGTCTGTGCTATTGTCTCAATGTCAATGGATATCACGTGATATTTGCGGTTTGAATTTGATTATTTCAATCACGTGCAAAACAACCATTTTCGTGGTATTAACATGTTATCTGCGTTGAAGTTACTATCTAATGCTATAATTAATTAATTAGTGCCATTTAAATAGGGCTAAGCTACAAAAAGAAGCATGTTGTCGGGGTGCCACATGAGTTGACACAAATAAACTCCAAACCATTTCTGAAGCAGATGTTTACTGATGATGGAAAGTGGCTCGCTTTCGACGTTGCCAAGCGATAACGGATGTGGTTGAAACGCGTCGAGTCCGCGCAAACGGTAGCCAAGCCAGGATTGACTACCAGGAAGGCATTACTGCATGTTTGGTGGGTTCGGAAGAAAATAATTTTCTATGAGCTGCTCTCCTATGGCCAAATACCCATTTCGGAGTATTGCCTACAATTTGAAGAAAACAAAAGCCAAAAGAGACCAGCTTTGGTCAATAGGAGAAAAAGTGTGTTCCATCAGGACAATGCGAGGCCATATACAACGATCTTAACTCGACAGGAGCTCTTGTAGCTTGGCAACTAAAACACAGCTCGGATGTGGCATCAAGTAATTACTACTTGTTCCTGTCTTGAAAGAATGATTTTGCTGGTGAAAAATTCACCTCAAAAGAAGCTTGTGAAAATCGACTGTTCCAGTCTTTTGTCCCTGAATTAAGTGATTCACTATGAGAGTGACATCATGAAGTAACCTTCAAATGTCAGGTAACCAGTTTTCAAACGAAACGATGTATATTTGAGCTAAACCGAATCACTCTCAGTGTGTTAATTTGGACCAGTATTGCCAACAATTAGACCGTCTGAAGAAAACAACAGCCCAAAAGAGACCAGCTTTGGTCAATAGGAGAAAAAGTGTGTTCCATCAGGACAATGCGAGGCCATACACAACGATCTTGACTCGACAGAAGCTCTGGTAGCTTGGCAATTAACTCACAGTTCGGATGTGGCATCAAGAATTACTACCTGTTCCTGTCTTCAACGAATAATTTTGCTGGTGAAAAGTTCGCTTCACAAGAAACTTGTGAAAATCGACTGTTCCAGTCTTTTTCAATAGGGATGAGTTTCACTATGAGAGCGACATCTTGAAGTAATCTTCAAAAGCAGAACCAGTTTTCGCACGAAACGGTGAATATTTGAGTTAAATCGGATCATTCTAACTGTGCTAAATATCAGCGGTCATTTTCTGCAAAAACTAATGGATTTATTTTTACTAGCCCTTATATAATGCATATTCAAGCTTGTTTGTGCTAGTATTCAATATCAATGGATATCACGTGATAATGCCTATTTTAGTTTCACGTGAAAACGATGTGTTTGTCTATGTATATTTGTATGATATCTTCTAGCTGATTCTACATATATAATTAATTATTTAAGTTTTTATTTGATCTGACATTGATTGATATTGAAGCAAGATAATTTCCTGTTCACCATAAATTTATATTTAATTATTTATAAGTGGCAATTTAGCGGAGAACCATACATATTTATGTCTGTATAATTTATTTTTACTCTATGTTTATCTTTCATATTTATTTTTGGAAAATAAAAGCAACTGCCGCTAACCTACTTAATTAGAACGTAATTGGGTGACATTTATGCGCACAAGTGGGTCTGCAAGTTGTGCCACTTGCTAAAAGTAACCTTGAAAACAAGTAAGCTCATTTGAATGTCTGCCTTAGAAAAGCGCTATCAATAGGTCATCGACCATAAATATGTTAATTTAATCTTATATACAAACAAGTGTGAATAACAGACATGTGGACATACATATGTATACATATGTTTTATATGTACTTGCCGACAACATGAATATTCACAGGCAATAATGAGCGTCAACACTATTATTGTTTGTATGAAATTAACGGTTATTTATTCAACATACGACTAACTAACGAGTCATATTTTACATGCGGGCGCACGCATAGTGTGTAATTATAAAACAATAGTAAATTTAATTTAATTTTTTCTGCAATAATTTTACTGCGTACTCTAAACACATACTTATATTATACTTTTTAAATTTTTATACAATCAAAACATTCGTTTATTTATATTTTAAAGACCCGAAAATCGCCTGTTTCTTAGGCTGTCACTAATTCATATGTATATATAATACTATATAAGCTTGTTTACTCAAAAAATTAAAAAAAAAAATTAAAAAAAAAAAAAATAAAATTTAAATGAAAAAAAAAATAAAATTCTACAGACTTGGAAAAGAAGAACTGGATAGTCAAATGACCTTGCCTTAAAAACTTCTTCGCCAATTCTTTTCTTGCCATTTTAACGAATTAATAAACTAAATTTGGCATTCCGTTATGGATAGAATAGAATAGATAAACTAGATTTTTGCGGTTATGTGTCGACAGATACATATACATATGTACACGTACCATATATGTACATTAGCGCTCTTAAAATTATTGGAATAACTTGAAAATGGATTATTCGAATATCTGGTTTATAACCGTTCGTAAAAATATTACCGGCTACTACTATTCGATTAGTCGCAATTTTATAACATTTTACTTGTTCTACTGCGACTATTCGTATAGTTACTCTCACGCAAACGAGGAATAGCACTCAAATAGTATTCCATGTAGACAGTTTGGCTGCTTGGAAGCAATTCGGAGTGCCCTCATCTCGATAATCGAAGAAAACTGTCAACATATCCTTGATTTTTGATCTGCTTTGTCGTGATTTTATGGTTTCGGCTCATATTTACCCCGATATTCGACCCATTAATCATTTGTTTCCGGATCGTAAGCATCGATAAACGCTTACTATTCGAATAGTTGACAAAGAGCGGTTAACTTAACGACTTACAACTATCCGAATACAGCAAACCGAATATTATCCCTATCTAGTTCATCCGGTTGGTCGATTAGTCGAACACTATGTGCTTTAATATATGAACATATGTACATATATGTGACCTGGTCTACGAAAAGGGGGCTTAGGTGTCAAAAAATCATTTTTTTTTTAATTTTTTTTTTATAATTTTTTATTTTTTTTTTTATTTATTTTTTTGACACCTAAGCCCCCTTTTCGTAGACCAGGTCACATATATGTATGCATGTATATGTACATATATGTCAACTAACCTGCTCAGGTAGAATTTTGTGCTAATTTTTCGTCGCGTGTTAATTAGTTGGTCGAGTCTATTTTAATTGCACGATAATTTGAAATTCCTGATACATTAATAAAATAACTATAAATATACTGCATATTTTTATATATTGCACATAAACATGTATACATATGTATGAAGGAATTCCGGTTTTATGCAAAATATTCGAAATGCCAACATAAGAATTCTGCTAAGGAGTATGTTTTGATATTGGAATGAATTTAAAAGTAGGCGTGTACCTATTATACTGGATCGTGTTTGCTTCGTAACAAAGTATTAACAGTTTGAATACCACTGTTGAGCTTGTACTGCGCGACCTTACAGTTTAAATTAAACGAATTTAAGGCGAGCTCTCAGCGAAATTTGAACTATTTATTTAAAAAAGAAAGACGATTAATGTTTTTTTCGCATTTGTAGTAATCTTTACTTAGGCTTACTCAAAGAGAAAAGTGTTCTATTTTATTATAAACGTCGAGCAATATTAGTGCTAGCGCCAGGGATACTAAATATATCGATATGTGCCTTTGTGAAAGGTTTAAGTTGTTTAACTAGAATTCTGTGGCGGTTATACATATTAATCTGGCTAATTCTATAATGATTGGCTAATTGATATAATTGATTGTCTGGTCAATGTAATGCTTGGAGAAAAACGAACGTGTGCAAAATTTCAGTTCGTTATCTCAAAAAGAGAGGAAATTATATAAATATGTACATACAGGCATATTACTTTACATACATACACACATACATACATACATATAAAACGAACGTACAACGCAACTAAAGGAAGAAGCATATAATGCTCCCACATTCCATGAAACTGATTAAAACCGCACTAAGCTAGACAAAGCAAAAAAAAAAAAAAATGGATACAACAACTATATACAGTAGATAAAGTTAAACTCTAAATTCCAATCGATGCCATAAAAAGCCAAAGTGGAAATTTCAAATCCTCGCATTTCCGCTATGCAAACAACCGTTAAGTAATCGCTAATGCTGCTTATCAAAGCATGGAAATATTCCGTATAATAAAGTCGCAGACACGCACACAAACACACATGCACATTGATATTTCAGCACACACGCCAGCTAGCGCTGCAAGGCGTTCGAGCCTCTGCTGAAAAAGGGGGCTCGACTTGCTCGCGGTCAGCCGACTGATAAATGCTGGCAAACACACACACTATCGCATATTAGCAATTGTTTGCATGTATTTAGTCACATTCGCGTTAATGCAAATATTTTTTAAATGTGGATACACTACATACATATACATACATATATCTAATGCATAAAAGTTTATGATTAAAATACTTAACAGATCATAAATATTTATTAAAGTATTTATTTTGGGAAAATTCCGCTAAGAACCGTCCATTTAAGTGTGGTTCGTCGATATTTTTAAACATATACAAACATGTGTTTGAAGTGACTTGCGTCAATAGCTGCTTGAATCTCTTATATAAATCACTGCTGCGACATTCCAAAATATAAAAATACAATGTTGACGGCGCCTATTTTTTCGTCTTTTTTTACTAATAAATGAACGGCGTTACTAAAAATAAAAATGTGTACATACATATGTATGTACATATATGCATGTATGTATATATATATATAATTTATAGTATTTGATATAATCTAGAAGAGATAAGTACTCACATATATCAAAAAGCATTTTCAATTGAATTGGGTTTTCCAAACTTATAGCTTTATTTTTTTAATAATTTATTTTTTTTTAATTTAATATAAATGAACGACCAGACTAACTTACTAAATTTCTAAAATAAATCTTATGTAGAACTTTTGTCGTTGTAAAATTAAAAATTAAAAGTGTCATATTTCATAGTTTTATATTATTATTTATTGTACCTATTTTAAACCGATATTTCGTATAGTTTTTGAGTTACAGCTTTCTAAAAATGCCTCTTATTAAGGGGTCACATGGGTTTACGGGTAAAAAAAATCGATTTTTTATATTTATTATAATTAAATTTAACAACACCTCTAGAGTATTGTTAAAAATTTTCTAGTTGAGCCTTGAGAAGTTGTGCGCTCGAGGCTAGCTAGACTAAGTTCGTCGTCTTTAAACACTTTTTCTCGAAACTGTGTTTTGAAGAACCGATCCGATCAACCGATTTTTATGAAATTTTACACAGCCCTTTGAGATACAATTCTTAAGGACTTGGACGAAGGTTTTATTTTTCGATTACAACTATTATATTAAAAAGAAAATGTCGCGAAACTTTCACTAAAATTTTAATTTTTATTTAAAAATGTCTGGCAAAAATCCAATTTTCAGTTTTTTTTCCCTCTATGTTAAGGTTTTAACCTTGGAGTTATCCTACCAACGCGGCCGCATCTTTTTTTTGAGGGTTCACCAGAATGGTTAATAGTGTCTGTTTATAACAGTAAAAAAATTCTAATAAAATATTTAACTTTTATATGAAAAAAAAAATGCTGAAAAAGGCTGTTTTTTACCCGAGGAAACTCATTTGACACCTTAAATCTTACATTTGGCAAACATTTACTCTTTTCAATAGATGGTAACTCTGGATAAAATTGTGTTTAAATTGAATGCTTCTCAAAATATAAATTTTATTTTGAACAGGTGGCAACTCTATAAAAATTAAATTTGAATTGTAGGCTTTCCGGAAACCGTTACTTAGTATTTTACCAGCTTTTGGCACACCTTTTATAATAATTTACTTAGTTTTACTTTCGAATCGTCACTTCTCTGCTTTATCAGTTTGAGTTATTTAAAAAAGTTAGCAAAAAAGGCTTTGGGTGAAGTCCCCTACTTGTTATATTAATTGTTCAATCGCTTGCTGCCTCACATTGGTTAAAGCCAGCTATCAATTCGCTTCACCATTCTCTAAATTTTGGCGTACCGAACATTGCTTTGGAAAAGATTGATTTGCTGCTTTGATAATAATCGTTGAACCAATTCGTATTCTTTTTTTAAGCTTTATAAATAAACAAATATTTGCTTACAATGACGAGCACATTTTTACGACCTTGTTCCTTATCTTATGTCTGGGCATTATCGGTTTCTTTTATTACTGACATTTTATGAATATCATTATAGAATGATTCGCCACGTTAAATGACAGGTGTCATCCTCCTTAATTGCTTCTCTAAGCACTAGAGGCTTATTAGAACTTCAAATAGTCTATTGCAAATATGCGATAAATACCTTGAAGTACTACGATACTATGAAATGCTATAGAGCTATTTAGCTATTTAGATATACGACTGCAATTGTTCACATGAACGAGCACTTCATTAGCACTAGAACGACTTTAGTATCTTGACAGCGGCAAAAAATCATTACAACGCAATAATTTCCGCTAAATTTGTCATATGTGTCAATGTGTTGGCGTAGCTCGTGCACGAGCGCATACGAGTTGCTGTGCATATCTACATGCTTATTGAATTATTTTCTTATTAATACGCAAAATGCAAAATATTTCTTTATTTCCTTTTTAAATATAGCTACGATTATAGCATATTTCTAATTTTATTGCTGTTATTGTTTTTGTTTGGTTTGCAAATAGTTGCATATAGTATGTATTTGTATCGTAAATTTATCTACAGAAATACATATGTATAATTTTATTGTAACTATTTATTTATTGCAGTATTATACAGATATACAGTTTATATTTAATTATACATTGTGACAAAAAAGTACACGGAAATTGTAAATAAAACGCCAAATATTTAATTATTCATCAATATTTATTTCGTCGCCTTCAAAGAAATCTCCAAAAGATTTAATACCTCGAAACACTTTTCATAAGCACTTGGCCTCAGATCCTTCAGCGAATTTTGTTTTATCTCTTCGATGGACTGAAAACGGATTCCACGGAAAATTACACGAAGCCAAATCTGCTGAATACGATAGTATTCATTGCGTTTTTGGCTTTAAATTTGGTCACAAACGAGCGCATTATCATCGTGTAAAATCCATGAATTGTTCTTCCACAATTCCGTCCGTTTTCGACGGATGTTCTCACGCAAACGTGTCAATACGGCCAAATAGAACTTCTTACTGACCATCGGTCTCTTCGGAACAAATTCATCATGAACCAAACCACGAATATCCAAGAAAATAATGAGCATCACCTTTATTTTTTCGTTTTTTTCCCTCCATTCCGATGATTGTTGACTTCTTGCATGTAAAACTCATAAACCCACGTCTTATCGGCAGTTATAATGCTCTCCTTTAATGTGGGAACAGAATTCGCATGATCACACATGTCCAAAGAGACCTTTTTACGGTACTCTTTTGGAAAAAAAAATCAGCGTTATCGGGACTAGTCGAGCAAGATCGCGTTTCGTACCCAAAATATCCACCAGAATCAAAATCGAATAGACTCGCGAGAGATGTCGAACTCTTTTATCATCTATTTTTATATTATTATTATCTGTAACACTCGCCTGACGATTTTCAAGCACAATATCCTTTTTTTATTTTAATATTTTCATCAGTTGAATAGGTCGAAGGCTGTCCAGAACGAGGCAAGTCTTCAACGATCTTTCGACCGACTTTGAAGTATCATTTATCCGAAGAATTCAATTACAATTTCCGTGTACTTTTTTGTCATAATGTATACACACTTATATATATGTAGGTATGTGTATACAACAATAAAGTGCATTTGTCTGCTAACTAATTACGATCTTGTTTACAAAATGCTTCTAGCGTTTTCAAATTACCATAAACACGTAGATACACGTGTTAAACTATTCGCAATAAATTTTTTAGCAAAATTCCAATATATCGAAAAGGCAGAAATATAAACTGTAAATTTTATATTTGTTATATTTTTAGTTTTTTTTTATGTTATGACTTTGTTGACTTTCTTTGCGTAATGGTATAACAATTTAATTAAGAAAATGCACAAATATAATAAACAATTACAATTATTAACTTAGCAATTGCCATTCATGCTGACACTCAATCAATTTTGCATCTAAATTAATTAATTTTATTGTTGTGTGTAAATATTGTGGCAATCAGAAGTGGTTGTTATTCAATTATTTCGTCTACATACACGTATTTGTAGACAGAGAAAGCACAAAAACAAGCATGTTAAATTATTTTAGGAACTTTATGCAAGTTAATTGCAAAAAAACATTAGAGGCATACCCAGTGTGAAGTTTTGAAAAATGTCTTTTTTGTTTGTAGGCATATTTCGATAGTTTATATCTTTCAAAGTAGAATACTAAAATTTTGAACCGAATTTATAATATTTTTTTGCTACAAGCTTCTAAAGTGTAGCCGCTCATTTGAATCGGCTTTATGAGTTCTTCTTCTACTTTAAAGCTCTTTTCTCAAAACTACAATTTTCAAATCTGCTCAATTGATTACTCGGCGACAAGTCATGCGATCACTATTAAATTTTTGAATGTGTATAGTTCTGTATACAATGATATTTTGAGATCAGATAAGAGAACAAGCCTTTCTAAATTTTTTTAAAATGAATCATTGAGTATTAAATTACTTCAAGTTCTCTAAATGGACGTTATTTTTATTTATTAAAGAAAAATATACGAGATTTTTTCTGACTTGGTAGTGGATATAAGCCCTTAAATGAAATAAAAGACATTTTCGAATAAAAGACGTGGAAACATAGTGATGCAGTTTCACTTTCGTTTTTTGTATATTTCAATTGAAACCCCGAAAACACGTTAATAAGTATACCGTTAACAACTTTTAGACACTAAAGTTTCCATCTTAACTTAATAAAGCTCCAACAAGCATTCGAATATTCCGCGATCATCTTTTTGGCCACGAACACTTCGATCATACTTCTTATGTATATCATTTAATATTTACCTTTGTCTTGATCGCAATATATCCAGTAAATTTTTAAAAATTTCTTAGAAACTGAAAAAGTAAGGAAACACAATTTCACAGCCGAAAACTACTATTTGTTAACTATATTTACTCGTATTATAATTTCATAGATAAATCTATGATAATTTGACTGAAATGAAAACAACTTTATAATTTTCAATCAGCTGTTTTTTGTTTACAAACAGCAGATGGCGCGAGAGAGAAGAATGGTAACCGGTAGTTAATCGGTTAAATAGACGAAAGGATGCTAATAGCACACCAGCAATAGCTACTATTTTGTACCTTGAACAGGATAAATTAAACTTAGCAAGAAGTTCGTAATACTCAGAAAGAAACGTTCGAGACTCTATAAAGTATATACATACATATACATATGTATATGTATAAATGATCAGCGAGGCGAACTCAGTCGATTTAAGCTTGTCCGTCGGTATTCACGCGAACCAGATCCTTAGTGTATAAGATTTTGATCTGAAACTGTGCACATACTCTTTTATTCTCGAGAAGCTGCTTATTTGATGGAATTGTAAATATCGAACCACTAAAGTATATAGCGGCCATACAAACAGACCGATCAAAGTTAAGTTTTTATATGGAAAAAATTTTTTGTTTGACAAGATATGCCTAAGGTGTCATACAAACTAACCGATCGAAATCAGGATACAAATTTTTTGCACCTCTGAACGGTATTTCAGCATCAGTGCGGTTTAAATTAAAAAGTTTGCAAACAGTCTAGTTATTTCTACTAACTACTAACTTAAAAAAGGCTGAGACGTGCTTGTAGCTGATTTTATATGTACGTAAATATGTATATACACATACATACATAGATTTCAGTCAACTTCATTATCTGCTTCAGTAAACTTCATTCTCTGCTCGTAAACTATTTATGACTACGTTCGCTTAAATTCATTTCGTTGGCCTATTTTTAAGTTGATAGTTATGATTTCATTGCATTTTTATTAAATTATAGTGAAGTTTGTAGACTCCTTCAGACGTCAACTCAATTGACATGGTTTATAAATAGTACGTGTGTGTGTTATATGCGCTTTCCAAAACACACACGCACACAAACATATGGAGGAAGGCACAAGCTGTGAATGCAAATTCATGCATTCTCGCATGCAGAGACTGAATGTTTACGACGTGCATTGAACCCGTCTCCTTGCATCTAAGAAAACATGCAAGTTATTATACTCCTCAATTAAGAACGTTTCATAAATGACAAACAAGTCAGCCAATTTAAACATTATGACCCTGTGAAGCATATTTTAGAAGTCGCTACATACACACATATGTGTGAGTACGTGTTGATATGGACTTTAATAAGCCCCATTAAGGCCGCTGAGCGCCATAGAATTCATATCGACTGAATAATTGAGCGGGAAGTACACAAAAGAGGCTCGACTCAATGCGATCGGACATGTGCAGTCCATTGAACGCATATAAATAGTTTTGCATGCTTTATTTTGTGTTTGTTTTTATTTTTAGTGGCTTTTTATTTATTTATTTTTTATTTATTTTATTTTTTGTTTTCTATTTTATTTACTTTTTTTAATTTATTTAACTTATACAAATTTATTGCATTGCCTCACCGAGTCACACACACATATTAAAAAGTCGCTGGCGTAAGTTAATTAAGCGTGAAAATGTCGCTTTAATTCAAGTGTATACACATTAAAGTGCCGTTAATTTACGCTAATTAGGTCTCAGTATCTTAGGAAACTGTATTTAGCACATTTTCTACACTAAAATAGTTATTTACTGTAATTAACACATTTTCAGACAATTGTAAACACCACTTCGAAAGAATTTTATTATTTACATTAAATTAAATTGTATGGAGAGGCTTAAACACTTTGAAGAACGTTGGATGAGAGGCTTGGCGTAATTAATTTTTTCAGGGTAAGAGATCAGCTCCATATTTCTTTCCTTATCAGGGTATATACAAAATAAAATATCGGAGATCCTATAAATTGTATATATAAATCATCAGCATGACGAGCTAAGTTCATTTAGCCACACCCTTCTATCAATATATACCGTACCATTATAGAATATAATTGTCATACAAATTGATCGAACAGACTGAAGCCCTCATAATGAAAATTTTTTATTTGACGAGATATCCTTACGAAATTAAGATCGAATTATTGTTGTTGTAACGGTTATTTAGTCCCCGTTAGAATAGTAAGGTTCAAATAAGTTGTCATCGAGGTAATTTAACGGTAGGCCCAGGAAACGTGCTGTTTCGAAGGTGTCGGACCAAAAGGAGAGGGGGGATTCTGGATAAATAGGAGCTTAACCTACTACAGTATTCAGAGCGAAGCTGCGCAATGTTCACTCTCGATTCTGGCGGCAACTCGAGCTCCTCTTCTATAACTCCCACGACACCCGACTGTATCAGTTCCCACAACAGTTAGTTCTGTAATTCCCACGACAACTCGGTTTACGTTACCGGAATTAATTTGGATTTTAAACGACCAAGGGTGGTTCTTTCGGAGATCTAACCTCGTTTGGATCGGTAAGTTTTGGATTAGGTTTGCCATCGAATTATTGCCTAAAGCAGCTCCAAACACATTGTTTAAATCGGATTTTCATAGTATATAGTTTCTATACAAACTGATCGATCACAATAAAGTTCAACCAACGAAATATTTTTATTTGTGAAACATATGCTAGCTTCGGTACAGCCGAAGTTAAGGTTTTTTTCTTTCTTTAATGTAAAACGAAGAGTGCGGAGTTGTCCGCGCGTTGTAAAATTTTTAGATTCAAAGAAAGAAACGCAAATATTTGGGCAACATCGGAGAGTTGGTTCAGTTGGTTGGAGTAGGTTGAAACTGTTCTTTTAAAGGAGTCAAGCTGAGTCCTCGTAAAGTTTTTATGCGAAAAAGACAGTTAATCGCGCTTCTAGCTCAGAAAACCTTGTTAAAATCATTAATTCGCTTTCTGTACGTTTTCTCTTATAACTCTGCTTCTACTATTCATGCCATTTTTCGAGGATTTGACTTATGCTTTCATAAATACAACGTTCTAGTGTCTATTATTGTCTAAAATCTATCAACTTTGTAATTTACCGCGTCTCTTCCTGTGTTGAACGAACCCTTAACACACTCTTCGACTATCGAATTGAGCAAAAATATTGCAAATTGTGTTGACAAGCCTTCTTCGTATTTGACATGCAAATTCTCATTGTGTGTAAACAACACCCACACATATACATACATACATTTACACTAGTAAAACTTTTAATCATATAGAATATCATAATTTATTGCTTTGCCCCAATTAGGAAAATTGATTCGTCATATGTGTGTCTATTATAGCAGCTATTCAGATAGCAGTAACATTTTCAAGTACACATTTTCGCACACAATACATATGTATGTATGTAGTATGTTGATACAAATCTGTTTACATACAATATATATATTATTATGTATTTAGTGGCAATGAATATGAAACGCTTTTTCATACATAAATTAACTCGAACGACTTTGAAAACAAGCTACAAATCAACTATGTGCCCATACTTACGTATATACATACATATGTATGTATGTATATAAAAAGTACGAGCTGCAAGCATATATATGTACATATGTACGAGTATATAGTTTTGTATTTATGTATATCTGTATGTATCTGTTGCATATTCATTATGTATGTATATTCAGTCAGTTGGGGCGCGTCCTGGCCACGGCAAAGTTTACTTTTACAGACATATCTATTGTAGCTGGAGGATAGTGACTCAGACTAGCTAGCTACTATTAAATGTGTTTTAACTACACAAATACATATATGTAAATGTGCATACATACATATAGTTACAGTTAACAGTTTTTATGCGTTTAATAAACTTAAAGCGAATTCAATGTCAGAGTTATAAAACTTTCTCCATACATTAACTTTTATTAGTTATTTACATGTACCACACATGTAGACATACTTACTTATGTACATAAATAAATAAATTTAGCCAACAATGTAATTAGTAAGTCGTTGTAAATATATTATATACAGCGGCTCCACAAGTGTCAGTTTGCACCTGTGTTCATGTGACTTCGCCTATTTGTTTACTGTTTACATCGAAAATAGTTACGAAGTTATTGCCTTCGTGCTTGGCAACGAAAAGGACGCGCGTCAAAATCTCGCCCGGTGACTTAGAATGCCGAAACATTGTTGTAATGCGTCGCAAGCTATAATATTGCTTGTAAAATAA
The DNA here is from genome assembly GCA_027475135.1 of Bactrocera correcta. Classification (NCBI taxonomy): domain Eukaryota; kingdom Metazoa; phylum Arthropoda; class Insecta; order Diptera; family Tephritidae; genus Bactrocera; species Bactrocera correcta. The sequence goes on from CM050325.1 coordinate 71,092,383, forward strand.
ATTGTATTAAACAGTTACAAGCCTTATCTTTCATGTAAGTGTCGGCACATTTTATCTAAACTCTTGTAAGTACATAAGTGCAACTAATCGCCGGCAAATTTCAATGCAATGGTGGTTAAATGTTATTAATGCGTTATCTTTGTGTACATATCATAAAATTCAATAGCTTTGTGATTCTAAATTTTATGATTTATTATCTTATTCCGGTTGGAGATAATAAATCTTTCAGTAAAGAAGTAAACATAGGAAGTAAGAGTCTAGGAAATTATTACTTTTTCAATTCAAAGACAATGAAACTTTGAGGTGTGCTATAATTACAGATTCTCTAAATCACTTCTTATTATTATTTATAATTAAAACAAAAATAATTTTTTCATGTTTCGTTAGGTTATGCCTTTAATAATAATATACGAAAATTTTACATTGATATCTCGAAAAGTTTTTGAGTTGTAGCCTTCTAAAGTTTAGACGCTCAGTTCGATTCGCTCCAACGCTTTATTTTTACACACATTTTTCTTCACCAGGCCCACATTTTTCAAATTTGCTTGAGTGATAACTCGCCGAAAAATTATTCGATCACTATCAAATTATCTGGATGTTCACTATATAAGGGGTGATCCAAGTAGGGTACTTTTTTGAATCGCCTTTTTTTGACATATCACGCATGAGTCATGTTAAGCTGTCATGTTAAAACCGAAAACCATGAAGAGTCAATTCGTCGCCGTTCGCAGCCACTCAGACTGACCTATGAAACGACTTGGTGCATTTTACGTCGTGATCTTAAATTGTTTCATCCAGAAAAAACAACGGTTTGGTGTGGTTTGTGGTCCGATGGAACCATCGGTCCATATTTCTTCATATATGATGCCGGTGAGAACGTAACCGTCAATTGCGACCGTTATCGCGCCATGATTACCGAATATTTGATGCTTGAAATTGAAGATTGAGAGAACACATCGGCGAGCAGATAATTTCACGTTTTGGACCGGCTGATGGGCCACCAAGATCGTGTGATATCACACCGTTAGAGTTTTTTCTGTGGGACATGTAAAGTCTAAAGTTTAAGCGGACAATTCCACTTCGAATCAGGCCTTGGAGCAGAACTTAACGCTTGTCATTCGCCAGTTGCCAGTCGAAATGCTCGAACGAGTCATCAAAAATTAGACTCAACGGATGAACCGTCTGAGACGTAGCCTCGGCTGAAAGGGATTATCTTCAAAGCATAAATGCCAAGGAATGTTCTTTCGAATGATAATAAATATTTCCCATTAAAATTGAGGTTTCGCTGTTTTTTCTTTTAAAGTAGGGAAAAATGGATCCCACTTTATTTAAAGCTCTCCATACAATTTTTTTAACTCGTCAAAAATTTCGGCATGCCAAAATCGACCAAAATTATGGGAAAATTCAACTTATTTATTAACGACGCTATCTTGTCTGACTGACTTGATTTTTTTTTCATCCGTGGGCCATTGTACGGAATATATATTTTCAATTACTTTTTGGATTCACCCACAGATGTTCAGTAGTTATTTTTACGATTATTAAATTAAGCGTAACTCTTGAAGCAAAATGATACATACCTCTGCATCTATTAATTCCTCCTTTTTCTGTATTAGACATTTTGATATTGTCTGAAAATAGAAGAAATTGCATCATTATTTGTCTGAATTATATGTATGTATATTTTAACAGCGTTTGGTTTTTAATTGTCTGACTCTAGCAGTTTTAGCCACTGTTGGCATAAAACTTTCTGATTAGATTGAGATCTAATGAAACTGTACTAATTTTTATTATGGTTGAAGTCTTGACTTAGCTAAGACACTCATAGAAAAATCAAAACTTCTAATTTGGAATGATAATTAGGGATTTAAGACACTTAAGGTTTAAATTTGTATACTTTTGTATGGAAACCAGCTTCCAAATTGTTTTGATAGCACGCATACAGATATACCTATAAAAAATTATTATTTGTAGGCAACTTTTTGTAGCAAATATTTTTTGGATAAATTAAGGTAATTTTAAAAAGGTAAAAAAGCTACCGAAAAAAAATTACCTTAATTAAACAAGCAAAAAACATTTTCTATAAAAAGTTGACTGCAAATTCGTCATTAACAAATTATTTGATGTAATTTATAGCTTTTTAGGCAATTTTTAATTATCAAATTATCATTGCGAGTAAATTCATTTTGATTTATTTTATTAAATACAACACCATCATTATAATAGCTACCGAAAACTGTTAAAGCACGTTAGCGTTCTAACGAGCATAAAATGTTTGTAGTAGCCAAGTAACAACAACAAAGTTGCAAAAGGCCACGTTCCGCCAATAGAAATTAAAGAGCGATTTCAAGGTAGTAAACTCACTAAAGCTATGCAAACGTTCATACATACAAATGGCACATATCAATATACATATATACTTAAATACGTATAAACATATCTACTTATATGCAATGCAAATGCATGCAAAATAGCTGAAAAGTAGAGCATTAACAAGCGAAGTCAGTTTTGCCGGAGCAGAACTTAAAAAAAAAACACTCAGCGTGCATTTCAATTACAATGCTTAAAGTGATTGTAATGAATTTGGCAAAAAAATGCATTTATTCAAAAGTGTGACTTTATGACATACATACAAACAAAATGCTTTCGATTTTAGATTCTTTCATAGTTTGGCACATGTTCGAACATATGTTGACATGAGCGCACATATTGCTTTATGTTTTCGTTTGGTGCAATACATACATATGGACTGGCATAAAAATGGTAAATATAATGGCTAGCCGAGCTTCTTGTGAACTTAACGAGTCGATGTCTTAAGATCGCAGCGAAATTTGGAATATAGCTAATTTAAAACAGTAATTTAAAGCAAATTTATAAAAATTGCGATGTTGAAGTTAAGTTAATAAAAAGTAGCGAATTTATTTTATTTTTATAAAAATTTGCACTTTCTATCTAACATTGTTTTGCGATTTATAAATACTTATTTATCATTTAGACGCTGTAATATTTTATTGCACCAAACAATTAATAATATTGCTCACCAGCATGCCTTGTAAATGGCATCATCAGGTTGCCGGTAAATGACTATAAACTTATGCATATAAATGTATGTACATATTTAATTATGTGCATATGGAAAACAAAGCCAAGTGGTTTATGCGTTGGAAAATATAAATAAAACAAATATTTCTTTTTATATAATAAAATACTGATTACACACAGGAAACTAGAGAATAAATGCATTCTCGCGAGTTACTTATTTTCAAGCATGTGTAACGTTATTTCTGGCTCAGCGTGGGATTTCAAATGAAGCACTCCGAAGTTAATGAATTTTTATTTTGGTGTTACTATAACGCAAATTTTATGTAATAATATTTAGTATTCTAACAGAATTTCCACTTTTTACGACTGTTTCTTCTGAACATTTTTCCAGCACAATAGGTTTAATCTGGACAAAAACAGAATGTTGGTGGTCAAATGATATAACTATGCGAATAACTGATTAAATCTATTTAGTTGTTGTTTTTTTTTTGAAAATTGTACGAAGCAGCCTTTCGAATTTCAAACGTGTTTTTCTGCAAGCGGATATAACTCCCTGAAGGATGGAGTTATGTGTAGAAGTTCACGCAAGTGAGGCCTCTGTGCGCCATTTACTTAGGAATGGCCAGATTATTTTTATTATTTTACACATGGCTCAAGCAGCTCACGACTTCCGGTCTTAGACCAAGCATCCGATGGGTAATCAAAAAACATCCGTTTGAAGGCGAAACATCCTTTCCAAGAGTTGTGGGCTGGGTTTGGGACACGCCACGTAAAAAAAAAAAACCGTAATGAAAGGAAGAAAACAACTAACTCGGCTATAACCACATAAGCGTTGTCTACTCCAATACAGAAGTATAGCAAATAACTCCTTAGAAGCGAAAAAGCTTAGTCACCACGCAAGACTAAGCACATAGTGGTCGATAACATTAATTTATAAGTGGATAAGAAGCACCGGCGTTTACGCTCTAATTTATATATTTTCCCTACAGTTTTTTCTCTTGGATTGCTGTGGCATTAAAGCATCAATATTATTACACATAAGATAAGTAATTTTATTTACAGAGCTTTATTACTAAAGCAACCATCACACCGGCTTTATTTCGGGTATATATTGCTTGCACATACATATGTATGTATAAATGAAAAATGCGTCTATATATAGAAAAAATATTTGGAAATACTTTTCTATATAATATAATTAGAAGTTGTGTCTATTTGCGCTTATTTACTTATGTACATATGTATGTATGTCCTCCAACCTGCATGGATACATCAAATTCACTATCTAACATATGCTTGACAAGCCCACTGACTCAGCATAGCATCAAAACCAATTGTTGCATGACGACGCACACACAATTGTGTAAATACAAGCGCCATTTACTTTGCACATGGGCGTACCCAAATTGGGGCTGCTCCAAAGGCTGTTACAATATTACTTAATGCCAAAGAGAGATTTTGCTGTACTTATATTTTATTGCAGAGGGGGAGAGTGGAAGTATTTTCGACTTCAAACTGTATAAATTTAATTAAATGAAGGAAATATTTAATATTTTTGTTATATCACCGCAAGCAACTGAAAACCACTTGGTGCGCCACTTTAAGCAAAGCCAACGGCCGCCACTGTTTGGCCGCCTTATGTATAAGGTATTTACATTCAAAGATTAAAAAAGCACATGTTAAGCGACGGTCTGCAATTATGACGTAGGCATTACTACTTATTTAGTCACATAGATAAAAAAACTCCTTAATTATCTATGAGGTATTTGACTTTTCACATGAGTGTACCTAAGCGACAGTAACTCATATTTAAGCGTAATTAAGTTGTGCCACGCATATGTTTATTGTAAATATGTACAGCATTAAATTTATCGTACGGCAACACTGAATGTCCCCATGTACGTTTGTATGAATGTTGAAAACGTCAGTTCGTACTTTTTCGAAAACGTCGAAATTGTGACAGCCGTTGGTTTCTATGTATATCTAGCCATTTATATTATGTACATTTATGTAAGGATGGGTTTATTTTCACTAGATATGTGTGTATTTACATATGTATATACACTCCTCTATATACTCATTTACCATAATATTGTGCTTTACTTTTGTCGTTCTACAAACTGTCTCGTATTTCCTCTAATTAAATTTGTTAATTAGTCAGAACTTTACATTAACACTTTTACTTGCTGCGAATTTAATTGACACTATTAAATTGTATAAAATTAATGTTGTTTCGTCTGTGGATATAAATTCTTAAAAAAATATTTTTTTTTGACGCTCAAAGGTAATTTAATTAAATGTCTTGCTATAAAAAGCCAAAAGAAAATTAAAATATATATTTCATTTCTTTTATATTAATAAAAATAATTTATTATACCTTTTTAATAAATAGTTTTTTTTTATCAGTCAAATGATATTTAAATTGATTTTTCTTAAAATTTTGTTTGAATTCAATTTTTTATAGTAAAAAAAATAAGTTTTCCCAAGCACTAAATTGTTATCCAAAAAGGAATTTTTGAAGTAGAAATTTGTTTTTAGGTAGAAAATTTAATTTTAACCTTTGAAAAGTACCATTTTTCCACGATAACATTTTAATACAAAAATTTATTTATTTATTTTTTAATTTGTTTAATTACAATTTTTTGGTCACGAAAAAGATTTTTTTCTTCACCAATATACATTTATGTATTATATTTATTATGTTAGATTATTATGTATAGATATTTTTTAATCAGTTAAGAAGCGCAAATGTTATTATATTTTTCAATTTTATTTAATTTTCTTGTACACGAAAAAGTTTTCTTCAAATTCTAATCCAAAAAAAAAAAAACACTTTTTCTCAAACCTTAAATTTGTATGCAAACATTAATTTATAAGTTAAGAAAATTAATTTTAAATTTTTGAAATATACGATTTTTTTTCACGATTATATCTTTATGGAAAAATAAATTTGTTTATAAATGGAAAAAATTATTTTTTAATTTTTTGTTAAAGAAAAAAAAGGAAACCTTTGTTTAAAAAATAATTTTTTTTTCACCAATGTATATATTTTTTAATTAATTGTGAAACGAAAAAAAAAAACATATTTTTAATTTTGTTTAATTAAATTTTTTATAGTCGAAAAAAATAATTTTCCCAACCATTAAATTTGTATCCAAAAATTAATTTATAAGTAGAAGAATTATTTTAAAATTTTTGAAAAGTACGATTTTTTTACGTTATAGCTTTATGTAAAAATTAATTTATGAGAAGAAAATTTATATTTTTAAATTTTGTTTAATTACGATTTTTCGTTTACGAAAAATACAGTTTTTCACTATTATATTTTTGTCCAAAAATTAATTTAAGAGAAAAACATTTCTTATAAATTTTATTTTTTGTGACATTTCTGTGTAATATTCTGTTGTGATACTATTGTTTGAGTTAAACAATTTAAAATATTTTCAAAAAGTGCTACGAAAGTTCTTGAAAAAAAGTGTCCATGAGTCGAAAAAAATTAAATCAAGATATTTAAATACCAGTGAGAAAAATATATTTATCATTTTTATAATTTTTGCAATAATATTATTATAATTATATATCTATATTTTCAAAAACAGTAATACGAAAAATGCAATCATCGTTAGAAAGCAGGCATCTATTAAAAGAAAGCAAATTTTAAATCAAAAGTTTCACACACAACACAGAAAAAATATGTATATTTATAATGTTTTCAGACAGTGTAGGAAAAAACGTCGATTTATTAAAAAATAATCGTCGATTAATCAAAAGAAAGCACATTTTTTACACCATTTTATATTTTTTCTCTAAAATAATTATTGAAATGTATATTTATTTATTTTGAAAACGCCTTTTAATTGAACGTTAAATAATATTTAAGTTTCAAAGTAATTTTTATTCATTATTAAACATTTTTTTTGGCACTTTTTATGGTTTTAGACAATTAACTATTTAAATTTACTTTAAATAAAATTATTTACATACATCAAATAATTTTTAAAGTTTTCTTTAAAAATTTTATGCATTATTAAACATATTTTGCCACTTTTTGTAGTTTTAAATAAAAAAAAATATTTAATAATTATTTTGCATTATTTGAAATTGAAAATATTTTAGGAAAATAAATTAAAATTTTTTAATGTTAAATTATTATTATTTAGCCGACATTTTTTTTTGAAAATAAATTAAAATTTTTTAATGTTAAATTATTTTCATGCACTAAACTTTATTATTGTTAATATTATTTCACTTTTTTCGTTATTATGCGCAATCTGTTAACATTTCTTCAAAGTATTTTCTAAATTTCATATTTAAATTGCTTTCTTTACAGCAGCAGTAAAAATTTCATTTCAGTTCTATTTATATTTGAAATATTTATAAATATACATATTTTCTATACATTATATGTAGTCAACAACGCCACTTTATGGTGTGAGAATTTCGTAAATTACTTTCTTTGACATCGCTTTCATTTACACAATATACAAGCAGCCCTGCCAAAATTTATTTTATTTTGTTAAACGTTTTCGGCCGGTTGCCACACTACACATTTTTGATCTAGCCGACATTTTTTTTGTTCTTTATATTTTCAGTATTACAGCGCAGCCAGCATCTGCTTCTAATATGTCACCCCTCAGAACAGTCTATTTTCAAATATCAACGCTCAATTGCCGATTTACAACGTGCAAAAGCAACAAAATTACCTTTTCACTGTTAACTTTCGAAAATTTATTTATTTTATATAATAAATTATTTAATTTTAAAAACTTTAGTATTTTTCTAATTTTATTTCACTGAATTTATTTTCCGCGAAACAATTACATATGTCAATAATGCACTGGTGCTTAAGGTGCCGCGCCAAAAATCACATTTATTATAGTTGTTGCTCAACTAAGGAACTAAGGTGTGTGTTATTGTACGTTCTCGAACTCAAAAAGTTCCGAAATCAACCAACTGTCGGCACCACTGCACAAATTCAACTGAAAATATCTCAGCGTTGACGCGCCTTTAAATTTGCTCGCTCTCAGTTGGCGAGTAGCTGAGGCACATGGCAAGAGTGCAGGCAAACTCGCGTATATACTTATGAAAATATATGCTTGTGACGCGCTGGTGTGTGTGTTTAAGTATATTTATATATGGATTTTCGTCACGATATTCGTACCTCGTGGGTTGATTGTTTCAACAACCCGATTTTTATTCACTCTGCCTTCTGACGTGTACTTGTATTGGTGTACAGCACTCACAGGTTTGTTTGTATGTTTGCATAGCTGTGCGTTCACATGCATATTAATGCGCGCATATACATGCATTTGTAAGTGTGAATGTATTTTTATGGAAATTGTGAGATGTGCATTTGTTGTAGAAGAACTCTATTGTTTCTATGCAGCTTCATTAAAGCTGACTATCCTTATACTAGTTCCCTAAATAGGTTTGTATGTACATATGTACATAGATATGTATGTGGCCAAGCGGTTGGAATGAATTCATGCAAATTGCATTTAATTATTGAAAAATGCGGTACTAAGCATTATGTTCTCGCCATATTTTCAGCATGGAAATTTTAACTATAGAAGTGTCTTTGACTATATGAAAATATTATTTAATGTTGAAGAGGGTATGAGCAGGGAATTTCAAGAACTTTGTAACACTCAGGAAAATATCGGAGAGTCTTTGAAGTATGTATTATATATACTTAGATACTGATCAGCGTGACGAGCCGAGTCGATTTAGTCATGTCCGTCTGTCTGTCTGTATATTCACGAACTAGTTCCTTACTTTTTGAGATATTGACCTGATATTTTGTTCACATTCTTTTCTTACCAAGAAGGTATTCATTTGTCTGAAGCCCCGTTATCGGATCACTATAGCATATATGTAGCTTACATACAAACTTAACGATCAGGCTCAAGTCCGTATATGGAAAACGTTTTTATTTGACAGGATATCTTTATGAAATTTGGCATGGATTATTGGAAATGGCTGATCAAAGATCGTATGTAGACTTCTATATAGTCTATTGTTAAGTGATAGAAAAGAAGAACTCCTGCGTTCGAGCATATAAATTAGCAAAACGCTTAGTAGCCAATAAAAATTTGAACAGGCGTTTAATTTCCACTCTCGCCAGTTTTGTGGGATGGCTGACGGTATCGCTCCCAAGTGTTTAAGTCTTGATCTCCGAAACGCGGAACAGTCAAAAAGGAAGTGTTGAGTTGTTTCCACCTCATCTTCTTCCATACAACTCCTTCAGATGGCGTCTGGTAAGATTCTTAACCTTACAGGATGGACGCCAATAGGGCAATGGCCTGTTAAAAGCCCTACAACTAAGAAGAGGCTAGCCTTACTGAGGGCAAAGAGATAAGATTTCTTACGATCGATCTTGGATCAAAAGACATTTGCGACAGCGCATGTAACGATGAAGGCCTATGCGCGAAGCCCAGCATCTAGTAATAGAACACTGCACCAGTATAGGAGATCACCGATACGCTCCTATTTTACCGATAGCGGTTCTAGAGTGCCTTTCCTTGCTAGCTCATCAACTTTGTAATTTCCTGCTATGGCCTTTCACCTAAATCAGTCTTATCACGAAGACACTCGATGCTATTGATAGCGAGGTTAGGCACTCCTCGACAACCCGTACGCACTGCTAATAAGTTTAAGGCTGGTATAGCCATAGAATGGACAATCGTTAATTTGTGAGACCAATTTTGAAAACGAAATGCTTTTCCCAAAATAAGTGCTCTTTGACCGTCCTAAGTCGATGTAGAATTTATTAGACTTTTCAGAACATCTTTATATTACTGTAGATCGCAAGGAAAACTTTTAATTTAAGGACATCGTTGCCTCAGATTCCTTTGGGAAGCGTCAAGTTTTATTCTTATCAGATATGAGATATATTTGAAAAATAAAACCCTTCATCCTTTCGACACGACATACTGGTAAAGGCGCCAGCATTTGAGTTTAAGGACAAGTGCTTCAATTTGATGAAAACCCCCGACGATGCTGAACTGAGTGTCAAAAAACATTTCCTAGAAAATTTAAAATTTATTTTTTTCGAAAGTGATTCATCTATCAGTACCCACATGAGTGATAGCGTTACACGCATAAATATATAATATACATATGGCACATAGTAACATGTAAAAGTGCATTTTAAGCGCGCGTGCACGCACACATACAAACACAAAGTAATGTGTAAATAAGTACAAGAGTTGAATTCAATCTGATAACGTTTTTATAGACACCCATCAGTGCCAGAGTTCAGCCATTTTACTACGAAACCACACACATGCACAAACAATAAATTTATATATACATACATATATAGTATGCCTACAGACATACTACATACATATACACATTTATATTAATTCTCATTTTGAATATTACTCCAGTTGTCATTTTTAATTGACACTTGGAAAACAAATTCTTTTTTCTCTAAGCAAATATTCCAAGAAAATGCGACTTGGAAAATTAATAGGACCATAAGTCTTAATTCTATATAAAATGGGTTATTTCTTGAAATCCTATGAATTAATGTATAATTGCAATAATGGCAGAAGCCAATTTAAAGTGGTCCATGCTGTCGATAAAACCCAACCAAATGGGTGATAAGAATCAGAGAGGTGCTTAAAAATTAACCACTTCAAGTAAAGTGACACTTAAATATTCATATTGATAAGATTATCATTTAGCATGTACTCAAATATATGGACTATATGCAGGGCTTGTCTGTTTACCTATTACTTCATAATGTCCTCGTTCACCTCCAGACCGATTTACCTACGTTATTTATCTAATTTGAAGAAGGTATAACAATTAACAGCCATTTTCGAAAAGCCAAAGCTTAGAAAGCAATAAATCCAACAATCTACTTGAATAATATGAACTGCCTTAGAATCTTCAGACCTTGAAGAGTAATGAAACGAACAAAAACTGGCATAACGCAATAAATTAAATGCAAAAGGTCTTCGACTAGTCGTACTTTGGAAAGAAGTGAATCGAGAAATCTAGCGGTATAAATGCAGTAAATTAGCATAATCAAATAACTTCATAAAATCGTTAGATCTTGAACCGTAGTGAAATGAACAAACAACTGGTACAATCAAATAGGAGCTGTCATGGAATCCTTGGATCTTGAAAAGTGGTCAAACGAACAAACAACTGGCATATTTATAATAAACTGGTATAATCAATTAAGCTTCGATAAGAGTGAAACGAACAAACAACTGGTATAAATACGATAAACCGATATAATCAAATTGAAAGTGTTTTTGATTCCTGAAACCTTCGAGGAGAGTGAGTAGAACAAACATTGGCATAACCAAATTAGAAATTATTTTTGATTAATCAAACCCTAGATGAGAGTGAAACTAGTATAAATTGTAAATTTCATAAAATCGTTAGACATAAAAGAGTAATGAAGAGAACAAATACAAAATCAATAGTATAAATACGATATAATCAAATAGAAAGTGCACTTGACTCATAAAACCTTCGTGGAGAGTGAATAGAACAAACATTGGCATAATCAAATTAGTATCTTTTATTCACCATACCTTAGACGGGAGCGAAACGAACAAACAACTGGTATAAATGCAACAAATTGCGGCAATAGAATTTGAGTTATCATAGAATCGTTAGAGAAGTTCCACTTAGGGGATAGTGAAACGAACAAGCAAGTGGTATAATTACGATAAACCGATATAATCAAATAGAAATTATCTTCGATTATCAAACGATAATCGAATCGAGCACACAAACGCTATAAAGGCAATAAATTGGCAGAATTGTAATGGAGTCTTTAGTCCTTAAAGAGTGGTAAAACGAACAAACAACTGGTATAAATAAAATAAACTGGTATAATCTATTAAAAAATGTATTCAATTTACCAAACTTGGGAGAAAAGTGAATCGAACAAACAATCGTCATAAATATGGGAAAAAGTAAGAATGAGCTAGAATAGGAACCGTACTACTAAATGGTGATCCATTTCGAGGTTCCCTACTTTTTTCAAGAAAAACCACAGAAACTTCAAATTTAATGGAGAATATATATTATCATTCAAGGAAACATGCTTTGGCATTTATTTTTTTAATACTAACTCTTTCAAATGGTGACCGTGGCTACGTCTCAGATGGTCTATCCGTTAAGTCCAATTTTCGATGACTTGTTCGAGCATTTAAAATGAGGTACCGCCACTCATTCGTGTAGATTAAATTTAATTGGGCATTTTTTGTCACTTTCACATCAAGTATTGTGTATATAAGTGATCAGTGATGAAGCAAAGGCGCCTAATGATAAACCTGTATTATTATCTCTCCTCTTTCTCTTCAAAACTGTATATTTTATCATTTTATAAATTACTTTCAACTGCTACTAAAATAAATGTTAATTGCAGATACGCTCTGATCTCTCAATCACTTTTTCTTCTCTTACCAAGCTATCAGAAATTTCTTCAATGATGACTAATTCAGATCTTCCAAAAGGCAACAGAAGTCTCAACAGCAGCGATAAACAATTTGGTGGCATAAAATGTTTTTCAAGTGGTGACTGTAGTCAGATGCAGTGTAATTATATAACCTTTCGCAACTCACTTTGGTAAAACTTTGTATGCAGCTCGAGAATATTAACAGAGCACAAACCCACCGATAATGACACACTCAGCCACACACATATGTGTGTGCACATGCACTCACATATATGCACATTTTTCGGCGAATTCAATGCCATATTGTTTACTTGGACGCATGTGCAGGCGCTTTGCACGGCACCATTGCCCAGCAGGTAAGGAATGGTTGTGGTTAATGTGTTTCTCCTTTCAAAGCTATCAATTCACAAACAGGTAAGCACACTTGAGAATTACAAATTCGCCATAAATAAGTGCTCACAGTGTGTAATATTTATATACGATAATATTTACAATGTGCGCTTAAAGGATCATAACGCAAATTAGTGGCTATAACGGTAAATACGTAGCGATTTTACTAAATCAAATGAGCACATTAAATTAAGTCATTCATTTACACATGTCAATTAGAAATATACAGGGTGTTAAGCGAAGAAAGATGTTGTGTATTTTTATGGCAACTGAAATGCTTGACCATCACACAGTAGTTACTAATACTCATCTGCACGCCCGACAATATACACATGTAAATGCACAAACGGATGTTCAAAAAAATGTATTCTTTATAAATTCTGTTATTGTTCACATAACAACAAAAAACTGCTTAAAGCTTTTTGGCCTGCTAAATGCTTTATAAATGCGAATAAAAAATTAGCTGTGCGAAGAAATGCAAATTCTTCAAGCGTTTTGCACTTTCATTGTGAAGCAATTATGAAATATCATCTGATTAACACGAGAAAATTTCCAATGAAATGCTAATCGGCTGGATCATTATGAGTTACTTAATAATTTTATTTTGAAGGAAAATAAAATATTAAAAAAATTTCAAATTGTGGCGCTAGTGGCGTCAAATGGGCTTATGAGCTGCGTAGTGGGCTAAAGACCATTATACATCAGCTGATCAAATTTGACCCGGACTGACCCGGTTTTTTATGTTCGTTTGAAGTTTGATCGCCATACGTTAGTTAGTGTATGTTTAGAAGCTATTTGTTTAGAACACTTAAGGTTTGTCTGGCGATTTTTACCATGAAAAAAAATTTTACGAAGAGGTTGGTTAAAATTTTGTGTTTACCAAAGGATCACGACTACGGAATTGTTAAAAATGTTGCATAAGTTTTTTTCAAATTCCACTTTATCACGAACAAAAATATTCGAATGGCAAAAATCTTTCAATGAAGGTCGTGAAGTCATCGAAAACTTGCTCCATGCGTCGTCAATCCACGCTTGCTAATGCCGATAACATCGAAAAGTGTCAGAGAGATGCAAAGAATATAAACTCCAACATCTCTTATGGATCCATTCCACACATTTTAGTTACAAAGCATGGTTTGCTTTGGGTACAAAGCGTGTCAATGCTAGACACGTACTAAAGGAACTGTAACATTTGCAAATATGACGCCCAAAAGATGTCGCAAAAGATGTCTGACAACGTAACTAAGAACCCTACATTTAGCAAACGTACTATTATCGGTGACGAGATGAGGGATTATAAATATTACGTCGAAACTGTCCAACAAAGAAGCTAATGGTACTTCAAAAATAACTCGAAACCGAAAAAATCACGTCAAAGTAGCTTAAAATCAAGGTGATGCTCATCGTTTTCCTCGTAGTTCGTTCCACAGAGTTAAGAGATCAAAAGTGAATACTACTTGATCCTTTTAAGTGATCTACGTGAAGCAATTCGCCTTAAACGACGGGATTGGTTAATAAACAACTTACGGATATTTTGTCACAATATAGCGCCGTCGCAGTCATGATTGTGACTGACTTCTTGACCAAACATGAAACGAAACTCATCGCACAACCATCGCAGATTCGGATCTCAGCGAGTTTTTTCTGTTTTCGAAACTAAAAATCCGCTCCAAGGAATTAATTAAAAGTCGTTTCTTGAAGGTTCTCAGGACCAGCCGAGGACCTTAACCAGTTTATGGAAAATTAGATTAAGCAAAACGTTAATAAAAATTTGTATTAAAATAAGAGAAAATGTATTTGTTTTTTGCCAGTCCGGGTCATACTTGACTCCCGTTTACTTGTAAGCGAGCTAAAAAAGAACACATGCTGATTTGCTCTATCCGTTTGTGAACTTGTAAGAGAATGAGATTTTTTATTATTTTTAAATTTTTTTTAATAAACACTCATTACTCTTAACATTAAATATAAGTTATAAATAACTCAACAAATTTACTTAAATGTTTTTTATGTAAAATAAAACTTTCGCCTTAAGGAATAAATAACTTGTAGCGCTCATACAATTAAAATGAGGTCACGGGTGCAGCTGCAAATATAAAAAATAACAATGATAAAAGTAAAAAGATATATTTTTCATACAATTTAAAGTTGCTCAATCAATAATTATGCCGATCACGTAGGTTAAACCGTTGTCGTCGCGCGAAATTGCCAATAACAATTTACTGCCTAAACTTCCTGTAGATTTTTATACGGTTTTCATTGAAGAATATCAAGCACTGCCTGCAAATTATTTCACAATTGTTTTTGCTATTTTAATAAATATATAATTACAATGTTATTATTTTTATGATGTTATTTTTGGCTTATTGTGGCTTAACAATAATGCTTAATAGAGATGTTTTGCGAAGAGGGAACTTTAGGTTGTGAGTCAAATATTCAAAATATATTTAAGTAATATGTTATATTTTTTCACTTTTCCAAGTTGAAACTAGGCGTCACTGGTATGCAAATTATATAAGGAATAAATTTTAATATAACAAAGATTTGCTAAAGAACATTGAAATTATTAAAGCCCTCCCTTAACCATTCAAAAATATTTCTATAATTTTACTCATTTATTTAGCTGGACACTGAACCTGTAAACGCAGAGGGATATTCACACTAGGGTAGCAAACAAAATAATTTATTATGATAAACCCCACTTTGTCTGGTTTTAAATGAAGCAACAGAAAAGCGGGCTCATCGAAGCCTTAATCCCCCTTACGGTGTTTAAATGAGTAGTATAAAAGAGTCCAATCTGAACGAATAAGAGAACCCGTTAAGCGTTTTACTACAAAGAGCGTTTTTTAAAGGGTGACCTATTTATAGGTTACCTCCATTTTTAAAGAAAACACATAGAAACTTCAAATTTAATGCAAAATGATTATTATCATTTGAAAGAACATTCCTTGGCATTTATTTTTTAAGATTATCTCTTTCAAGTGTTGAACGCGGCTTCTCTGAGATGGTCCATCCGTTGAGTTCAATTTTCGATGACTCGTTCGAGCATTTCGACTGGTAATTGGTAAATGAAACGGGTGATGTTTTGTTCGCATAGACTTTAGTCTTTACAAATCCCTACAGGAAAAAGTCTAACAGTGTGATATCACACGGTGTTCTCTCAATAAATTCATTGATTTATGCGATGTGTGGGAAATGTTGCCGTCTTGTTCAAACCAAATGTCGCCGAGATCACGAGCTTTAATTTCAGTCATCAAATAGTCGGTTATCATGGTGCGGTAACGGTCTCCATTAACAGTTATGTTCTCATCGGCATCATTTTTTTATAAACGTTGTTTTAGGATCACCCTATACATTCTTACGAAAACTCAGAAACGATTACAGTTTTCTCTCTGTGAAATAAACATTTTTTTGTTAGTAATACTGGTCAAGGGACTTAATCGGTTTGAAAAAATAACACGTTTGGGTCTAAATTTGGTGCCATAAACTAGTAAAGAACGGTTATTTGTAAAGACTAAAGACAACAAGAAAACAATTTTATGGACGCCAAATAACCATTGTCAAGGTGCAACGCTAAGCTTGCATGAATACTAGTACGATATTAAATAACGCCTCATAAAGAAAGTTCTCAACTCCAACCGAGCACTTCATTAAACTCAATAATGCCTACAAAGTTACTTTTAGGGGGTATTCTAGTCTAGAAATTTAAAAAAATCTAATTTTTTTATATTTTCAAAGTTTAACTACTCAAGAATATGTGTACAAGAGGATTTTTCAAAATTCAAATTATTTTAGGCATTTTTCTGAAACGGCATCCAAACTGGTTCGGCCGGAACGCGAAACTTTAAACGCGTTTTTCTCAAAACTGACTTTTTCGGAACTGTACCCAAGATTTCTCAGGTTCTACCGAACCGATTTACTTGAAATTTTTATAGAGTCTTTTTTATAGGATTGTCTATGGTTGGAACTAGCCCCATCCCCAAATTTGTATTTTTATTATTTTTAAAAAATTTGAAATAGTCAGAAAAAGTGATCCAAAAAAACTTTTTTTGGTAGGCAGTCGCCATTTTGTGAAAATTTTTTTTCCCACTTTTCCGTAGTTTCGGCCATTGCAACATGATTCTAGATTAATAATCTTTTTCTCTTTTTGGTTTCAGATAACTAGGAGGGTTGAAATCATGGGTATGGTCACGTGGAAATTTTTAGAGACCCCCCACTTCGTCAGCTCATAATTTTTGAAAAATTTTTACTTATTTTAATTTATAATTTTTTCCTCTACTCTTCTAAAATTAACAAATAGTTAACTAATTAAAAAATGGATAGTAGAAATAGTAATTGCCTTTTTTTACGACACTTTAAAAATTACCTGAAATTCATGTTTCTAGACTAGAATACCCCCTTAACACACAAACGACGATAACTAAAATTAGATTGCCAACACGAGAAGAAGCAGCAAAAATGTGCCCTCTTCACAAAAAGTAGGACGTTTAACTATTTTAAGATCGCCAGCGCAATCAAAGCTCGAACTTCAATTGCATTTTTTTATTAGCAGGTCTATTAAAAACGATACACCTAACTGCTGATATTTTTAGATTTTCTCCTTTGCCTTTGTCTTTAGCAGACATTTGAAAATGTCCATTGGGAGGCAACGTTAAGTGGTCGCCATGCGCAGACGCATTAATCGACCGTTGATTAAAGAGTATGGAGTGTGTGGCATATAAGGTTAACGTTCTGCAGGCAAAATGCAACCGTGTTGCGCATCGTTACTATTTTTACACAATGCAAAATACAGATTTACTGGTATTCGCATATTTATGCAAGCGTACATATTATTACAGGCATGTGAGCAGTGAGTGCAAAAAGTATACGAACCAGTAGTGAGTTTGAAAAAGTAATATGCTTGCAATGACTTAAAAGTAAAAAAATCTTCGACTTCGATGTAACTCACCTAAGTATACCTCACTAAGCTTTCATCAGATGATGGTACCTATTGCCGGACCTGTTTATATGTGTTCCTAACCTCACTAAGCTTTCATCAGAAGCTGGTATCTATTGCCGGACCTGCTTCCAAGTGTTCTTAAAGCCGTGAGCGCTCACATTTCCAGATGTCTCCAGAAAAGTTTTTACTATCTGCTATCAACGAAAGGCTGGCGATATTTAGAGTTTTTACCTGCAGTAGAGAGAAAATTCGTAGCCTTTTTGATACACCTTGAATGACATACCCGATAACTGAAACATGGTTCTACCTTTTTTATTAGATACGAAGCCAGTCGAATCTTCTTATAGTAGTTTTTATGACTCTCTTTAGATTTTTTGAGATGAATTAGGACTTGAGAAGTTCTTCATTGGATACATAATATCATGATATTTATAAAAAAAAACTCTATCTGAAATGGATGGTTAAGTACATATTTCGTTCGATTTGAGTTATTGTTTAAGAGGTTATATCCACTTATGAATTTCCATTTTTATTTTGTTTTCCTTACTTACATATATGTTTATCGAATTTACAAACAGAACATTCAACGAAAATCTGGGCTGTAGGGCGGCAGCGGTAGTGTTGACTGCATTATCCGACTTGATTGACCCATCGCTTGAGTCTGTAGAGGACTTTCACGTAAAACTTGCCATTGACGGGTTGTCCAGGAGGGGCAAGTTCATGGTGGACGATGCCAAAAAAAAAACAATGAGCATTGTTCTAATTGCTTGCTAAACCAACATCGGGGTAAGTCTGCTTAATCATATCAAACGTCTCTGCCGCAGATTTACCACGTTCAACGAATGCTGCTTTTTCGGCTTGCACTACTCAAAGAAACATGTCTTGCGAAAATGTTTGTCGTGACTCTCCAGGTGCTCGGAGACAAGCCGGAACACCCTAGGAATGCCTTTTACCGAAACCAGTCGGTGCGCGGACGCTCTGAAGTACAGTCGCGGCGGAAGAAAATCAGTTCTATTAGTTTCCGGAAAAACTCTGTAGTTTATTCGGATTCCAAACCTTGAAAAGCGTTTTCTTCGAAACTTTTTTTTGAGAGTTTGTAAGAAAAATTTCTCCAAAATTGCTGGACAGAAATTTCCTGCTTAGATATATTTTTTTTTATATAAGGGACGAAGAAAAAATATATTTGATAGTAGATGCAAAAAAAACGAACTTTTGGACGGAGCGACGTATTTCCAAAAATCAAATATTGACTAGTGCTTCGATTATTACCTGCATTTTTTAATAATTTTGAGCAGAAAAAATCTTCCATCGTTAGAAATAGATAATAGATACAGCTAGATAATCAAGGAAATCCAAAACTTTTCAAAATTAATCATCAGTCATATTAAATACTGTAAATGAACATTATTTTTAACAATTTATTAAATAAAATTATTTTTAAAGAAAAGTTCCCAAAAAATTTGTTTTTTCTGATGAAAAAGTGGATAATATAATAAGCCACAAAGTCGAGTTTCGATACCAGAAATAATCACGAATCATTTAAGTCAATAATTCGCCTAATTCTGCACATTTGTTTATGATTTTTCAAGTTAGTGAAAGGATATAACTATAACTAACTTTCATCTAAAGTGT
>CM050325.1:71112309-71232473 GCA_027475135.1 Bactrocera correcta
TTGAAATTCAAAGAAAATCTCTTCCCGACAATAGTAACTTTGTGTTTCAAAAATGGTCTTAATCCGGTTAATATTTCCCTTAGCCCCCATATATCTAATGTAAATTTTTTTGAAAATATGGCTGACTTTATACCCCAAAAATCGGTTAATATTTGAATTATCTTAATAAATTTGAGAGAACTTAATTTTCTTAAAACAGTGCTTTTTTGTGTTCAGAATAAATAAAATTGAGTGAAAACTCGCCTTAGACCCCACATAACTAGCAAGCCTTATATACCTGAAGGAAGTTCCCTGGAATAAATCCTTGCCAGTTATACCCGAACTTACTCGTTGCTCTTCCTTACTAGTTTTATATTGGCTTCTCTGCTATTGATACAGGTGCAGAAACGGACATTTAGCTGAAACACATATCTAAGCACATAAGCCAGCATCTGTAATACATAATGTGTCTACTTAGATACATATACACATACACATACATATGCATATACATATTTATACCGTTGTGCAACGTTTCCGGACATGTGTTTAACGATTTCCATTGTTTTTCACTCTCATTCCCCGTGTGCGATTGGCTAGGAAATGAGAATCTTATTGCAGCTGGCGATACTCGTAAGTATTTCTTTTAAGCCTCTATGCACCGAATGTGCTGATATAAAAATTGCATGCGTTGCTTAAATTACTATAAAAAGAGCAAATCCTGTGGGGAAAAGGCATTCTTAAGCCAAAATAAATTTATAAAAGCTCTGCGTTCCCAATTCAATAAGATGGGCATTTTTATGTGAGCTTGAGTTCTTATTGCTTTTCAGTTTTAGTTCGATTACTATTGGACCATTGATACAGTTCAGCCCAACGAAATTGAGGAGTAAACAAATATAAAGACACGATAAAACTCTAGTTTCTCAAGCGCATTTATTTTTGCAACTATATGTATAACCAAATCTTAAAACACCTTCGATAAATGGATTGCACCAAGTACCTTAGGGTAGTCTTCGACAGCAATCTGCTGTGGAAGCACAACGTGGAGAAAGAGTGAGCTAGCAATGCGTGTATGCGTGTAGGTAGATGCTAGGCTCAACCTGGTAGCTGTTGTAAGGGTGCCCGCAGAGTGGACGCTTAAAATCGAGCCGAGCGCATTTTCCCATTTACGCAACACGTGAATTTCCGCTCGGCTCGGCTTTAAGCGTCTACTCTGCGGGCACCCTAAGACCAATTCTGCTCTACGGTGCAGTAGTAGGGTGGACATGCGTACAAATTTGGGGGCTGACAGATCAAGACGACTGCAGGAAATGTTTAGAGTAGGGCACCTGATAAACAATGGAGCATTTCTTGTGCACTCGATCCGCATTGGCAAGACTACGCTGTAAGCATCTGGGGTCCCCATGGTCTGATATACTGGAGGAGGTATCGATAGTGAGGCCACAGAGTCTGTTTAAATTCGCGTCAAACGCGGGTATCCTAAACGATGAGAATCTCTTTTAGACCTAGTAACTGAACTCCATCTGGTATCGCAAAGGATGGTCTATAATTCATTTAGTTGGGATGAAACTTATTTTGGAAAACATATGCAAGTTAGGTAGACTAAGAAAGCTCATTAAAGGGTTATGATCACTGAAAGGTTTCGAAGTGAAAATAGATTTGGTTTGGAGCCCTTAAAGTCAGCAAGGGCTACTTTAAGACAAAAGCAGAGGAGAGATCGCATTTAGGGCGAAAGAGTACCAAGAGTGCTAAATTTTAAATTGAAGATCGAGAGATTTTTCGACTTACTCATAATATGTATTATAAGGTGAATAAGAATATCTCTCCCATAATCACTAATAAACTGTCGGTGCTGCTTGGAATACCTTCGCAGATTCAAGCGGCCAGAAAGCGGTTCTAATTGACAATTTAGTTATGACAATTATAGCAGATTGAGAAAAGCTCCTAGGATACAGTCAAAATTTCCAAAAAATTGTTATTTTACTACAATACATAGCTTCCCCTTTATATTTCGGGATTTGGTAACCCTGGTGTTGCAATATGGAAACTCACAATGTTATCGTAAAGTTTGAAATTTTTGATTGTATACATGCTCAGTATAATCAGAGAAATTTGTGTTAACAGTAAGTTAAAATATTCTTCTTCATAAAAAAAGAAATTAAATCAAAAACATTTTCGCGCGATTATTTTTTACAACTTTCGACAACTAAAATGAACTTACTTAAATTTCTGAAGATTAAGTTGCATCAATGACCAGTGTTTATCGATTACATACTAAATGGTATGGTGAATTTAAGCGAGCTAATATAACATTCCAAGACAAATTTTGGGAAGCTAGTCCAAAACCGGTTGTAGTTTCGAAATTATTGATGCTGTGTCTTGAGTTTGAGATAACTATACGCAGTCGTGATTGTAGCATTCGATATTGCATGAACATTTAACACACCTTTATAAAAACATCATCAAGCCAAAAAAAAAAAAAAAACAAAATTTAAACGCGTTACTCTCGTTTCCATTCAGAGTTTATAGTCAAAGTATTTGTAGATCGTTATTAAGTCTATACGCAGTTTTCTCGGGTAAATTTTTCGGGTAATGAACGAGGGAAAAAGAATTTCAACAACACCTTCAATGTTCAAAAGCTACGAATGGTCTGGATTTCGGCGCAGAGATAAATTCTCTGACAGTTCTGACAGAGTAAACATAAAAATATTTAGAAAACTCACTGATTTTTAACAATCACTGACTTCTTTAGAAGTATCACAGGCAGAAAAGGTATGCCTGTAAATTATTCTCTGCTCAATTCCAATGCATATGCCACAAACCCTTGTCTACGGCAAGTATAACAAACTCAATAAATGAGTAATTAACAGTCTTGTACTTGAGTATCACATGTAAGTATGTACATGTGTTTAGTAGAAATTTAATTATATGGCAATATTGACTAAGTGCCACTCTTTAACTAAACACATGTTGTTAACCGTTTGACTATTATTAATTTATTACGAACATTGAACTCTCAACTCTTGTGGTGGCGCACAAATGTCTGAGTAGAAAAACGGTCTGACGGCGCCCACTTACTTAATAACTTTTACACATTCACATTCACATATTTACACATAATTGTTTGTAGAAGTGTAAATTGATTTGAAATGTATACAAACATATATTTATATAAAGCATATATAGCACACTTGCGTGCAACGAAAGCGATTGGAAAAGTGCGCGTTAAATGGCACTGCAAATGTCGTCAGCTAACAATAATATCTAAATGGGCTCCAATATCTATAAAATAGACACATAAATACACACATACATATACATATTCTTATGGGTGGTCTGGCTTATAATTTCAATTACAATTATCAGTTAACAGGCGAGTGTAAAAATAAAGCCCTGTAGGAAATAATTTCCAATCAACAAGTGAACTTAGGATCAAACTATAATCTTTTACTAAACACCGTAGCAAATTTATATGGAAATGCATATTTTATTTTAAAAATATAATATCAAGACTCTAAAAAATCTTTGCATACCACGTTTAGCTTTTGGTAGATAAGTTTGTATGGCGGCGATGTGCTATAGTGATCTGATATGGACGGTTCTGTTAAATAAGCAATTTTTTGCGGGGAAAGGACGTGTGCGACATGTTGGACTGATAACTCAAAAGCTAACCCGGACAGACAGACGCACTTGGACAAATAATGAAATGTGGTATCTAAGCTACTTGTCTGGGAATTTTCATTGTCTCTAGACCATATAATACAATATTAAAATCGAACTTATTGTTTTAGTCCATAATATGAACTAACCAATGAAGGTATTGGAAATAAACCTTGAAAATATAATAATAAAATCGTACAATATTTTTCCAAAATATATTTACTGAATATGAGAACCACTGTGCATGTGGTTAACTTCTTAGCGGGCAATGTATGAGATATATAATTTAAGTTCAGGATGTTTTCCTTGTGATAGTGTGCCCCGATACTAAAAATGAAATGAAAAATCGCATAAAGTTTTTTCTTAGCCCCCTTATACCCAACAACGGGTGATCAAATGGAAGGTACTTTTTTCAATAGCCTTTATTTGATAGAGCATGCGTGAGACAAAATACAGATTGTGCAAAAACTGAAGCCGCTCAACCTTCGTACAACTTTACATCGATTTGTTCTATTTGCTCTTCAAAAGTTCCAAAAAGATCCGACGATTTCGAATAAAATGTTGTTCATCGATGAGGCCTATTTCTGTATAAATGGCTATGCGGACAATACCGCTTCATTTCTGGCCTTGAAAAAAAAAATCACTCATCAAAAATTGGACTCAACGGAGAGACCATCACGCATAGTTGCTGATAACATTTGAAAGAGATAATCTTAAACAAATAAATGCCAAAGAATGTTATTTCGAATGATAATAAACATTCCCCATTAAATTTAATGTTTCTGTGTTTTTCTTTAAAAAAGTAGGGAAACTCAAAATTGATCATCTTTTATAATAAAAGGATTTGCTAACCTCTGGTTGGTGATTTCCACAGATACTTTATATATTACACTCGGAATGACTGAAAGTGAGGTGATTCGACATATGTAAAGGGTGTTCCAAAATTAACGTAATATTTAAATTTAAAGCCATTTCAATCAATCTGTACAATTGGCGAAGTTAAAACATTATTTCTATAATTTTTGTATGAAATTTTCGAACTTCGGGCCCGAAGCTTTCGTTATTATTGAAGACACGTTCTTCAGTAAAGAAGACACGTTCTTCCACTGCGTAATGCTCCTGAACTGTCAGCTGTCTGTTTTCTTTTTTTGTTTTGTTTAGAGTTGCCAACGTAGTCAGATTAGAAATCTTAGGTAGGATCTTAAGTAGGATTTCTAAACCTACTCTTTCACCTTGAAAATACTTAGTTGTTTGTTTAAATGTGTTTGACTGGAAGCTTTTTGGAATGCTATAATATTATTTTATTATTTCTTACATAAATTAAAAGCAGTAAATTATACTTGCTACTTCAAATACCAACTACGAAATTTTCAAGAAAGTCCGGGTGACCGTATAATCTTGCGTTGGATGACTTACCTAAAAAGAAATAAGCGAAAAATATATATTTAGTAAGAAATATTGCTCAAATTTGTAAAAATAAATATGCAGAAAGAAAAAATAATGTATTTATATTTAGATCAAACAATTTTTTGATACTTATTTAGCTGCTATATTAGCTTGCAACAGAGATCACTATAAACTAAGTGAGATAAGGATATATGAAGATATAAATATATATAAATGATCAGGGTGACGACACGAGTCATATTCCGGTGACTGCCGGTCTGCTCTCCACAACCAATGGTTCCACAATCAAGTTAGTAGTGCTCCTGTGCTTACGGCCTGTTTTTATAGTATTTGTATCCGTACCAAAACGGTTATTTTGTGGCGTCTGAAGTTTAAAAGGCCTTAGCTTGATTAATTTCAAACCCGTGTGCATAACTTCTCTGAAAGCCTGGAGCCATTTTTTTAGAAATTTATACATAATTTCCTCGGATAATGAACGAAGCAGAATTTTGTCGAAAAAACTATTATTTTATTTTATTTATTTAAAGACACCAATTTGTCAAAAATGAACATTATTTATTCAGAAAATAAACTCTTATGGCTACAGTCAAGAATTATAAATTGTTGTCATCAACTTGAACTAAAACAGTGCGGTTCTAAGGCCATTTCAATTTGAAGGCAGTGTTTTAGTTTAAGGGCAGGTCTAGGGCCGCAGTTCTGATATTGAGGTCTTACGTATTCCAAATATTTAATACAAAAAAAAAAAAAAAAAAAATAACAAAAAATTAAAATCCGTTATTTACGTTACGACTTTAAGTAGCATTAAACAAATGAATTCCAAAATTTTACACTTTGATGTGCAGGCAACACTTCGGCCAAAATTCGGTTCAACAAACTTGATGAAATACATTTTTGGCAATTCGGCAAAGGCACAGCGCAGGCAAAGGTTCACCAAAACACGAATTCATTCTTATTTTCAACTTCAAACATATTTTCACACTTGCACAAAGTGCAAATACAAACATATAGAATGTATGTATGTAAGGTACTTCTCGCAAGTGAAATGAACTTGCAATGGCTAGAAAAACGGCTAACGCGTGCCAAAAGGCAATCTCGTAAATTTTTTCACGCTCTACGCAAACAAGAAAAAAGTGGATCAAAGCCATAACCCATTGATATGAGGTGAGGAGTGAAATGAAAAAAAAAACAACGAAACAAGAAAAGTTCAAATAAAAATAACGCAGCCGTTTTGACACAGCACTTTTCAGACACTTTTGGCATTTCATAAATGTTAATATTGCATTCATGCATATATATTAAAAGCTTACATACACACATACACGCATGCACACGTGCTACTAGCTCCGAGTATGTGTGGCGGTGCTTGTTGGTTGGCGCAGTTGAGTGCCGCCCGGGCGTATGAGTAATGTTTACAAATATTTTTTGCATTTTTGCAGTTCGCTGCTTCTTTACTACACACATGCTCACATATACACTTTTTTCGACAACATATTTTTTGCTATGCCTCACATGCACACATACATACACACACATATATGCAATGCGCGATCGGACTTTCAATGGACGCTTTTTTATTGGCGCGCTGGTTTGTTTAGCCAGTTGTTTTTCTGTTTTATTTATATTTTTCTTTTTTTTTTTGTTGTTGTTGCGCCTGGGTTGTTGGCCTATGCGGTCGGTTGGCCGTTTCCTTGGTTGTCCGTTTTTGTGTTTTTGTGCACATTGTTATTGCACTCTAACTGTCACAAGGACACGGCGAGTGCGCGCTGATGGGCCGTTGCCAGCCAATTGTTTGTTTGTTGTTGTTATTAGTTTTTTTATTTGTTGTTTTGCAAACGTATTGTTTTTCACTGACGCTGGTCGCCAACGTGTCGGCTGAACTCATCAGTAGTGTTGGAATTTGATTTTGCTTGAGCCAAAAATAAGCCAGAATATTTGTTGTTACTTTTAAATCATCACTGGATTTGTGCTGTAGCATTTCTATACTCTTGCAACATGTTGTTACAAAGTATAATAGTTTTGCTCACTTAACGGTTGCAGCTAAAATTCAGCGGGATAGATATAAGGTCATATATGCATAAATGATCAGGATGACGAGAAGAGTTGTAATCCTGGTTACTTACTGTCCGTCCGTACAAGCTGGAGCTTAAGTAAAAATTTTATTTTTTTATTTTGATGAAACTTGGTACACATATTCCTTGGCAAAACAAGTAAGGCAGAGTTTGTAGATGGACGTAATCGGACCACTGCCACGCCCACAGAATTACCCTTGCTCTGATTCTTACAAGTTGAAAGAGTATAAAATGTTCGGTTTCATCCGAACTTAGCCCTCCTTACTTGTTTGTATTTTTTTTCATATTTTATTTGTTGTTGTAATTTTTCATAGTTACATGGCGCGCTTACATAAATGAATATGCAGGGTGTTGTTGTGCATGCGGACTTGTTTTGATTTGAAAGAATTTCGTTTGATCTCTGAATTCTGTACACGTATTATATACCAACATATATATTGTGAAGGCAAGTTTAAAGATTCAAAAAGTTTTGTTGAAAAATATAAAAAAAATTAAAATTAAAAAAAAAAAAAAAATAAGTAAACTAAAAAAATTAAAATTATATTCATTCAATATTATTTAAAATTTTTTATTTTTTTTTATTTATTTAATTTTTACTTTCTTAAAAAACATAATATTGGAATTTTTAATAAAATAATTTAAATTAAAAAAAACTAAAAAAAAAATTAAAATCAAAGAATTAAAAATTCTTGTTAAAAATATTCAAAAAATTATGTGAATTTTAAAATAAACTATTTTAAAAATAAAATAAAAATATTAAAATTAAATTTTATTCACTTAATATTATTTAAAATATTTCTTTTTTATTTATTTAATCCCTCTTTTACATAATTTTTGAATTTTTAAAATTTATTTAAATTGTTTTTATTTATTACAAAAAAAATTAAAATCAAAAATTATAATATTTTTTTGTTAATTTATTTAATACTTATTTTCCTTAAAAAACTTATTCTTTGAATTTTCAAAATTAATTTTAATTATTTTAATTATAACTTAACTATTTACATATATAAACTAAAAAAATTAAAATAAAATTTTATTAACTTAACATTATTTAAAATCTCTCTTTTTTATTTATTAAATCCTTTTTTAGGTAATTTTTGAATTTTTAAAATTTATTTAAATATTTTTTATTTATTACAAAAAAATTAAAATCAAAGAATCGAAAATTTTTGTTAAAAATATTCAAAAAATTATATAAATTTAATATTATTTAAAATTAATTTTTTTTTTTAATTTATTTAATACTTATTTTCCTTAGAAAACATATTCTTTGAATTTTCAAAATTAATTTTAATTATTTTAATTTTAAAATTAACTATTTATTTAAACTAAAAAATTAAAATTAAATTTTATTCACTTAACGTTATTTAAAATATTTGTTTTTATTTATTAAATCCTTTTTTACGTAATTTTTGAATTTTTCAAAATTATTTAAATTTTTTTTATTTATTAATGCTAAGGTTAAAGTAAAAATCGTATCTTAAATTTTTAAATTTAATTTTGATTTTGTTTTAATTATTTTTATTTTTGTTTTGTTTTGAATTGAAAAAAAAAAATCATTGTATTCGCGCCGCCTTATGAGTGTGCCATATTTCCGTCTGCGTTTCAATTTAATTTCTATAATGCATTGCTCATGCCGAGTGGTTCATAAATGTCATAACCGCCGGTTTATTATCGTGCGGCCTTAGCCAACGCCCAATTCATTAGAGCTGCACAGTCCCCAGAGTGCCAAGTTATGTCTAATTAGCCGGCAATTTGCGCATTTCGGCTCAATGCTAAATACCGTTAAAGGGTTCAATTTGTTGGCGTTTTGCCTGATTTTGGGGCTAGAATCTTCGCTACGAAGGCATAGCTGGGCGTGGGCCAATGAAACACTTCATTTATTAGGAATTATTGATTAGTCAAATGTAAAATATTTGGTGGCAACATGTTTGTGTGTGTTTACAAAGGGTACAATGCGCAGTAGTTCATGCAATAAAATTCGTGTCGAATAGTTCTAGTTTGAAGGAATATTGTGCAGTAGTTCAAAGCATCCAAGATGGAGGTTACAGTAGCTGATAGCTCAGTCTGGAAAATGCTTTGTAAATATGAAAATGTAAAAAAATGCAAACAACTATTCTTGTTATAATTCAAATAACGACAAAAAGCGGTTTCCTAATGGACTTGGATTACTTTTTTTGATTTTTATAAATCATGCTGATCTGAAATAAATTTATTAGTAGCTTTTGTGGAGACCACATGAGCAGTTATCCATTTTATCATTGAGGTATACGAAAATTTTCAGAAATAGTCCAAAAACATTTTTTTTTCGCGATATTGAGAGTCATAAATCTTTCACAGTATTCTCAACTTAATTGAGAACGTAAATGAACTCATACTTGTAATTGACTCACAGTTAGATACGCCTTAAGATTTATTAAAATAAGGTTAATATCTTAAGTGGCATTAATGAAAAATTTATAAAATTGTAGGATACCTAGTTATATTATAAAAATTTTTGGTAATTTTAAAATTAAAGTTTCGCAGCTTTGGAGGGTCTAGTTGTCAAATTTTAAGTCTTTATTTTGTTGATCATTATTTTCTTATTTTTATTGAGTTCTTACGATACATTTTCCTAAAGTAATTGTCTGCTATGTTCATTGCTTATTTTATATTTAGCAGCTGCTAAGGTTAGACGTGTTTATGAGCTTTGCGATCTTTTTTTCGACAAGCTCACACATCGTTGCTTGTTCCAGAGTTCTTTGGCGAAAACAATACTCTAACGATGGCACTGCCAGATAACATCAAATATTATAGTCTCTGGTAAAAGCCTCTATATTCGCCAGACATATCTCCGTCTGACTTTTTCCAAAAATAAAAAGAACGTAAAAGGGTCGTCGTTGTGCAAGCATAGACTTCAGCAATTTTCTGCCTAACTCAAAAATTGAATTTTTCAAGTTATTCGAGTTTTGGATGAAGCGATGGCATAGTATCGAATCGACTATTTTAAAAATTTGTTGCAGGCATACCCATCATTTTCTTTAATTTACATTGACCAGCGATTTTAAGTAACAATTCTAAAAGTATCCAAAGTGTTATACAAAATTATAATATCATGTGAACCTAAATGTCTTATTGAGTTTATCTCTGTGAGTGATAATCCTTAAATAATTCAAAAGGTGGCTCTGTGTGTTCCAAAAAAACCAAATCTCAGCATGATAAGAGAAATCGGACTAGTCCACAACTATTCAAATTTGTGCAACTTTCGTTCTATCAAATACATAGTATTACAACAACACCAAATGTATGAATATCCATCATTCAGCGCACGGAATGGCAAGCGCCTCATAGCAACCACTGGCAGATCTGCAAAAACCACACTGCTTACCACTACTAAGCGGACAATTACCCAACGCATGGTCACAGGAAACCGATTGCAAATAATTATTGTTGTTAATTATTATTGCGGGTTTAGTTCGTATTCTTGTTAGCGGATAAATGCAAAATTAATGGTCGTCAGTTGGTTGAGGGGATTTATGAAAAATTCATGATTGATGATTGGTGTTGGCTACCAATTTCCGCTAGCTTTAGCAGCTACAACGTAGTTGCTTTTATTGCTGGTGGCTGGCGTGATTGTTTATGTCGTTTTCGCAAATTGTGTTTGCTATTTTATTTACGAAGCTGTAATGCGAATTTAGATTTCGTGTGTATGCATTACAAAACAGCTGTAAAACAGCTTAGCTTCATGCAGTGAAATAACAAACAGGTCAAGAGAAATAAGCGGAATGGAAGTTTACAATTACAATTTCGTATTTCAGATCAGAGAGTTCCTAAAATGTTTGTCCCAAGCAGAGGACTTCTTGATAAAAGTAAGCTTTTGAGAGTTCTGTGCTGGTCTGAACCCTTAAGGCAACTTTAGTAAAACTTTCAAAGACATTTTTAGATTAGACGAAAGGAAGTACTATTCATAGAGATCTATGGAAATGACTTTGTTTAAGTCAGAATTTAATAATAATATCGACTAAAAATAAAAAAAATTTAAATTTGTGTTTTTAAATTTATACTATCCTATCCTTTGAGACGATGTTGGCTAATTTGACAAAAAGCTAGCAGCAATGGGAGAGAGATTACGATGACTGAGAAAGGGAGATGTAGTAAAGGAATGAGCACAGTACAGTAGCGAAGAGTGATAGATACAGTAAGAGGGAGACATAGCAATATAGAGATTGAAAGAACTAAGGAGAGTTAGAGAGAGAGAGAATAACATCTTCCCGTCCACTCGTCAAAATTGGACACAGCCACTGAGAAACCCACCTTTTGATGACGACCACTGAAAACGTGTTGCGGATTTCGATTTTAGAACAGGCACCCGAAATTAGAAAGAGGTCGATGGGTTGAGGCTGATCGACTTTGCCGGGGTCTGAAATATGGTTATCAGTAGTACTAGATTCCAACATAGGAAAATTTATAAGGCTACGTCGCTGAAAATCTAGTTGGCTTGGAGAGAACATGTGTATATGATCGGTAGCCATACAAACTAAACGATCGAAGTCAAGTGCTTGTAAGGAAAACTTTTACATTTGAGCTGATATCCTCTTCAACTTTGGCATGGGTTTTTCTCCGAAACAACGGTACAATCTCCGAAAAAGTTTTCCATATCGAGCCTTTGCGTATGCCAATACGTTGTGAAAAACCACTCGGAATCACAATGTATACTATCTAAACAAAGTGAACGATCGGAATCAAGTTCGTTTAAGCAATCCTTAGTAATAGTGAAGAGTGTTATACTTCGGTGCCAAAGCAGTTGATCTTTTTTCGTGCTTTTTATAATTTTTGTTTATCAAATTCACTGCTTTACAAATTTTTATGCAAAATTAAAACAGCAATTAAAAATTCAATAATAGTAAAGGCTTTTCAATTTTAATAACTTCGCATCTCAATTAAATGGAAAATTGCATAATAATTTTTTAATATGATTTTATATGAGCGCATAACGTTTACTACTCATGTACGTACATATGTATACATTTCTATTTTTTTTTTCTTCTTCTTTTTAATAAACACTCTTTGTGACCTTCCTATTTATGGGCAATTAAAATTAATGAATGCAAATTTGTTACAGACAACAGCAACAAAAACAATATATTAAACAAAAAACACAAAATAAAAATAAAAAACATGCAAAACAAGCACAGCAATGCAAAGAAACTATGAGAAAAAATAATGAAAACTTTGAACAAAATAAATGCGAATGAAATTTGCATAGAATTAAAATTGATGAGCAGCAGCTGGGCAAAGCGCGTACGTCAAATGTTATTGAGGCTGTTGATTGAGCTATTTATGTAATTAGTTTTCATGTACAAGCATTTTTTTCACATTCATTATTAATAATATTTTCATGTATACAATATTTTTTGCAATTTTCAATTTTCAGCCTTACAACCTAATGCTTTTATTTAATTAAAATGCAGCGAAACTAATAAAAGCCACAAAAAGCGCATGTGTTAGCAAACTAATACTCCGTTTTTATAGGCAATTTTTCATAATTTCAAAATACTTTTATGAGTTGTTGTTGTTGTAGTTATTTATTGACAACTGCAAACAGAGTGGAAAGTATTAAACGCATCCTTCACATGCCATAAAACATCAATAGCGAGTCAATAATGCGGTTTCATGCCACAAACTGATTTATACACAGTAGTAGTAGTGCTATCCGTTATGCATGTTACTATATATAGTATGTGCTACCAGAAGAAGATGCGCCTGAGTCTAATGTGCAGTGAAATGGACTAATTGTAAACTACTTTCGAAGTGATATGAAAGTAAGGGGTAACTGATCAG
This sequence comes from Bactrocera correcta, assembly GCA_027475135.1. NCBI lineage: Eukaryota > Metazoa > Arthropoda > Insecta > Diptera > Tephritidae > Bactrocera > Bactrocera correcta. The sequence goes on from CM050325.1 coordinate 71,125,248, forward strand.
GTGACTAACATTTTCTAATGCATTTTCTTTTTTTATATGGTAAGAGCTCTCAAGATGTCAAATTTCAGTCTGAAAAATAGTAGTTTTGACAAGTACAGCTTCATTACACAGACAATCTTAGAATTGGGAAAATAAAGGTAAAAAATAATAAATACTTTGAGAAATAATATTAAAGAGTTTTAAGTGTAATAAAAAATGTAATTAAAAATACTTTTGTACTTTTTGGACTAGTTTGTGTGCATAACAATTGAATTTGCTGATTTAAGCCTGGCAACCTATTACATTTAAATACATATTTTAAGGAATATTTTTGTAAAATGTTGATAATTTAGTCGTAATTGATACAACTCTGGTATTTTTTGGATTATTTATTTTCAGTAAAATTTAAATTATTGATTCCATATTGACTGCTCATCTTTAGTCCGTTTCGAACTAGTAAATTTTGTGGTCTTATTAAAAAAGTTTCCAACATTTATAGCTGCAAATTATTATTTTTCAGGGCAATAAAAGAGTCGACTTCGATTAAAATTTTAATTTGTTGAATATTTTAATCAGACAACCACAGTATTTCCATTAAATAATAAATATTTTTAAAAATGTTTAAAAACTCCACATAACTAGTCCATTTTGAACTAGTTTTTGTCGGTTCGAAGTTGAAAACTATTATCTTTTCTGTTTAATTGACTATTTTGTTACCCGCTTTTGAGTTCGAAAATTCTATTGTGAAGCATAAATTTTCGAAAATTTTCGAAACTAGTTTACTGTTTCATTGGAAAATTTCTAAATTTAATTTCTTCGATGTTTGATCTGGCAACCACAGAGTTTCCAAATAACTAAATAAATAAAAATTTGTATAAAACGTTTAAATAAAATACGACTAGTCCATTTCAGACTAGTTAATTTTTTTCGAAAATTTCTAATTGAAAACTTCAAACTTTTCTATTTAATTGACTATTTCATAACCCACTTTTCAGTTCAAAAGCTCTAGTCAAAAGCATACATTTACGAAAATTCGAAATTGTTGTCTCTTCAGTTTAGTTTGCTGTTTATTGTTCACTTCGATGGAGAATTTTAATTTGTTGAAAATTTTGATCAGGCAACCGTAGAATTTCCAAAACAAAATAAATAAAAAATTTTATAAAATGTTGAAATTATACATTTTATACATCCATTTCGAACAAGATATTTTAATTTCGAAAATTTCTAGTTGAAAACTATCAACTTTTCTGTTTAATTGACTATCTCATTACCGGCTTTTCAGTTCGAAAATTCTAATCCAAAGCATAAATTTTCGAAAGTTCGAAATTTTTATATCTTTAGTTTACTTTTCTGTTTCATTAAACATTTTGATTGAAAATTTTGATCAGGCAACCGCAGATTTTCCAATAAATAAATCAATATTTTTGTAAATTGTTAATAAATGACACAAAACTAGTCCATTTAGAACTAGTTTGTTCTAGTCACAAATATAAATTTTCGAAAATTTCTAGTTGGAAATTATTAGTTTTTCTATTCAACTGGTTTTTTTATTACTCGCTTCCCATGAAGTGTAGGTAGGAGCCTTTTCATTCCTTACTAAAAGCTGTACTTCAATATGAAATAGTTCATCCGAAGCCATCTTTTCCCATATAAACAGAGGTGTGATTTATGCAAGTATATTTCTTTTAATAAAACGTGAAAGGGCTTCTATATTAAAAAAGAATCTGTATATTTACAGACTCAAAATTGTCAAAACTTTCAGGCTACTATGAAAGAAAAGTGTTTCTGGCTATTTTGGAGGTGTTTTTGATGACTTTAAACCCTGCGCCGCAAAACCTTGGGGAGAGATGTTTCGCCTTCTCATTTTATCTCGCCTTCAAAGAGATGATTATTGGCTACCCAGAGAATACTTGGTCAAAGACCAGAAGTCGTGAGCTGCTTGAGACATATGTTAAAGAATCATTTCTGGCCACTCCTAAATGAAGAACTCAGAGAACTTTCCTCACTTGTCTGAACCTCCACACATGGCTCCATTCTCATTAGTCATTGCTGGAGTTATAAAATGACGTGCACGACTCCATCTAGCCTGAGACCCTTGAGCACCACCAGAAAAAAAGTGAAAAGCTAACAGAAATTAGACATCAAAGTAACATTCGAAGAATGCTCCAGAGCTGTTATAACTCTCTTATGAATACATCTCCACAACTCTCGGTTGGAGCACTTTGTTTATTTCCGTTACCTGCGTAATGCCGGCATCGTTTCCAACATAACTTCTTGTTATTATGTTGCCATGCACAACTAACGGTCTTATAACAAGCCGAAATAGCAGTACATTGACAACAAACAAACAACACAGTCGAAACATACAGAGTTTTGCAGGCTGCCAGTTCGAAAACGAAAGTAAATTTGAAACAAAAAATCAGAAACGTCAAATATTGAATTTATAAAAAAAAGTGTTAAAAATTTTTCGTAAACAATTTTAAAATTGTAGTACATATATTTTGTTTTTGTAAGTATGCTACGGGAGGATGATATACGCAATGCGGCAGCGCGACGTCGAAACTTGCTGTTTCTCACACAACGGTTTCTTGCCGACAATGGCTTCTATCAAGCGGCTGAGGCGTTAAAGAACGAGGCACGACTGCCAGCCGAGGAATATGAGCTATGCGACAATATTGATTTGGATAGCATTTACTTGGAATACGCTAGCTATTATCACCTGAAATTCGGCAAATATCCGAAGATTGTGCGCAAGTTAAAGCCCACCGTGAAGTTGGAGGTGAATGCGAAGACCAAATCGAAGACGAAGAACACGTTGACGCACACGACCAGTGCAACGCAGGCTGAGCTACCGCCAGCTGAGCCACTAACGAATCCAGGTGATTTAGAGCTGACCGTTAAGAAAGTGGAGAGTTTGAGTTCGATTGGCAGCGCTAGCACCATAGTGGCGAGCAGCAGCACTGGCAACATAGGTGGCGAAGAGAATCGTGCATCAGCGCTTATACGTCTGCAAGAGATCGAACACCCGGCTGGGGCTGGTGCCGCAGCTGATGGACTGTTGAATCAGCAGGACTGGCAGAATCTGGCGGAGCTCGTAAAGACGACAATAATGCGCGACGAATTGAAGCTCAGCTGGACGGATATGTGTGGGAATGCGAGCGCTGTGGAAATTGTTAAGGAAGCTGTGCTCACACCACTCAAGTACCCGCAGCTCTTTGCGAACGGTTTGCGTCCATGGAAGTCGGTGCTGCTGCATGGCCCACCCGGCAGCGGCAAGACATTGCTTGCGAAAATACTCTACGCCGAAACGCGCAATCAGGTGACTTTCTTCAATGTGACCAGCAGTGTGGTGGTGTCCAAGTGGCGTGGTGAGTCCGAGAAAATAATGCGTATACTCTTTCACATGGCACAAAAGCACGCGCCTTCGATTATTTTCTTCGACGAAATCGAGGGCTTAACATCGCGTCGTGACCGTCCGAGCGACCATGAGTCATCGAAACGTTTCAAGAATGAGCTATTGCAGCTGTTAGACGGCATGGAACAGCAAATGAGTAGTGTATTTGTGTTGGCAAGCAGCAATCTGCCATGGGATATTGACGATGCTTTTCTGCGGCGTTTCGAAAAGAAACTTTTGGTACAACTACCGAACGCTATAGAACGCGCTTTACTTATCGGCAAGCAGCTGCCCATAATGCTGGCAGTGACGAAAGAGCAAATAGAATTGTTGGTGCGCATTTCAGAGCATTTCACGGGCGATGAAATACGTTTGGCCTGCAAAGAGATCGCCATGCAAATGATTAGGCGTGCAACGCGTGTTTCTAGATCGGATGAGAAGAAGGAGGAGGCGGTGTCACTGCAACAAGCTTTCGAGCAAATCAAGCCGTTGAGCCTAAAGTTGATGAAACGTCATCTGCAGTGGCAAGAGGGACATGGCTCGTAAGCAGAAGCTGGTGTAAGAGTTTTGTAAGACTTTTCTACATTTGTCTACAATATTTATTTCTGATAATTATTGCAATAAAAACTTGTAATTTAATTTCTGTTTTTAAATAAAATGTAAAAAAAATTGAAGATACAAGATCTCGAGTTCTCGGTGGAACCGCTACCACAAATTGGAGACAACTGTCTGTAACCCGCGGACACAGTGAAATGTCTAGAGCTCATCCTGGATAGGAAGCTGAAGTGAGAGCAAAAACGACATCGAGTGCCTTATACTTCTTTAGAGGAGCCTTCGGCAAAGAGGAGTCATTTGCGAAAGTGGTTCTCTGGCTCTATGACACCATAGTCAAGCCCATTATGTTCTATGGAGACTTTATGTAGTGGAGAGCTCTAAAAAAAACCACAGTTGGAAAGAAACTTGAGCGTTCAACGGGTGCCACTCATCAGCATGCTTGATGCATTAAGGTCTACTCCATCTATGACACTTAACGCCACCTTTGCAATGCATGTAGACATTGTAGGAGGATGTATGGCTGCGAGAGTTGCTATCAGACTCAGGTTCTGGGGTCCTAAAAGAACACGCGTCTTAACACTCGGAAATCCTCACACACTTTGACTTCATACCGGATCACTTGGATCATGGAGTCGCAAAACCGAACTCTGGCGGTTCCTTCTCTGCACATATACCTACTGGCGAGGGAGTTGTGGGTGGGAAGAAGCCGTTGTAGGAGAAGGGAATTGAGCTCTTTACTGACGTGTCAAAGCTTGGTGGGAGGGGTTTATTGTGAGGAGCTCTCTATCCACTCCAGCTTCATACTTTCTGACTATTTCAGAGTTTTCTAAGCTGAGGTAGCAGTAAGTAACCATCCAGATAGCATGGCGGCAATGCTTTTAACTCATTAACTGTGCTTTCATGGTTGGTCAAGGCGTGCCAGACCTCGTCTCTTTGTGGCAAGACTGGAAAGCTGATGAGATAGCAAGGAAAGGCATCCTAGAACTGCTATAAATGGAATGGAAGTGGGTCGGTGCTTCTATATCTTCATGTGTTCTACTACTAGATAGCTGGGCTTGAAGGGAGCTTGACCAGCGCTATCAGTAGAATGGGATTGGCTCGTTCCACCAGTATCGTCTTCTGTTCTACTACTAGCTAGCTGGTTTTCGTGGGAGCTTAGCCAGTGCTGGGCCACCATCGGTAAATCCGCTGTCGCAAAAGTCTTGGCCCAAGATCGATCGCAAGAGATCTAGTTATATTTTTGCCTTCAGTAAGGTGAACCTCTCCCTATTCTCCCTATTTGTATTGGCAACTAAGCATTTTGCTAATTTATGAGTTTGGATAGTTCATCTTTTCTATGGCTTTACAAAGGACTACATATAGCAGTCCACGTTCAATCCCTAGATCAGTCATCTAAGCTCATTACTTCAGAATAAAAAATTATTCTTCAATATTTCTAACTGTTATACAACTTTATATAACCCATATAATCCCAACTTTTTTCTAGAAAAATTTTGAAGGAAAGAAAGCAATTGCGGTTAGCTATTAGACACCAGTAACCAAGCGCTTAAGGCCTTTCATTCATATCTCTCGTAGTTTTTGAGAAAATAGCCGCCCCAAAAATGGGGCGCTGGCCTTATCAGGGAGCACTAAAAATATACTATATAGTTCAGTTAATATTAAATGTGATTTCAGTTTTATTAAAGAAAATTATAAATTTAATTCAGATTCCACTTTTTAATTGATTTAATTAAAATAAATATAAATAAAATTATGAATGGAAAGCCTCAAAACAGTTTGTTTGAAATTATTTTTGTAATTTTTGATGATAGCTACCCCTCGGTTTGGATTTTATGCTTTGAAGTGACTCCAAAGGTGCTTTTTCGACGCGATTTGCTCGAATAGTGCCAGTTCCCTGATGTCCAGATACCTTCAGTGCTGTTAGCAAACGAATCGACGTAAAAAAATTATCGATGTTGACGTGGACTTTAAACCCATTTGGTAGTTTAGACAGCAAATTCATAACAACGGACCCACCAACTCCTAGCTCGGGATTAGTATTACCGGTGAAGGCTCCTTGATAAGGTTCAGCTTGAATCAAATACCCTAGGCAAGTTGCCATGCACCAAATCTTATAACCAAATCGGATTGGTTTACCATGGATATGTTGTTTTGTGCTATGGTGGCCGTAATATGGTACCATGGATTCATCTATACTTACATTCTAAAGCGCGGAAAATATCTTATCCAATTTGCGTTAAGTTTATCCAACAATGGGCGAACCTTTGTAAACTTATGTCCCTGATCTAATAATGTATTGTCGCTTACGTGCATATATTTCAAAATTTGCTCGAACCGAAATCTTGTCATAGAGTTGGCAACGACAGGGTGATATGCATTAGCACCTGTGTCCCAAAACATTCGCTGTCTTGCATAGGAACAACAGCCACTCAACAAAAATATAGCAATTACAAGACGCATTTCTTCGCGCGTTACGTCAAACTGGTCGTTCCCCTCGTAAGCGGCATACTTTTTCGAGTTAAGTACTATCAAGTCTACTAACTCGTCATCATAAAATAGTTCAAACCACTCCACAGGGCTCCGAGAGTCGTTGAGAAAGTCAGGTTCAGTCCAAGTTTGCCTCTCATACGTTGGAAGATCCTTGTCCTCCCACTCTCTATCTGGCAGAGGTTTTTTCTTTGATTTTCTCACTTGGGCCTGATTCCGAATTTTTAGTTCAGATAAAGGAACATTATCATCACTGTCGTCCGAATCAGACTGATTTTCCCGCCCAAAAAATTCATGCTTCAATCCACCACCACCTTGTCTAACTATTTGCAACTGCCCTTCAGTTCGTAGCTGATTTCCAGAGAGATGATTAACGTTTCCTGCTTCGGCGTCATCTTCGTCACTGTCACCATCACTTAGCATGTGATTTTCAGGAGGGCAAATGTAAACAGAAGCATTTATAATATCTTCTTCATTCTCCAATATATCGACTATGTCACAACAGTTAACCAGAATAGTGAGTTTCAGTTACGGAATTTCCGTAAAATATAAAAAACGCAGAAAAAAAGAAATCGGAAAGAAAAAATGTGTCATACATTTACTGAAAATTAACAAATGTGAACAAAAAGTTTATGAAAAAACATGTGGGCATATGTGCTCAGCGCCCCAAAAATGGGGCGTCACAAAATATCTCTTACAAAACTTCACAGAACCAATAAAAACCACTTTTGACTTTACTTTTCCACTCAACAAAGATAAATTTATAAACTTTAACAAAAAAAATCACAACTTGAAGATATAACAACATAAACTTACTTATTATTTCGCGACATCGTAAATTGTACAAAACACCAAATTTCTTTCACACGTTTGAAAAACAAAGTGAGGTTATGGTGTAAACAAAACACATGATAGTGTTGCCGCACAATCTAAAAATATGTAGCTAAAGGATTTTGTGGTAATAGACAAACACGTTTTTTAATAACTAAAATAAACTAAGCGTTTTAAAAATGGGGTGCTGGGATTATATGGGATAAACAAACAAACGAGCGTGAGCTCTGCACTCTCGCTACCTGTTCTCCCGCAGCGTAAATCTCAATCTGAAAAATTTATAAAGTTCAGGACTTCAGAGTAGCGCGAAACCGAAGCCAGCAGGTCAAACGGAAATTTTTATAAACACAATATATATACTGACATATTTCTATATGTAAATGTGCATAAAGTTACACGAATTGGAAGCAGGAGCAAAGTCAATAAATGCTGCTAATTTAAAGTTTGCGCCAAGCTACCATTCATTTTCCCTGTTTATACGCTCCCTCTTTTCCTCCATCTATGATGTGTGGCGCTGCTATTTCACTTTGCGTCGCCTGAATGAAAGTTGGAATATTTCATAACTTTTATGCATAAATTGTATTTTATGCTGAGGCAAACACATACACACTCCACGCTGGCATGCATATACACACAGCTGTGTAAATTGCACGCATATGTGTGAGTGCGAAGAACTTTTTTAAATGTATGTAAATTTCAGTTTGCGAAAATGTTGTGCCTAAATTGTTTTCAATTCAATTCACATGAGCACATCACGCACACATCAATAAAGAGTCTCGCCTACACGCTCATACTTGTGTATGTATGTATTCTCACATTTGAGAGGATACTCTGCACGTGTGTGTTGTTGCATCATCAAGGCGTCAATAAAGTGTGTGTGTGTGTTGTCGAATTGCAATCAATGTGCCACAAACATCGTTAGATGCCCATTTGTGCCGCACATGAATGACTTTGTAAATGCTGCGGATACTTAAGGTAATGTCTTTTTGAACTGAACTTTTCAAATTTCATTTGTGCGCCATGCAACGCAGTATCGAACTGTAAATTCGCTTGAATGCGAATGCGTGAAAGTGAGAAGTTTCAAAGAAAATAAATTATGCTCACAGAGACAATTACTTTCATGTTGATTACAGGGCATAACGGTGCTTGTGGTAATCGTGATTGCCGCTTTGAGTGATTGTGCGATTTGGAAATTTTGGCGAGCTTGCGGGATATGACACTAATTTAGTGTTGATTGCAAGTGGCTCAAAACAATGTTTCTTGACAGTTAGTCATAAAAATGGAGAGTTTTGCGTTTTAGAAGTAGAAGCTTGCATTATGCGCTATAATGCTTGCTGTTCTCTACTTTATTAGTGTGCAGTATAATTTCAGGCGCAATCTTACAGTTTCACACCTTTGGTAATGAATTGTACTTCTCAATCGGTTAAATATAATAATGTCTATATAGCATTCTCAACTTCTATAAATATTAGTTATTTTTAGCCGTGTTGTTTGGTATAAACAACATTCAAGTGGAATTAAGGTTACTTAATAAGAAAGAAAAGTGTTTTATAAAGGCTTTCATTCGATTTTAATCGGGAAATGTATGGCTGCTATATACAGGGGTTTGATTTAAAAAATATAGTCAAAGATTAAATTAATTTCATGAATATATCTTGTCAAATAAAACAGTTTTTTATACATGGACTTAGTTTTTATCGGCCAGTTTATATGGCAACTATATCTTATAATGGCCCGATCTGGACAAGATTTTCGGATATTGTAACTATGCCTAGGACAATAATCCGAACGAAATTTGGTGGAGTTATTTTGTCAAACAAAAATTTTTCCATACCAGGTTTACCAGGTTGTTCAATAAGTTTTGTCGTTCGTTAAAAGAGGGCGTTGTTACTAGCCTAAATTTGCTTTTTTGTGTTGGTACAGTCTTCGTATGAACGCCCTGTCAAAGTATATATAAAGGTGTAGCACCAAAAGAAATTCACGAGCGAATGTTAAAAGTGTATAATGATTGTTCACCTACAATTAGAACAGTAGAAAGATGGGTTGCTGAAGACGAACCACGTCAAGACGCCCAGAAGCGTATCAACACCAGAAATCATAGCCAAAATACAGGACGTGGTTCTGGAAAATCGTTGATTCACTGAGCAAGATTTAGTAGAGGCTCTATACATCTCATTAGATAGTATGAGCCATATTTTAAGTGCCGAATTCGCTAATAATGTAACAAAAATACATTCGAATGCGATTTTCTCAGCAAAATTTGGAGCGTTTTAATAGAGTTAAAATGGATTTTGTGTGTCGATTCATTACTATGATCCTGAATCAAAACAAGAGGCTAAAGAGTGGTGTGAACTTGGTTGTTAGGCTTCGAAACGAGTTCGTGTCCGGAAATCGGCTAAGAAGGTTAGGGCATCAGATTTTTGGGATGTCAGAGGAATCTTGTTTGTGGATTACTTGCAAACTGGTAAAACAAATAATTCTAAATATTATTGTAATCTTTTGGACCAGCTGAAGGAAAAAATTCGTGAAAACAGACCCGGTTTGTAGAAGAAAAAAATCCTTTTTCGACAGGACAATGCACCGTGTCACAAGAGCATTTTGACAATGGCTAAAATCCATGAATTAAAGTTCGAATTGTTAGAGCATCCGCCGATTTCACCAGATATGATCCCTAGCGACTTCCATTCGTTTCCAGAACTCAAAAAATGAATGGGTGACGAGCGTTTTTCATCAAATGAAGAGGTTATAAGGGCTGTTGAAGCGTATTTTGCACTACAGGGATGGGATCGCCAGATTGGAGGATCGGTGGAGCAAGTGTATTAATATTCATAGAGATTATACTGAATAATAAAGTGTATTGTGAATTCCAAAATTGTTTTTTTCTTATCAAACGGCGAAACTTATGGTGGTATAAACAATTGATGTCAATGATACCGACAAATAAGCTGCATTTTCAGATCGATATCTCGAAAACTATGTTTAGTTAAGGCAGCACCAAACTAAGTAGTGAATCTAAAACGTCCACCTTAAAAAGTAAAGATCTCAGATGACGTGACCGGAGTTGACGTATTCTAGAGTAATAGAGGTTAGTCACTATGGCCTGGATCAGAGGGGCAAGTGGCTACCTTAAAAAGCAACTCACTGATCAGATGCAGCGGCGACCTTATGTATAAATAAATATATAAGTATAATAAAAGGACTCTTGAAAAAGTGAATCTTGAATAAATTAATAATGTAATGTCCTATAGAAACAGAGAAAATTAATGATAATAATATTAGTACTACCTGCCAGTGGTGCGCCGTCGTGCGCCGGCGATCGTCATGCGTGATATATAACGGCGTATACGTCCGCTTGAACGCCGTTGACCCGACGCTGATCGTACACTATACTCGGTTGCGGTCGAACTGCGTCTATCGATCGGTATGACATCGGAGCACATCGACGACGATAAAATCGAGGCGGTGGAACGTCGCTTGCCGCCCGTGAACGTGCCACCACCGCTAGACGAAGTTGTGGTAGCTGACGAATCGGAGCGCGAGAAGAGCGATGAACGTTTACTACGCGTACCCGACGGGCATACAGCATCTTGTATATTGCTGTAGAACTCCTCCGTTTCACGATCATATGAATCTGGATCGTGATCATCATCGTCGCCCGCCTCTTCACCATCCTCATCGTGTGCGTCGGTGACAGCGCCCTCGTCATCCGTACCTAGCGTATCGGTCGCAAGTGTGGCGGCGCGCCGCGGTGGAAAACGACGACTGCCTGCTAAACTGCGTGCGCTGCTGGTAGCTGCGGGTAATTGACCGTTTGTGCCGCTGACAGCGTACGCATGCGCCGCATCAATGCCGCTGCCACTAGCGTTTGCGTCAGCCGTTGCGTCCAACTGCGATCTAGCGCTGTTATACAACTCACTGCTGGCAGTTTCATAGTCGGTGGACGTGCGCGTACGACCGCTGCTGAGCGAGCGATAGTGTGAGGCCGAGCTATGGCTATGGCTATCCGGTGAGGTGGGACGCGAGTTGGCGCTCAGTGTTTGCTGATGCTGCAACAGATGTCGCTGTTGCTGTTGTTGTTGCTGATTTTGGTGGTGATGATAATGGTGCGCTTTGTGGTGGGAGCTGCGTCGTGTTTGCGGTGTTTCGTGCTCATTGTCATCACTCTCGCCGCCACCGACGCTGCCGCTGAAAGTTACTTCGTGGTATTTGAGTGATTTCGAAGATTTGCGGCGCGTCTGTAATACGGACGAGCGTCGCGGTGTCTCCTCCAGCTCATCGCCGGATGCTATCGTTCTGACGGCATCGTAAGTGCCGTTGCTGCTGGTGGTGGCGTCCGCGTGTTGTATGCTCGGCACGGCGCTGCCGTTTGTGAGTGGCGTTGTGGGCGGCGGTTTTTCACGGTATTCGCCTGATGTTGTTGGCACTATTGTAATTGTTGTTGGGTGGGATTCTGTTGTGGTGGTGTTTGTTGACGCTGGGGGTAACGCCTGGTTCGGTGTGGCTGGTGGGAGTTGTAGTGGACGTGGTCGTCGTCTCCGCCAGGGGAACGCACGTATAAATGCAAAAAAGATGAATAGTGTGGCAATCATAGCCGCTGGAGCATTTTGTTATCACTAATCACTACCGGGAGTATATAATTCGTTTCGGTTGGTTCGTTTTTTCGTAAGTTTCACTATGAGCACTGATTTATATGTATTTTTTGTGATAAAAATTTTGATTTGAGTTTATTTGGTTGTACTATAGTTTTTGATTCAGTTCACTAATTGAAGAGATTCATAATATTTATATATCTTTGGGTTCTTTAGTTTACATTTGAAGCATTTTATAAAGAAGAGCAAGCCACGCGAAAATAATTTCATTATTGATTATCGAACATTTTTTAATAATTTTAAAAAAGTTTTCTCAAAAGTGTTCGAAAAAATATTATAATATATTCGGAAATACGGAAATAGTCTAAGCTTATACTGACCGGTTTATTTAGTGGCCACTAGAAAATATTAGATCAAGTAAAAATAATTATATAAATTTCCAATAGATGTTTCTCATAATCTGAATTTCATTTTGTTCAAATGCGATTGGGTTACATAAATTAACGTAACAAAAAAGTAAAAGAAAATTTTATTTAAATTCCCTTTACCCGGGTGGATATTTCAAAAAGAAAGTATTTTGCTAACTTGGTAAGACTGTTCTCTACTCAGTAGTGCGTTTTACAATGAATAAAAACAGCGAACAAAGAATTTTGTATTTCTAACAAAAAAATCGTGTGCGGAATCGTTGGGAGTATTGGATGAGGCTTACGGCGATTCAGTTTTATCAAAAACACAAGCTTAGGAGTGGTACAAAGCCTGCAAAGACGGTTGAGAATGTTGAAGACATTCCTCATTATGGACGACCTTAAACCTCTTCAATGGATGAAAATATTAAAAAATTGAAGTATGTGGTGCTTAAAAATCGTCAGGTAAGTGTTAGAGAGACAGCAAGAGAGCTCGACATCTTTGATTTTGGTGGATATTTTGGGTATGAAACGCTTTCTTGCCCGACTCATCCGAATAAAGCTAAATATTTTTTAATAAGTGTACAGTAAACAGGTCTCTTTGGACATGTTTGATTGTGCGAATTCCTATTCCACACTCAGGGAGAGCATTACAACTGCCGGTGAGACATGATTTCCTGAGTGTGACTTGCAAACATGTCAAGAATCATCGGAATGAAGGGAAAGAAACAAGCCGAAGCCAGAAAAGATACGTCAAAGCCGTTCAAATATGAAGGTCATAATTGTGTTTTGTTTTCAATATTCGTGGCTTGGGGCTTAATGAGTTTGCTTTGGAGGAACAGACGGTCTGTAAGGAGTTTTACTTGGTCTTATTGAAGCGTTTGCATGAGAACATTTATAGAATGGAATTTGTCTTGTAAGGATGAAGATGAGGTGAAAAAATTTAGACACTTTCTTCTTCATTGTCCTTTCGCCAAGCTAATGTCGACATTTTCTTCTTCAGCATCCATTTCCGTCAATTTTAGGTTTAAGTATTTCGGATGAGTAGCTATTAGCCTATTTTTAAATAATGCTTATTAATTTTATAATAGTTGAATAGTTATAAGAATTCGATTTAACAAGGAAAATTACAAGAAATATAAGCATGAAGATTAATGGAACTAAGCGAGGCACTGATTTACAAAAATATAAATCGAATTGCTTTATTTTGTGAAATTAATATTAAGGAATAATTTTTTTAGTGGAAAGTTAAAGTATACTGCATAAATTTGGGGTTTTCAAAATGATATTTAAGCTTTTAATAAAAATTAATTGTATTTATTTGCGCTTGATTATGTCCTCTAGAGGATTGTACAAAAAGTATAGCGAATTTTGAGTTTTCGTTGGCTACGTGTTTTCGATTATCGATTGTTTTGTTGCGTTATATTGATATTCATATGCCTTACTTAAGGAGCTAAAAATTTTTTTTATTTGCTTTTTCGATAGCTTATATTTCCAATATTTTTGTAAAAAAAAAATCTTAAAATGTAGCACAAAATATACCTTATTACGTTCATAGAACTTCAAAATATTCAATCGCGTGTTTTTTCTTAAGAAAATTCACGAAAATCGCCTAATTTTTCATGTGTCACACTGGTATAGCCCCATAAGCTGATTTGAAATTCTCCGATTATATGAATTGTAGGAATATTACTCGATCCATAAGTCATACTTCTAAGTACTAGTTAGTCATTTATATCTATTTTTTTTTAAGCTACTCTCAAAATTCTTTCAAAAACTACCAAAGACTATAAAGAATTAATATTTCTGCAGAAGTTGATATTGTTAAAAACATTCTTCTTGCTCAAAAATCGTAAATATATACAAACAAAAATACATATTCATATATATATGCTATGCACAGCCGTATTTATTTATTCTCTCGCGCTAGTGCGAAAAAAATAAATTCCACAGCCGCCGCGCACATTACATTAATCCATCGTCACTTGCCACCTTCAAGTTGGACGGGGCGTATGCGTGACGTGATGGTATACGTACTTATGGTACACAAGTATATGTACTTATACAAGAGAAATTGAACGACATATTTACATGTGAAGGCTAATTTCAAGCTAATGCGTTCAACTAGTTTATTTGCTAATTAAAATACCAACTAATTTACAAGTCAGTAAATAGGTAAACAAAAAACTGATATATGTAGATATATACGCATACAAATGTAAATGTATGTGTGTGTATGTGTAGGAGAAATGAAAAATAATACAAGAAACCAAATTAATATAAACAAATGTGCGTTGGAAGTCAAATGCGTACGCATAATGATTTTTGCATCAGTGTGTGTGTGACTGTTGAGACGAAGGTAAATATTTTCATGCGTAAAGTTGTAAATATGTATTATGTATGTGGCGCTAATTAATTAAATTGTAGTCGCCAGTGATTGTGGGTGATAGTTTTGTGTGTCTACATACATATATTTTGTGTATATATGTTTATATTTATTCACACAGGTGTTTTTGATTACTACTTCATCAAGTCAACGAGGGAGAATAGAAGAAGAAAACACAATTTTTTCACTTTAGTACCTTGATGATTTTTTATTTACTATACTATAAACTTACGTTTATATGCGCATATACCCATGACCCCTTTAGATTTTGCTGAAACTTATCCATCCTTTTCTACCCTTTGAAAACCGTTTTTGAGAATTAGAAATAAAGTTTACGGGAATAAAATTTTTTTCATTTTTGAAAATTTGACAATTTTTTTTTTGAAATAAATAAAAAAAAAAAAATATAAAAAAAAATCGACCCACTCCGGGATTAGCAGGGATAGTTGTCAAATAAATTGAAGTTTTTTTTTAGGAAAAAAATTGAGCGAACTTCCAGAAAATGAAGTTTTTATTAAAAAAAATCGATTATTTTTTATAATTAATCGTGTTAAATTTTTTTTTCGTGTTTTTTTTTTCGAAAAGTTCATTCAAAAACAAAAATTAAAAACAAAGGTCCCCAAAAGTCAATTTCTATAAAAGGTTTTGCTATTTAAAAATAAAAAAAAAAAAAATTTTTTGAAAAATTCATAACTTCTTTGAAGTTGGACAAAAAATTTTAAAAAAATTCTCAAAAATGTTTTTCAAAGGGTAGAAAAGGATGGATAAGTTTCAGTAAAATCTAAGAAGGTCGGGTTCAAAAGTGGTCGATTTGGTATGGAATACCCCAAATGCATTAAATTTGTACTACTTAAATATATATATTAGGGTGGATCAAAAAACCCGAATGTTTTTTTCTATTCCGTATTCTGAAAAATTGGTTCATATATGTACACCTCTAAGAAAGACTTTTCATGAGCTTTATATTTTTTTATTTTTTTCGTATTAACAGATAGAAGAGTGTGTATTTCGCTTCCACCCATTTGAAAAAACACTTTTTTTTTTTGACCCACCCTAATATTTATGTATATGTACATATATCCATATAAACCATTAAGCTTGTGAAACATATCCTCCTTTGCCTTCAAAAAAAAAAAAGTTTCTGACATATAGTAGAGTATTTTTTGTGCACCTACTGCACTCTCCACTCTCTTTACTGTGGCGCTACAATTTCCCATTCAAATTCATTAACTCGCTGCTCTTTTCTAATGTTGATTACTTAATTATGCGCTATTATTGCGTATAATGTGAAAATAACTAAAGTAAATAGATAACTAACAAAATCTGGCTAATGCTTTGCTAAAACAACAAAAACATGCAACGGCAGCTATTAAGTTGAGCTTCCATGGCAATTAATTTAAATGCAAAATGCACAAAAAATAATTAGTTTATTAAACTCTGCATATACATACACATACATTTCTAAACATAAACCAAATCAAAATTTTTGTATGTGTGTGTGTTTAGCTCTGACGCTAACGGCTTTACATTCATTAATTAAGTGTTGGGTAGGGTTGCGAGTGCCTTCCTCTTGCACCCAGCAGTGTCTATGTCGCACTGCTGTTGCTGGACAAGTTCTCTGTTTACATTTGTAATTTAATTTGAATGAAAATTATAACTTTCGCTTTAATCCAGCGCTGGTTTGTTTGCTTGCGCTTGTCAAAAGCTTGCAGCGGAGAGCACTGAGATTTATTATAAAATTAAGGTACACAAAATTTTTTTTAGCTGTTATTTGTATATATTGTATGTATAATATTAATTCCTTTAATTTTTCGTTTCGAAAAATAATTTTAAAACAAATTTTTATGCAACAGAAATTGTTATTTCAAAAGCAAATTGAATGCAGTAAAGAGAACTTTTGCCATAAAAAAATCAAACAGAAAAAGTACATTTTTTTTCTTGTGAATCCTTTTCCTGCGTCATAACTATGAATTCGTAGAAAATCTTCTTTCCTAAGTACAAACTATGCGCCTGAAAATTAAACAAAGGTTTATTATGGCTTTCAAGCATTTACAGGTGAGTTGTACTTTCTTCTTTGAGAGAAAAACTATTAGTTTTTAAGAACGTCTCTCGACCTGTCTATTCGATAAAAACTTAAAAATGAATCGATATCAGTGTAGCAACTTTGCTGTGAAAGATACGTTCGCGCCAATAGAATATTTCACAAGTTATTTATAATTAAAAATGAGAGCGGATCATATAATTTATAAAAGACAATATCACAAAAATTAAAGGGAAATGGTTGAATTTTTAAAAGTTAAAAATGGTTTATAAGGAAATAATGTACAACAAAGTTTCAGGTAATGAAAACTTCTATAACTTTCTTATTAACCCCTGTTTTACATAACCTCAAAATTTTTGTGAAAAATTGGCGTCCAGTGAATTTTTGGCAAAAAATATATTTAAAAAAGTCACTTAACTTCCGAAGACTTCTTAAATATTACATCTGAACAAACATTTACTAAGTTTTTGTAGTAAAATTCTTGAATATTGGGCTTTGTACTCTTGTGGCCACGCAAACCTTACCAATGGTTTTTCATATGAAAATATACACTTCAGCTGTAATCGCAACGGTTTTGAACGTTAAGGTTCAAAATTGTATAAATTTTCGCTGTGACATTGAAATAAGAAATGTTAACGAACATAAAGAGTAGGCCATTTAAAGTTGGCCCATCTGGCAACGCTGTAACTTTTAACAGCGCTGACAAATCGGCTAATGTCATACCGCGTTAGAAGCGTCATTCGAAGACAATTTATATCATGGAACAGTACACTCCAAAAGAACGCGCTGAAATTGTTCAGCTTTATATTCAAAATAACTTTTCAATTGTGTTAACTCAACGTGCGTTTCGCAAAAAAAATAAAGTGAAAAGTGCTCCAGTTAAGAACACAATTAAGTCTTTATACGCAAAATTTGTGAACACCGGTAATCTCAGTAATGCCAGTCATGCATCCAGACAACGCACAAGACGTTCTGATGAAAATATCGAAGCTGTACGAGCCAGTATTGAGGAGACTCCATCGACATCGAGTTATCGCCGCTCTCAGGAATTAGACATCTCTCGCACCACTCTCCGACGAATAATTCATAAAGATTTGAAGATGTTTCCATATAAAATTCAAATGGCACAAAAACTAAACCCAGCTGATTATCCGCGACGCCTTAATTTTGGCAAACAAACAAATGGGTCAACTTTAAATGGCCTACCCTGTATTTGAATAGTTTGTTAGAAATCGTAAAGAAAGCGGAACGTCTTTAATAATGCGTGCTAAATATCGATCGTTTGGAGCGTTACAGCAGAGTTGTGACTAGAAGTAAGACATTTCCTTGAACAGATGTTGTTATCCGTAGAATCTCTTTAAAGAAACACTTTAAAAACTCAATAGAGATAAAACGGGACTTAAAGGAGCAAAGTAGAAGATTGGATGAGTATGGCGTGAGTGCGCAAAAACTAGCGTTTAAACCCCTTTTAACGAATAAAATGAGGCTTGCACGTTTAGAATGGATGAAAACTCAACGTAGCTGGCCCGTGGAACACGATAATGTGGACGGATGAAAGCGTATTCAATTTGCACTGCAGTGACCATTGACCGTATGTTGTTCGATTTTCGATGGAATGTTTTTCCTGAGAGCCAAATAGACTGGACGTGCTTTTCTTTTTATACCGAATTCCTTACTTTTTATTAATGGGATGATGAACGCTCAAAAGTATGGAGAAGTCCTCATTTAATCCCATTTTATCGTCTTCGTCGTAGAAGAACAATATGGGCATACTTCGGAGATCATTTTCCAGGACGACTTCACACCGTGTCACCGGGCTAAATCGGTTAGGTTCATTTGCTATTTGATTACCAATATATCCTCATGTTTACGCTTAAGAAAAATGTCGTTTGTCTACATTTTCTTTTTTTGCAGGTTCAGAAAATGTTTACAGAGCTTGGAACATCGCATATGCAATGGCCAGAAAATTCTGCCGATTTGACCCCAATCTAGAGTCTTAGGCATGTTATGAAAAAGAAAGTAGCTCAACACGGGCCAAGCTCAAAGTCAGAGTTAAAAAAAAATCTTAATAAGGTGCGAGGCAGAAAATTTCAACCGAATGCCTTGAAAACCTTTTAGAAAAATTCCATGAGTTAAATCGCGGTAATTGAAAAAATACTTGAAAAAAGAGGTAATAAGGTTTGCATGGCCACATGTGTCCATAAACATTTTTACTTCTGCCTGAATAAATTTGCAGCTAAACTAAGAACTTTCAATATACAAGCTTTGCAATAAAAAATGTTTTTCGTTTCTGAGCTTCATTATTTCATTATTGCGCCAAAATGTAGGCAACGTTTTTTACCTGGCTTAATGACTGGCCAGTAAGAAGGCCTCAAGTGTAACAATAACAGATTATTATGTTATTGTACAACTACCTTAATCCGATATAATCCGAAACAAACGTTAAAAAACAAAGCGAATAATATTTTTATGTATAGTAACGTATATATCGGGTAGTCGAAAAAGTATTTTCGTATTTTGTCAACAAATATGATGCTTTAGTGAATTATAAAACAACTACTTTTTAAAGTTGCATTGCTTAAACTTATTTGCTGTACTTCCGCTGTAGAAGTTCATTATTAAATTTAACAGAGAAGATACTTAACTGCTTAGAACGCCAAACTATAATCGGCTGAAGCTGCAAAACCTAACGGATGCCAACACAACAACTAAAAATACAACTGAATGGACGTTAATCGTAATGGAATACACATGACAGCTGCTATATATAATATATGTATATAAGTTTTATACGACATGCAATTGGCGTGACAGCCAACAGACAGAAGCTACACAAACTCGAAAAGCAACAGCAAAACTTTACAAACACAAGCAAACTGTTTGTGCAAAAATTTTAAATTAGGAAAAAAATAGTAAAGATAAAGCGACAAGGAAGCAATTGATGACTGGCAGCTGCTGCTTAAAGCCATATATGTTTATATATGTGTGTGTGCGTGGTGTGCTGTAAGTAGACTGCAGCGTTGCTATGGTGAATTCGCATACTTTTTATTGCTTTTGAAGATTGCGCTGCCGCCTCGCACTGACGTTGCAGCTGCAGCAGTGGATTTGATAAAATGCCAACTTGTGGTTGCAATATTTTGCCAAACGCAAAAGGCAACAACAATTTATCAACGAAATTGCACATACCCTAACACGAAGGCTGAGGAAGAAAATATATAGATATATATGTAAAGGTAGATATATAAATATACAAAATGTTTGCTGCTGCTACTTTTTGTTGCTCGCTTTCATGGCTTTCTTAGCTAGCAAACTGATAGTTACAAGCTTGCGGGTATCAACTACGCTACACGCTGCTGATATAGTAATATATGTACATATAACTGCATGTATATGTGTGTGTGTGGCTTCAGGAATGTGGGAAAGTTGCTGCCAGTGCACAGGTGGGATTTCGGTATAAATAAAATAGATAGAGAGTGGAAAAGTGAAAAACGAGTAACGAAAAGTTCTGCAACATTTTGCGTGCGCAATAAAAAGTCGGAGAAAAACTATTGCTACAGTTGGCAATAAGTTATCTAGAATATAGCAAATGCGTGTGTGCGGCCACTGCGGGTGTAATGTAACGGAGCGCAAGTGCAGCCAGCCGAGGCAAGTAAGTAAGTAAGTAAATAACTACATAAGTTTACACTAAGTAAGTAAGGAGCGAAAAGTTCGGTGCTGTGCAGCTGTGTTGTTATTGCCTCAAGGCTGCTGCAAGAAACAACAGCCAGGCGAAAATCGCACCACCACCCTGCCCCCATCACGCCACAGAATTGTTGCTCAAATTGAGCTGTTGCTGTCGGCATTAGAAAATAAAAGCAATTTGAAGGCACACCGAAGCGTAGCCGCACTAACAATCAAGCGTATGCGGAAAAGCGCCTGTATGTAGGCAACATTTTCTGAAACTTACTTTCCGGGCCTGCCGTGACAGGCGTGTAGAAAACTAGAAAATGTAACTAGAAAGCGTACATTTGCAACAAAATTTAACTACTTCACTATGCTTAATGATTACACTCCACCTTTCCGCTGTGTGGTTATTCATAAAAAGCAGTTAACTTTTTACTGCCAGCTGCTACTACTGTATTTGCTTCTAGCATACACACATTTTTGTAGTCATGCATTACTTTGACAACGCCTGCAACACATTTATTGCACCGATGTGGCGCTAGAATTAAGTGATTTTTTATTGTTTTTGCATTAACTTGAGTTGCAAGCATTTCTATCGCAACAACATTGTGGCTGCAACGCCTAAGTGAGCCTTTGACAGACCACCGCGTGTTATATTATAACAATCAAAGTGTGTAAGACAAGCTGGCAGACACTTTGGTTAATAAAAAAGGCTTATTTGTATGCACATTATTTCGTAGTATATATATACATATATAACAGATAACACTTTACAGCTTTTATTGCTGCAAATAAATGCGATAACAGCTAATCGACTATATGACTTTTATTTAATTTTATTTTTTATATATTGATTTTTTTAATCAGTTTATAAAATTTGCATCTGGCGCCTAAATGTGGGCAACCTTTAACTGCTATAAGCAATAGCTGCTTTTTTATTAATCATCTCGCGCTTATATTATACTTATATTATAGTGCTCAGTGCAGCATTAAGGCCACTTCATTGTGCACTTGTATCTGCGCTTGCCATTCACATTCAATGAGATTTTAATTTCCGATAAAGCTAGGTGACGTATGTGCATAAATTCGTTTTCAGATATCATCAAGAAAAATAAATTGAATTTAGTATTTTTTTTGCTTTGTTTGCACTCAACTTTGCCGCCTTTATTTTGTATATATAAGCAGTGCGATTTTGCAGTTAAGTTATCTTGAACAATATCAATAACAAGTGGTTTTTGAGCAATATAATTTGAGGCTATGCAGACACTTGTACTTACAGTATATGCAGTGAAGATATTAATGAGTTAAAAAAAATAGATTAGAAAGATTATAAGGTAATGAAAACGAATTATGAAATAAAAAATTAAAACACAATAATAATAATATTGGGAAGTCAAAAAAGTCTTTACGTATTTTGTCAATAGATGTTGTTGCAGTCGTTTATCTTTAGTACTACCAATCACAATGTGTCATACATTATAGTATGGAAAGGTGAGATTTTAAGTTTCATTGAACAAAAAAAAAAAATGAAAATTCGCGGAAGTTGAAAAAAAGTTGCAGCTGTTCAAAAATGAGTGAAAATAATGCAAAAATTCGCTATAATTTGAAATTATTGTATAAAAAAGAGAAAAATGCCACGCAAGTCACCAATGACATTTGTAATGTTTACGGAGACGATGCTGTGTCAGTTCGTGTAGCAAAACAATGGTTCACTCGCCTCCGTTCTGGAAATTTCGAAATTATACACTGATGGAATAATGTCTCCAGCGGAAAAATGGCAAAAAATAAATCGACCAAAATGATACAGATTTGTTTATTTATTAATTTTATTATTATAAATATAAAAACATAAGTTAAAATGTGATTAGAAATACGAAAAGACTTTTTGGACTACCCAATACTACATAATAAGTAGCGTTTTCAATAAGAAAATTATACTGTCTGAACAATTTATTCAGCAAGTGAGAAATATGCTATATATATGAGGTGTGTTCGAAAACTAACGGACATTTTAAAACACTGGAAACCATTTTTTTCATCTATGATATATTACAGACATTTTTTTCGCAATTTATAGCTTTACGAAATCACTTCTATAGCTCTGCTTCCTGCTTCATAACGAGTTCCCACTACAATTTACTACTAAAATATAGTCTTTTCATTTAATATCTAATACAAAAACAAGATTAAATAAACATATTGCCTACCTTTAAAATAAAAAAGTTAGTTGGAAATCATAAAATATCTGTTAAAAACATATAAAATACGAATAGATACAATCAAGCATTGCTGTGGCCATACTGTATATACTACTATTTAAAATAAATATTATAAAAAATATTTGTAAATTGAGTCTATAAATTGAGAATATTATAACATAAAATCGTTAAATCATATTTTTTATATGATAGAAATAAAGTTTACGAAAATTTTTTTTTTTTTCATTTTTGAAAATTTTACAATTTTTTTTAAATAAATAAAAAAAAAATATATATAAAAAAAAATCGGCCCACTCCGGGATTAGCAGGGATAGTTGTAAAATTAATTGAAGTTTTTTTTAAGACACAAACAAAAAAAAGTGACGAACTTAAAAAAACAAAAAACCCGATTATTTCATATAATTGAACGTGTTAAATTTTTTTCGCGTATTTTTTGCAAAAAGTTCATTCAAAAACAAACATTAAAAAAAAAGGTCCCCAAAAGTCAATTTCTACAAAAGTTATGGCTATTTGAAAATAAAAGCCATTTTTTTTTTTTAAATTCATAACTTTTTTGAAGTTGGACAAAAAATTTTGAAAAAATTCTCAAAAATGTTTTTCAAAGGGTTGAAAAGGATGGATAAGTTTCAGTAAAATCTAAAGGGGTCGGGTTCAAAAGTGGTCGATTTGGTATGGAATACCCCATACATATTAAATACTATTATAATAAACTATTCAATACAGTGAGAATATTATTTACGAATAAAGACAAAGAACTTTGATATGAGGTTTAATGTTGGAAATGTTTAACACACATTTTTTAAGTAGAAAAAATTATGAATTTTCAAAATTTAAACCGAAAATTGATATTCATTCAGATTCTTTTTTACCATTGTGACAAAGGTAAAACAATGAGAACCTATAGCCTGCCTGAAGTCGACTATGCTGCACCAGGATCCTTTCTAACATTAAACTTCCCAGTAAAAGTAGAAGTTTCGAAAATATTTTCGATGCTTTTTTGATCAGCAAACGCTCATCACACCATTGAAAGGTGTAACGATGCGATTTCTTTCTGTTTCTTCATCTTGCATTGTTCTAACCAATGCTTCGAGTGATTGTGTATTATCGGGTTTCTTCGGCATTTGACATTTTAACCAAATTTATAATTATCATATTTATTAGGTTTTTTTTTTTTGAGTTTAAAAAATATAATTTTCATTCATGAATTGTTTTTTACTTTTAACATAATTTAGAAATGAACTAGTTTATCTGTTTTGTTGAAGTTCTTGTTTGAAATAGTCTTCAAAAAAAGTTTTTAAGGATTGAAATTAGTGTCGACTATATTGAAAACTGATTAATCGATAATGAAAATCAATATTACAACCAGTAATTTACAAAACATAAATTTATTTTTTAACCTATCTTTAAAAACGCTTTAAAATAAAAATAAATTTAGAAACATATGGCAATCTTAGCTAAATAAAAATACAGAAATTGTATAATACTCCCTTTTCTAGAACCGAATATTGATTAAAATTCACAAAGTAGCCATTCTCATAAAAGTAAATAAAAACATGTGACAACCCTAACTAAACAAAAATAATTTTGAACCATTTTCTGGAATTAAATATTGATTCACATTCTTTGAGGGGTTTATTTTAAAACAAACAAAATAAGTAAAAAAACATTGCATAATTTTCTCGAAATATCGATTAAAATTCTTTGAATAGCTTATCCAAAAATATATAAAAAACATGTGGCAACCCTAACTAAATAAAAATAATTATGAAACATTTTTTTGGAACTAAATATCTATTCAAATTCTCTGAGTTATTATTCTCATAACAGTAAATTAATGTAGAAACATGTGGCACCCCTATATAAATAAGAAAATATTTGAATCATTTTCTCTAACAAAATTTTTATAAAAATTATTTCTATGTCTTTTCTTATAAGGATAAACATATATAAAAACATGTGGCAACCCTAACGTAATAAAAAATAAAATGAAACCATTTTTTAGAACCCAATAGGGCAGCCCTACCTATTAATTAAAGTGCATATAGTGGCTATTCTCATAAAAATAAATGAATATATAAACATGTGGCAACCCTATCTAAATAAGAATAAATTTGAACCACCTTTTGGAAAAAAAATTTTGATAAAAATTGTTTCAGTGACTTTTCTTAAACAAATATTAACTCATAAAAATAAATAAAAATACGTGGCAACCCTATATAAATAGGAATAAATTTGCACTTTTTTCCAACTAAATGTCTTATCAATTGCTTTGAGTGGCTTATTTTACAAAAAATAAAATAATTTTATGAACCATATGGCAACCCTACCTTAATAAAACTCAATTTGAAAAAATTTCTAGAACCAAATACTGATTAAAATACCGCAATAAAAACTTTAAAAACAAACTTCAGAATAGCCGACTTTAATATAATAATTTGTAAATTTTCCTACAAAGATTTTCGAAATTTTACACTTAAGCACATCAAAGAAAAATACGGTCCTCCACGTCTTCCCAGCTTACAAAATAGTGCAGTGGTAAAGTGTTAAGTACAGCGCCACGCTACATAAAACCTCGGATATATTTATATGCGCTAACAAAGGATGTTTTTATGGCCTTCGGTTGGCTTTAAGCTGGCTGAAATCTCCTCGTCGTTAGACCATGCTCTAGTTGAATCAGCTTGCTGCTTTCTACTTTTCACGCACACACACATTTACAGCGAACATGTGTATTTATAGTAGGTAAGTACTTTTATTACTTAGTTATTCGCCACTTTGTAACGATGAGTGGCTGACCGGCAACAACAAAAATACCAGCAACAACAATGCTAACAAATAACGGGAGCATAGTGAAACAGGACCTAATAAACGACCTATTCAGCTATAAAACTACACCGACTAGAGGAGATCACAACACTCACAACAGCAGCCACAACAATAAAAACAAGAGCGGTAGCTGCAAATTACCAGCGAATGCGGAGCAGTGGCATAATGAAGTAATGAAAAACGAAACACAATGTGTATACATTGTGGGTAATGGGGAAAAAAGGTGAAAGGTCCCACAAAAGGAGGCGTAAAAATCAATGTACGCATCAATATTGCCTGGAAAATGCTGTGAGTGCGTATGTGTGTGTGTGTGTGACCGCAAACTCAGAACTGCTGTGAAATTGCTGCAGCGACTGGTCGTAAGATTTATAATTAAATTGCCGTTGTCTGTAGCGGGAAAAGGCTGAGCTTAAAAATAGTCATCACAACACGCGCAGCATGAACGCACACACACACACAGCTGCACATGCTTACGTATTACATTTACATGCTTGCGGCATGTGAGTTCGGATTATCTACATAAAGTAAAATTTGCCTTGTTCTATGTAATTTTGTTTGTGTTAAAGTACTGAAAAAGCTTGCATTACTGGAAAACATTTACTAACTCTTAACAGGCAATATTTTGCTTATAATTTCAAGTAAAAAGTGATGTTTTAGAAATAATTTCCTATTTTGCTTTTTATTGTCATTTCAAAAGAATGAGTTTCCTGAAAATAATGACAATAGCTTGGAAGGCTACTTTGAGTGTTTTTAAAAGCGTTTAAATATAGATTTTTAGTTAGAAATGGAAGGGGATGGAGCCATGTGTAGAAATTCACGCAGGTGGGGAAAGTTTTCTGATTGCCATTGGGCCAGTTTTCACTTGGGAGTGGCCAGAAACGATTCTTTTACATATGGCTCAAGCAGCTCACGACTTCCGGTCTTAAACAAAGCATTTTCTCGGTAGCCAGAAAATATCCGCTTGAAACCGAGCTAAAGTGAGAAGGCGAAACATCCCTCCGTGGGTTTTGGACTCGTCACTTGTAAAAATCACCCCCAATGAAAAGAGGAAAACAGCCTCGCTTGAAAGACACCCCTTGAATGTTCGGTTCCTTAATTAGGAAGGTGCCGATGCCCAGCTGGTTGATGTCCTCGTAAGAGTCTTCCAACTGGATAAGGAAGCGAAGTAATCTTGGCTATAACCGCGTAAACGGTGTCTACGTCAATAAAGAAGAAGAAGTTAGAAATTTAAGTAGATTAGGTAATAATTTTAGCTGCTAAAGCCCTAAATTATAATAGTGTTATAATTTTAGGAAGTAAAGACGGCCAGTGGTGCTCTCTATGCTTGTAGGATGATGCTAGAGTCATCATGGGGCCTATTTTTATGCATCGGTGTTACACAGCGGTAGTCAAGACAATACTTTACGGTGTTTGATGTGGTGGCCCGCTGGCAGTAAAATCTCATACAAGAAACAGTTGGAGAGAATGCTAACTAAGAACCACTCCAACGGCCGCCCTTGAAAAGCTACTTAACCTGCCACTAATTGACATTGCATTGGAAAGATTGGAAATGAAGGCAGCTACCAGATCGGCAGTGTTAGGTGAATTATCCATAAGATCCTCTGTACATAGCTCGACAGACATAAAGTCGGTGGCTAGAATAGATCACATACTCTCACGCATTATCTGGTTTTAAGGGATCGTCTCAGTGTGAAATTTTCAAAAATTCGATTTTTTTTGGTTGCATTATCCGATAATATGCACTGTAATAAACAGTCTCTCAAATTATGAAATATAAATTCAATTTATTACGGTAATTACAGCGTTTCTTGTAGAAAGTGAACCAAGTGTGGAACATAGCGACTCCAATTTCTAAACGCGTTTTTTCTCCGAATGATGTTTTTCAAAACGGTTTCTACTCTCAAAAGAATATATCTAGTTCATTTTTTAACGTCATTCGCTATCGAAACCTTCCTATTTTTTCCACGAAAAACTGTCGAAAAAAGGGCCAAATCGATACTTTCAAAAATGTATAATGGAGTGAGCGCAGGGACTTAGTACATCGCGGAGCTCAATCTCAGGCGATAGTTCAAGCTACTGGTATACAGATATAATACTGAGTTCGCTAACAGCGCAGTAAATGACATAAATATTCATAATTCATATTCGTCTATAGCCAAGCGGCAAATGAAACAATAATTTCATATCGTATTGGATCAGAGAATTACTTCAAAAGCATGGAGGCAATAGATATAGTGGCTGCGAGAAAGCGGTGGGTTCCAATTCAAAATGACATTCAGGGAAACAAAATAGCTGAGGAGACTGCCACAGGTGTTGGTAAAAACGATACCCAACGCATTACCGAAAGTGCTGACAGACGAATCGAGGTGAGATGGAATGTCTTTGTAGGTCACAACATACTGGGGTCAAATGCGAGTCGTATAAGCATTATTAGCATGGCACATGTAAATAGTGCAGGGAAATAGGAATGAGAGAGACGCTGGAACATCTTCTCCGCTTATGGTCAGCTTTATTTAAAATTCGGCTTAGATATCGATGAACTTCGCAGTTTAAGGGACAGGATGAAGAAACTGTATTTGATCTTTTAAACGTAAACTTTAGTTCGTATTAATGAGGAACATACAACTGGCATTACAAAAGATCTATAGGTCTATCTGGCACGACAGCTAGTTAGTGTAACTTAACTTTATCTAACCTAACATATAACTGTAGTTTAAGTCTGGTGCTCCCACTAATATTTGATTTAATGAGTCTAATAGTATATTATTTTAAAATATACATAAATTTTATTGTTACAAAAAATATTCCTCCAAGGCTAACTATTGGGATTTTCATCCAACTAATAAAGATAATGTTAGATATATGTTATGGAGGGCGTTGCTAATAAATTACTAAACTCAAGTGAGCATCAAACAAATTTTAAATATAACCAATTGTCATTACTTGACTAGATCTACTCTACAAAGCGATCTAGTCTTCGGTTTTACTTGTACAGTTCAAAAAAAGATGTTGGACCGTCTTGCATTATTTCTGGCAGAACTTTGTATGAAATGTTGAATCCTCACTTACTACACACAACATTATCTACCGCTAGTCTGCGTTATGTAAGATTTCACCTAAAATTACCACTGCCATTAGTATTCGTGCCACATACGACAACTTCCGGTTTCCTTGCGGAGTACAATTAGGACACATAAACAAATGGCAGCCTGAAGTACGGCGTTATGCAAAGCGTCTAATGGTTGGACGTGAACGCCAAACAAATACGCAGGAAAACAACAAAAACGATGACGACAGAAATAGGGACAGCGACAATAACGGTGATGGCGATGGCGACGGCGACGGCAACGACGACAAATGACGAATGTGAAATGACGTTTTGCTGACAGTTTCGATTGCCTCACAGACGCATTGTTGGCCAAAGGGCGGAGCAAAACTGGAACATGTGTACTAAATTCACGCAAAGTGGTAAGAGTGTGTATGTGTGTGTGTAGGCATGTAAGTTGTCATGTAAACAAGCTGAAAGAAAACTGGCAATGACGTCAAAGCAAAGCGCGGCGCTGTTTAGAAGCGAAACCAGAGTAGAGTAGTTTATGGGACGCTATGAGGTTGAGAGAGTGAGAGGGGGGAGCGTGTTAACGAGAGGGCTAAGTGTAGCTGAGTGGAGTGAAATATTTGATTTCCGGTTTATGAATATACCAATTATAGAACTACATGTGTAGGTATGTCTATGATCAGCGCAGTTGTGTGTGTATTAGTGGATTGGTTGTGGCATGGCAAGTAAACTGTTGATTTATAGGTGTATGTGTATGTGAATACGAAAATTTAACACAAAGCAAGCTACAATTTGTGGCCTGAAACCAGCTTGAAGCCGTGAAGCTTTTTGTTATTTTGCATATGCAATAGATAATGTAAATTTATCTGCAAAAGTATATACGATAATATGCGTGTTTGTAATTGCGAGCAAACGAAGCGGCGTCTAAAGGAAGCGGATATGTATATCAGTGGCATAAACACGGGCGGAAACGAATTTTTGTTTGCGATTTTGACAGCAGCCCACATACACACACATAGCGAGCGTAGTACATGTGTGTGCTATTTATAGGTCAGCCAAAATGATAGCAATATGTTTGTAAGTGTATATGTGTGTGTGTAAAATCTGTGCTGCATAAAATGTTTGCTTTCGTACGCCTATCTTTATGCTTGTCTATGCATATGTGGGCAAATATGTTTACACGAGTGCGTTTTGGCATAGAATTTGCATATTTGAAGACGCCTTTAGGCGTATATTTTGGCACCAGTGTGAGACAAATACACAATAAATTGACGCAAAGCGCTCAGCACACAATTGGAAAAAGCAGGCACTTATACACAGATGATGTTTATTCAACACAGACATACACGGGGTATATGCATAAACATGTTTACACACGCTCATATGCTGTGATAACAGCACTTAATGCGTTTGTGTAGCATACCTTTAGGCACTAAGACGTATGTCGTCACTGCTTAGAGGCTGCTTTGCATTGCTTTTAGTTGTAGTTACCAGACACATACAGACCATATATGCATACACGCATACATATATACAAAACACATGTATACTTATACATACACACATATGGTATATATGTATATACCGATACTGGCTACCGTTAATGTCCATACATTTGCTCTAATGCTTACTGCTTGTATTGTCACTGCATTATTGTTGCTTTGTAGTGGTGATTTCGGTGCGTACTCCGCACAGACACACACACAAGTGTAACTTTGTTTATACGCGTACGTCATGACTTTTGTTTATTTGTTTGCCTTTGATTTTCCTTATGTTTATTTAAGATTTAAATAAATTCAAGTTTATTTATATAAGATTTGCTGGCCGCCCACGATGTACGCCAACAACAAAAACTGTTTTAAGCCCACATAAGTTCGAATTACCTCTGAAACCTTTTAAAGCGCGCCAACAACAACATGGTTTAAATGGAACTTGTAGGAATAGTGCGATTTTGAGTTAAGTGCCGCCTGCCACCTTCTATGACTTAATAGCGTTTCGGCGTATTTAGAAACAAAAAAAAAAACGCAAAAACAACAATCACAAAGGCATATCCGCGTAGAAATTCCTGCTATACTTGGTAAGGTATTCAAAGAAAAAATTTTTGAAATCCACTGGATAATGGAAAATTCGCACTCGACTGTCCTTCGTCTATTTTGCATATTTCACTCCCTTTTTAACTCACTGCCTCTTTTTATGGTGAATGCAATTTTTTATTGATCGTGAATTTGAAGTGCTTTTAGCAGCGAAGGGAAAATAAATGCGGGAAAAAATGCGTCCACCAAAAATACAAATATCGAGAGTAATGGACCGGCGCTGGGACATAGGTGAAGAGGTGGATAAAAAATGAATGTGACTAAAATTTAATATTAAGCTTTAGCTAGTTTCAATTTATGGAGGATTTACTAAAATATAGTGGTCTTGCACTAAATTCTGTGCATCTTTGCATCTAAGATCGGGTTTCGATAATTTTTGAAACTAAAAACAATAACAGTAGGATAGGGATATAGAATGGAATAGGCAGATAATATAACAAAATTAATGGAAAAATAATTTGTAGTATTAGTAAAATTTTTCAGAACCAGAAATTAGAATATTATTTTTTTAAAACTTGTTTTCAGCAGTCATATTTAAAAAATGCCGAAAAAAAATCTGAGTATATGACCAGACACACTGTATCACAATAATATATGTGACCTGGTCTACGAAAAGGGGGCTTAGGTGTCAAAAAAAAAAAAAAAAAAATAAAATAAAAAAAATAAAAAAAAAAATAAAATAATATTAAAAAAAAAAATAAAAACTTGATTTTTTGACACCTAAGCTCCCTTTTCGTAGACCAGGACCAGGTCACAAATATAGATGTACCGATGTCAATGAGCACAAGCTTTCTGTCCTCTATTAAAAAAAATAGATGTTTTGAAGTGAGAATTTTTGTTTGAAAATAAGGGTGCTTTTTCAAAATTAAAGGATTACATGGGTTTACGGGTTTCAAAAATAAATGTTTTTATGGTCTTATTAAATTCTAAAACACCTTTAGAATATTATCCTAAATTTTCAAGTTGATCCATGTAATAGTTTTATGGATAAACCCTTGAGAAATTGTGCGCTCGAGGCTAGCTAAGGCTAAGTGTGCCGTCTTTAAACGCGTTTTTCTCAAAATTATGTTTTTGAAGTTGGCTGACAAGAATTCTCGAGAACAACTCATGAAATTCTACACAGGGCTTTGAGATACGATTCTTAAGGCTTTGAAGGAAGGTTTTTTTCCGATTACTACTATTTAAAAAAAGATGTCGTGAAATTTGAATTTTTTTTAATGTCTGTCAAAAATCCAATTTTGAGTTTTATTTTTTCCTTCGTCGAACTTCTAAGTTAAGGTCTTAACTAAAAAGCGTATTTTTTCACTTTGGATGATCTTATAAGTAGTTATCATGCCAACGCGTGTGCAACTTTTTCCGAGGGGCCACTGGAAATGGCGTCGCAACAGCCGAGTTTTTAATATTTTTTCCAAAATTTTTAGAATTTCTTGTTAATAGTGTACGTGTGTAGCAATAAAAAATTCTAATAAAATATGTAATTTTTTATATGAGAAAAAAATTGCTGGAAAACGGCTGTTTTATATCCGTGGAAACCCATGTATCCCCTTAAGTCAAAATAAGGTGAACAAATTAATTTTTTAAGTAAAAATACTGTATGTTTTCGGGACATAAAAACATAAATTTACACCCAATTTTTTTAAGAAAAAATAAAAATCAAAAATTATAATTTTTGGAAATTTTCTTCCTTTCATAAAGTTTGAGGCTATGTTGAAAAAAGTGTAATGAAAAAATTTGAAGTTTATTTTGGGGGGCCACTCACAACTTTGCTATTCAAATGTTCAGACACTGGTTGTATCAATTGATATTACTAGTTTTATCAATACCAGTAAAGACTTTCATGTAATATTTAAGAGCCAGCGTTCAAAATATAATTATTTAAGAACTTAAAAACTTCTTTGAAGCTAATTTATCTAAATAAGTATATGTATAAATATCCAACTTTTTTATTTGCTACATGATAGAAAAATCAGAACCGAAAAACGCTGACAGACCTCAAACACTCGACTGCGAGTCAAATAAGTCACTTTTTCCTTTTAACTATTGAACTGCAAGTCAGTGACCCACTTATCAACCAAGCCACACTCAGCAGCCACTTTTCTATCAAACACACACATACCCACACAAGCGCTTCTACTACAATATAGACACACTCAAAAGCTTGTAGTGTGCTTGCACCAAAAAACGTATTAGAAAAAAGAAACACCGTTACTGCGAGTATTTGCTGCATCAGCAGATTTTTTGCTTGTACCAATAAACACACATTTGTATGTGTCACTGTGGGCATGTATATGTGTGTGTGTGGGTGCTTAAACAAGCCAACTACAATGTAGAAGCTCATTAGTGCTCTTGCAGCCGTCAATCAATTTCACTAACTGTTGTAATTCACTATTTTCGTTCGTCGAGCAAAGTGCTTAGCCCACTTTTTGGCATAAACATGCATGCATATGTATGTGTGTGTGCCTCTTTGTTATATTGTATGTGCAGCTTGGTCTTTTGCTGGCACTTATGCTTTCAAACTGCCTTGTCAACTGACATATCAATACGACAACAACAATGTATCCTTGTGCTGATGGCGAAGAAAACGTAGACGATGGCGCGGGAGAGGTGGAAGAGGAAAATGATGGAAACAAGTCAGCAGCGTCGGCATCATACATCATTGCTAATATGCGCTAGTATGAGTGGCTGTTTGCTGGCGTTGGTGGCCAATATTGTGGCGCATACATACACTCATACATATGTTTATTTATGTGATATGTGTATGTATGTATGTATTTGGACGTCACACCCTTTTATTCGACTTGTGCTTTGTCATCATCATCACATAATCATCGTTGTCACTTGCGCTTGTCAATATTGTTGACATTAATTTCAACTTATTAAGTAGTTGTACACTACTACAACATACACACATGCATACAAATATGAATAGTTAGAGGATATGTGAATGTTGTGCACTCACTCGTGAATGTTTGCATTTTTATGATTTTTTGTTTGTGGATTTAAAATGGCTTGGATTATGACAATAAAAAATTGACTGAATTTGCGTTTTTTTATTTTTTGGTGAATAGTTGTAAATTATTTTTATTATTAGGTCTATTTATATTATAAAAAAAATACTTCTTACCAAGCCTGAGAACATGAGGCGCACTCACACCATACAATGATACACCAGACGTGATTTTGTTACACGGGATATCACCACAAGAGTTAGCACCACGCAATATGACTCTTCACATCCTAACTAAAAAACGACAACGGTTCGATCATCCATTTTGCTCAACACGGATCCACAATCTTTCTCCAGACCACACAGCGAATCTTGGCATCTTCCTTTTCTACAATTCGATGGCCGGCATCCGTATGTTGGTTTAGGGTCCAGTTTTATATTAATGAATTTAATTACATTTCACATATTTGGTATAAGAATGTATATGATATAAGACTAAAAACCGGTAAGCTGAAGGCCTATCACCCGACGAGACCCTTGAAAAAAAGGTTATTCCCAAAGGCAAAAATAGTTCTTTTATACTCAAATACACGCTCCAGGAAAACCAAAAGCTTAATCAAGTGACTACTTTTCAAAGTTTTTACATGAAACTATGACATTTTTAAGACAAATCAGAGATATTCGTGAAGTTAATAACTGAAGTATCTGCAACTAACTCTTAGCGACAGTTTTATTATTTATGTATGTATTTTGGCCAAAGCCCAGGAGCCAAAGGAACACAGTGTTAAACATCAAAATAGCAAAAGCTGACGGTAATGGTGGTCCTCCTCGAGAGAATGAGAGCAAATACGGTAGCCATGCATATATGGGAAAATTCAAAGGCACATGATAACTTTCAATTAGATTAGTGAATATAACTCGAATTCTTGAAGAATATTAGAGTAACAATAAAAGAGTATTGATACCGAAATCATAAAAGACAGTAATCATAAGTGGATCAATATGTTCTAAGAAATAATAATTTGTACTGCAAAATTTTCAGGTAGTGAAGCACTTAGCACAGCTTAAAGTACTAAACTGAGTTAAAAAACGGGTATAAAACGAGTTATAGAACGGGTATAAAACTGACATACAACGGGTATTTCAGAACGTAAAGTGAAATTTTTGCTTCTCTTGAAACTCTGCCTACACAAAAGTATGGATATACTAAGCTAGCTCTCTGCCAGTGTAAATTTGTATGTATTGCAGCAAAGATGACTTAAATATTATTTCCATGTATAAAAATTATCTTAAATCTTGAGAAAAATGAAAACTCAAGTAAAGCTTATAATATTTATCATACCGAAAATGCAAATTTAAGATTTTATAGTTTTTCTCCAAAACTTCATTTTCCACTTTGCGCTCTGTATTAGGGCTGCTTGTGCACTTTCTTCAATATTAAACCAACCAAGCAATTTTCACTTTTCAAAGGCAAAATGTGTAACAGACATGCAGAGAGCAACAACAATAAGACACAGGTAGTGCGTACCAATTTAAAATCACTTTCACTTTCTTTGACTTCCCTTCGTTTCACACATTTTATCTTCTTCTTCTTCTTCACTGCATGCACTTTTATTACAATCTGCTTGTGATTGCTTTTATTCTTTGAGTATTTGTGTATTTGCTACCATACTATATATGTGTATGTACTAGTGTATGTGTTTGTTGTTGTTGTTGTTTATTGTTATTTATGTTCCATTACTTTTAACCTACAGCAGCATTTTCAATTTCCTTGCACTCAAAAACACAAACGCACACACATGCATGCTGGAATAAGCAAAAATAAAAAAAAATTAAAAAAGTGTTGCATACAACTAGGCGTTCAATAAATACACGCCGCCATAGTATTGGCTCACAGTTGGAGCGCATGTGAATATGGCTGTGTGGAGTGGCATGTTTGCAAGCACTGCAACATTTTTACACTGTTCAATAGTTGTAACTGGAAGTAGAGGGAGAAAAGTGAGCGCAAACACTCATACAGTGCTGGAGCGTATGCTGCGCCGTTGCAACATTTTTACTTCCCAATCAAATACAATTTTCTATTTGCTGACTTTTTACGACTTTTTTAGCACATTTTCGCCTTCCTTGTGCAAAGTTCGCATTGAAAATTGCACAAAGTTGCAACACTTTGACACAAATTCACTTTCGAGCATACTTGCAGTAATTGCACTTTGCCGACAATAATATTTTATAATGCGACATAAATGGCTGGGTGTGTGTGCTAAAGCAACTCTGCGTTGAATGAATATATTAGTGGAATACTTGCAGTTCTTCCAGATAGGATAAGGGATTTTGAGAATTCTTCAAAGCTTTGAATTAGCTGAAAGTAAGTAGGGTCAATGTAGGAAGCGGAGCGTAAATTGTGACCTCAACCCATGTTCTCTTATTTCTACCTCATTTTCGGTGCAACTTAGTGCGTTTTGGAATTAGAAATTTCTTTCAAATATTTTACTGTAGCTCAGCTCAAGCAGCTATTCGGTAGTGGATGGAAAACGGCAGTTCAAATATAGACATATCAAAATTGGTACTGAAGTGAAGAACCTCGAGAGGGAGAATTAAATACCGAAATCTTTCTAAATTCGCAGAGTAGAAAGCTATTGAAACGTTCTTTTATTCTGCGCTGTCTGCTTATGTCGATCATAAAGTTTTGAAGATTTACAGATCTTCCAGGAAAGGTATCATTTTAATAACCCTATCTTCGACACAGAGGGTATATATGAGTTGATTTCTTGATAGCATTAGATTTGAAATCGAAATTGATACAATTATCACCGAAACTCTATAACCGATTCTTCGATAGATTGATTCAATCAGTCAGAGTTTAAGTCGAGATTAATTATGAAGGCAGACAAGTCTGAAGTCTGACTGAAATGTGGAGTTTCGGTTCTAAAAAAAACTCTTATTAATGATGAGCTTACTACTTAAACCCATAAAATTTGGAGACAGAAAGAGAAAAGAGAGGATAAAATTAGTGAGCGGATAAAATTAGTGGGGTAGGGAGAAAAAACGGTATGGAAAAAAAGAGAAAGAGTTAGAGAAAAAGAGAGGAAAAATGAGGAAGAAATAAAGAATAAGCAAATAGAAAAATAAAACCAACAGAGATAGAGTAGAAAAAGTATTTACTACAATTAATTTCAAAAACCGACTAAAATACAATTTCGTAAGATTCGAACTGTCAAACAATTTTTCTGACCTTGTTTTGTAATATGTTGCAAAAATCTTATGGAAGATAGTCTATTTGATAAAGTTTGCAAGTGCTAGAAAGAGGAAGGTAGTTAAAATGTGTAGGGGAAAAAACAAAAGGAGAGGACTAGAGAAAGAGAGAGATATAGATATAAAGAGAAAACGAAAGGGGAAGAAAGGAAAAGTGAGTAGAGAGAGGGAGAGAAAAAATCAAAAGAGAAAAAACCAAAAGAGAAGAAACCAAAAGAGAAAAAACCAAAAGAGAAAAAACCAAAAGAGAAAAAGGAGCGAGTTCTAAAGCTTATTTCGAAAACTGATTAAAATACATTTTATAAGAATTCGATCTGTCATCATTTGTTTCTAACTTTCTTTTTTCTGATGCACAAATATTAAGGAAGATAGTAAATTTTCAAACGAAAATTTGATAAAAAAAAATCAGCGGTTCTAAGCTCTCAGTTTACAAACGAAAAAGTTTTCTATTTGACGAGATATCTTTACGAAATTTGTCATGAGCAATGATGTTTTTCTAAAGCAATGATGTTATCTCTGAAGAAATAAGATTGGATTAGTATAACATATAGCTGCCATACAAACTAACTATTGGTATCAAGTTTTTTTTAATATTGTAACTTCTTGAAAGTGAGCACAAATTATTGCCGAAAGCAATGTCATAATCTTCACATAAATCAGATCACTATAGCTGTCATTCAATTATAAACAAGAAAAAAACTTTTTTATATTATTAGAAGCACAACTGAAAAAGGTATTTGCAGCTTCAATGTAGCTAAAGTTAACGCGCTTCATATTTTTCTTCAAATTTAGCTGAATTTTTATTACTTTTTATAAAAGCTTTCATTCTAACCTAAAAAAATTAGGTGAAAAGGCTTTTTATTGCTCCTTCCAATCAACAAAGTGAGATTATAAGCATTTTATATAAATATATGTTGATATAGAAGTTACTACTACAACGTATAAATTCATATTTAACACTAAATTTTGAGGTTAGGAACTTTAAACGCTTTGCTTTGTGGAAAAAATATTCAAAAATGTCAGCATTAAGAGCGAAGGGCAGTAAATATTTGTCTAAATTTTTGAATATTTTTATGTCAATTAAAAAAATAATTATTACAGTTATGAACTACATAAACTAAATATTATTTATTATTAATTTTAATTTTTACAAACTATTTTTTTTTTTTTTAGTTTTTAAAAACTAAACTACAAGCAGCAGTAGCCATTTGTAAATTTGATTAAACTTAATTAAAAATTAAACTAACTTATTCAAATTTAATTGGCATACAATTATCAAAGTGAGTCAAATAATTGGTGAAACGAAATTATATTTGCCGTTGCCATAAACAACGCTTTGAGCGCACCGAAGAGTGAAGGAGCAAATTTCTAAGCGCCATGCTTTCGTCTTACTACAAACACACCAACACAAACATAAATAAATAAATAGGTAAATATACACCTGCCGTGGTGAACAAAAGCATTTCGCCTGAGTAAGCAGTCACTCAATTAAATAATATTTGTCTGAGTAATTTCATTGTCAATAACACTCGATGCAGAATGCGAGTGTATGAAGCTTACAGCAATTTGCACACGCAAATCGCACAAACCGAGAGTAGCATGTCGTCTGCAGAGTCATAAATGTGGAAAAATATTTGAACTGATTTGTGTCGAATTGCCGCAATTATCATGCATGAACCTGTATGTGCATGTTTAGACCTGTGTTTACATGCGTCAATTTGCTGTAAGCACAGATCCAACATTTCATGAAATTTGACATGCAAAAAGGTAAGAAAAAAAAAAAAAACAAAGATTGTACGAATATTTTTCCGCTCCACTGTGCGACATGAAACCCGAGCGCAAAATCAATTTGTCTGTAAATTTCGTAGACGTACATAAAATATCAATTTTCTTTATACAAATTTTATTTGCTCCTGCCGCGCTATATAGTTTGCATAAGGCCAGGCGATGTGGCGCACAAAAGGAAAATATGGAAAAATAA
Source organism: Bactrocera correcta (assembly GCA_027475135.1). Lineage (NCBI taxonomy): Eukaryota > Metazoa > Arthropoda > Insecta > Diptera > Tephritidae > Bactrocera > Bactrocera correcta. The sequence goes on from CM050325.1 coordinate 71,163,947, forward strand.
ATCAAATTATTGCAAGAATTTTTCATCTTTCATCTTTTCATCGACATTGGCCATTCAATGCGGGCGCAGCAACGTTGCCACCCGGCACACTTTTTTAGCTGATGCCTTCATTAAATTTAACTTTGTAATTTAAGCCGAACGCTGGAAAAAAATGGAAAAATATGAAAAGCAGAAGGCTTCAACACGCAGACAGACAGACACAAGAAATTACACAGACTAAAAATGAGAAAAATAAAAAAATGAAAATAAAAGTAAGTGAGTCCGAAGATGGCGGGCGTGGTGGAAATTCACAAATTTCTCGCAAAAATTCCTGACTTTCCAATTTATTTTTTTCCCATTCTTCGACAAGCGTTTGTGCCTCGCAATTACACTTTGAATTCCTGCGTTATTGAGTTTCGATCTGCGCACACGGCTACGCGTCTTATTTGATTTCTTTATTATTTTCGCTATTCGATGGGTTGGGCGTCTGTGCGGAATATTAAATTAGCTTGCCTAAAAGTATGCTGCAAAAGTCGGAAATTGAAATTTACAGCGTATCAAAACCGTGCCTTAGCTGCAAAGGCTGTTTGGTCACCACTCGGCTTTAAATGGAAAACTATTTGCCAAGTATTTTCTTGAATAATTTAGTTGGTGTGTAAGTGAAATGGCATGCTAAGGCGTAGCATAGTTTTCGGCGTGAAGCAAAGATGAGAGTATGAATATGAATATTCAACGGAAGGCTTTTGTTGGAGCTCATGCGCACGAAGATGCTTAAATTGGTGAGTTCTTGAAAACAAATTTTATTTACTTGAATAATTTAAATCTAAATATAATTGTTTGTGTGTATGTATGTATGTATGTACATATGTAAAATTCTTATATGTAACCTGTTTTATGTGTAAAAGGCATAACTATTTGCACATGAAGTCTTTAGTTTATTAATGAAATAGTACATTAGAGTCTGCAACTCAATGAATCCAAATAATATTAAAATCAGAATTGAAAGCGTCATCACAGTAAAGCCTAGGCATATCTAGAGGGCTTATTATGGAAGATTCGTTGGAGTTTATATAGAAGTTTTTAAAAATAAGCCTCTTTTCCACAATATAAGGCAATAATTTCTTTTAATTGGTAATTACTATATAATAAAAAAAGTCAAGATAAACGTTGTCTACATTTAGGCGTCACCAATTATTTTCTCTATGAACTCAATTTAATGAACAAATCAGATTCAACAAAGGAAATCTAAGGCCAAATAGTAAAAAATTATGAAAAAATTAATACAGAAACAATGAAAATAGAAAAAATGAAGTTCCAAAACAATTTCTTTGTTGTTTATTTTTAAGTCGCGAAAGATCCACAAAACTTAAGCGATTATAACACACATATACAAAGTACATATAGATAATGTCACGCATTTCAGTAAAATTTTTATAAATGTGAATAATGTTTTATTCTTAAAGGTTTGGCCAATAAGGGATTTGACAAGGGTTGCCACCTTTTTCTATTTTCTAAATTAAATTTTTTTGCAAGATTTCACAAATCAAAATGGTATTTTTTTTTTAACAAAATTATGATTTTATTTTAGCAATGGTGTTGCCATATCCTTAAAAATAAAAAATATTACAATAGAAAATATGTCTCTAAAATTTTTTTTCATTTTGTACAGATTTAGAATTTCAAAGATTATTTTTTTGGTGGTAAAAAAAAAATTCAACAGGGTTGCCATTAAAAGAAATTAAAATTTTCGACTTTTACTGCCGAAAAGTTTTTAGCAGGGTTGCCATTAAAAGCAAATAAAAATGTATACTCTTATTGCAATTAAAAATTTTTTAACAGGGTTGCCATTAGAAAAAAATAAAATGTTCGACTTTCATCGAGCTAAACAATTTTTAATTTTAAATTTATATTGCATCTAAAAAGTTTTTACAGAGTTGCCATTAGTTCAAAATTACATTTTCGACTTTTATGACAGCAAAAAAAATTTATACAGGGTTGCCATTAGTACAAAGTTAAACTTTTCGACTTTTATTGAAGCTAAAAGCAAAATCCAAATGCTGCCTAGAAAAATATTAACAGCGTTGCCAACTATTTTCACACTTTGTTGAGTTTGAAAAATTAGCGCTAAGCTCAAGTATGTTTCGTTTTTTAAAATGAAACAAAGGCAGGAGAGTACAATAAATTTAAGCAAATACACCCATAAACACTTACACATACATACACATAATTCCACTTGATTTTCAGCCCACGACTTCGTCAATGATCATTCACGGGCTTAACCGCTCCCGCTACAATGTGTAATGCCAAAGCGGCAACGCTTTTGTTATTGTAAACTGTCGCTCGGAGACAGCCATTAACAATGCGAGAACGTGAGAGCGCGAAGCCGCACTAATTCACCGTTATACGGCATACAACTGAATAATTAATTCAAAGTTTAACAAGCAATCGCCCATTGACTGTTGGCGGTTGGCAGCTAAGCAGCGAACAGCAGCGTTGATGATAACGGCAACATAACGGTCGTAATGTTATTAATGATAATGATGCGAATGCCAGCGGTGAGGCATACTATTAGGCGCGCAAACACTACATAAACGCAAGCGCTAATAAATCAGCCGGCACTAGGTGAGTGCTGTGAAGCGGTTAAGGCTGTTTAGTAGTATGTCTCAAAGTGTGGCTGTGCATGTGTGTGTGTTTGTGCGTAAGTGAAATGAAATTATTTATGTATTCAATGTTTTAATAAGCGTCTTGATAATTAAGCGCTTGCGGGCCTTTTACATGCGCGAAGCTTCATGCATATCTAAGTGTGTGTGTATGTGTGCTTGTTGTTGTTTAAACGGCAAGCTGCTTTCGTATGCAAGCCATTGTTGTGGCGGCTAAAACCTTTGAATATCATGTTAAGCGCACATCATGCATTGCCGTGGCAGCTGCCATTCGCCGTATTGGCGCTTTATTAGGCGCAAGAGCCTGCACTGCCGCCTCTCACCTTTAACACAGCTGCCTGCTGGCCTTTGTACGACGCTCTTCATGTGCTTAACACATTCACGTACGTGTTTGTGGTTGGTGCGCGCGTGCGTGTGTGTGTGCGGCTGATTTCCCTGACACTCAAGTGGATTAGCATAGGCGTTAATTAGCGAATTATCATTTATAAAGCTTAGCACTGCGCATGTATGCGATGTACTTTGCTGATTACCACACGCTTATGACTAGAAGTTATGCTTGCACAAATGTGTATATTATACATATGTATGTGTAACTGTTTAAATAGGATAATACAAGGTAGTCAATTACCAATTGAGTTGTTCTCACATTATTATTTGACACTAATACTCTCGTTAAAAAATTAAAAGAATTAATAATATGTATATTAGGTTATATATATTTACAAGCAGAGCTGTTTTGTATACTAAACAGCATTGTGCTTAATTCCGGCAGTAATGGAAATATTTGTAAGTATTTGAAGTAGCAGGAGTATTAATTATTGCAGAGTTCGATTAAATAACTACGGGAAGATACAGAAAGTAACCTCGTTTACGGATAAACAGTCAGTATTGCGTGCTTTTCAGAGGCCACAGATTGATTAAAGTGTAGTAAATTAATGCAGGTAGGCTTTCACAATCACTGGCCGGTCAATTCCACTTGTCCATAATTTAGGTGGTCCGTCACAGGAACATCTTCGGCAACGGAAAAACAGAAGAGTTGACAAAGCTAGGAGCCTCCTAGGCTCAGTTAATACCAAGCCCGCTGAGAACGATCAAAAGAGTGCTTTATATGGTTTTGAACAAATAGCTCAGAACAGAAGGAAATCAATAACAAGTTGCATATATTGCGGAAGTGTGACAGGATTGGAAACAAAAATTTTTGAAATACGGGTAGAAATAACGGATGATCCAAGTAAATGTACTTTTTTCAATAGCCTTCTATTAACACATCACGCTTGAGTCGTTTCAAGACTGCCATGTTACTTGTATTCAGTATTGTTTGGAATTTCATCATGGAAAGACTTACGCCTAAACAGCGTTTAGAAATAGTTCAACTTAAATACGAAAATTCACGTTCTGTAAAGAATGTATTTCGCGCACTTTGCTCAAAATAGTCGGCCCACTGAGCGTACTTTTTGCAACACTATCACCCATCTTTAGACTTAGCATTCATTATTGGATAATATTCGACGAATAGACCTTAGCTGAGAGTGTACACGAACTCTCGGACTGACATATGAAATGACTTGGTGCATTTCACGTCGATATCTTAAATTGAAAACGTGCAAAATATAGCTTGTGCAAGAACTGAACCCGCTCAAATTTCCCAAACGACATCGCTTTGCTCTATGGGCTCTTGAAAAGTTCCAAGAAGATCTGAGCATTTTTTCAGCTGAGGTCCGTTTCTGGCTCAATGCAAACAAAACAAAAATTGCCGCGTTTGGGACGAAGAGCAACCTAAAGAGATTGAAGAGCTGCCATTTCATCCAGAAAAAGCAACTGATTGGTGTGGCTCGTGATCTGGGCGACATTTGTTTTCAACCATTTTCCATATATCAATGGGTTTTTCGAGAGAACATATCGGTGAGAAAATAATTTCTCGTCTCATCAAGATCATGTGATACTACAGCTTTAGACTTTTTCATGTGGGGACATGTAAAGTCTAAAGTCTATGCGGATAATTCCACTTCGATTTAGACCTTGTGACATGTGTTACATTCGCGTGTTACCAGTCGAAATACTCGAGCAAATAGGGAACCTCGAAATGGTTCTCTCTTTAGTATATATAAACCTACAGACATTATAACAGGGCGCTTATAGCAATATAGCAGCGCAAATGGTGAGTGTTCTCCTACCTATTTTTGTTTTTTTTTTCGATTTTGTAGTATTTTTTGCTCGAAAAATAGGTAAAATTTGTAACCCGCTTCCATTTTTATCACTTTTCTAATGAAAAGAAAAAATTACAATAATTTTTTTTTGGTTTCAAAGTTAAATTCTATCGCCTAGACGTCGCTTACATTGCACCGGGAATAGTGCACTTAAGTGCGCGTTTAGGGTAAGGTTATGCAAACAATTAATGCTTTTTTGATATTAACAAATTTCAAACGGACTATACATATATTGGAGTAAAGCTATCAATATTGTTTTAAGCTAGCTATTGGTCCTTCAGATCCATAAGATGTAAAAATATATAAATTTAATTTTAATTAATTCTTACAAAAACTCACCTAACGTTAAAATCGGAAAGTGACTTTTTTGGGGAGGTTTAATCATAATAAGAGGTTTATGGTGGTTTCGACTAGACTACATTCTAAGATTGGGTTTCATTTCAAATGTTTGTTTCTACATTTCATTAAAGATCGTAAATAGAAGTAGCTTGTGATATACTTGAGAGACGATTTTACTTTACAGAAATGTAAGCAAATACGATTTCAGAGAATATCTAATTCTGTTAAACATTAGACCTAGCGCTGATTTTGAACTAGGTGCTCGCTCAGACAGCGGCAGAGACGGGTGGCAAAGTTTTAAAAATTAAATTTAGTAATTTTATTTTTCACATATAAAAGGCGCAACAAAGATACATGACAAACTTTTTATTTACACTAATATTTCGTAAAATTCTGAACGGTTCCCTGAACTCAAGGTGTCAAACACAAGACAGGATTAACGAAAATTTTCCGTTATCACTATATTAGAGATATTTCATAACATTCATATAAGTAAAGTAACTTTTGTTGACAATATTCTATAATAACTTTCATTGGCAAAGAGAAAGGAAAAGAGTCGAAAAAATGACAAAAATATTTCAGGATACATTGTAACAAACCGAAAAGTCATTTCAAAAAATGTTAAAAAATAATCTGAAAACAAATAGGAAAACTAATATTTGTGAAAAGGCTGCCCTAGTTGGAATGAGTATTGCAAATTTACTGTGTTTCGATTTTCAGCACAGAAAACGTTAAATTATCAAGGCATACGCTACCAGCCACACATACGCAAAACGCTTGAGGGTAGCCCGAAGCCAGCAAACATTAGGCGCAAAACGCGGACAATAAGCAAGCAAGGTGCCTCTAGTGCTTTAGTACTTTAGGGCTTTAGAGGGAGTGTAAAATATTTGCATAAATGGTGGTGGCTTTAAATACGCTTATACAAGAATACTCATGAATATGAAACACACACACACACACACATGCACGACTGTTTTGCATTTTTACGACTACTGACATATGTATGTCTATATGTGTAAGCGTGTATAGGCATGTTTTGTCATCAACGCGACATTTAACCAACGCCGAACGACGCAATACGTCATCATCATTCACGGTCGTACATTCGCAAGGACCTCCAAAAGCGTTATAACGACACTTGCTAAGTTGAGAACCAAAAACAAAAACAGCGAATGAACACATAAATAAATGTACGACATTAAAAGAAGAAACACACATTTGTACATACGTACAATTTTATTTAAGTGCCGCAAAAAACATGGTCTACCAAGTAAAGCCAAGTGACCAAGCTTTACTTAAGCGCACACATACACACACGCGCACATATATATGCAAGTAATAACACATAAACAGCTTTATTGGCAAAAAAGAATGTGGCAAGCAACCCCCCGTGGTTGAGTGAGACATCGTTGTGCTACAAAGAATTGCAAGAATTGTTATGCAAATGGGCAAATGCCTGTACGCCATGTCGTATACTTAATGGAATTGTTGACGAATTGCAAGGCGAATGCGAGCGGAAAGTGAAACTACAATAACGACAAGCACACACACACTCACCAATTTATATACATACATATAGTAGTATGTGCTGCAGTGTGACTGTAATGAAGTGTAAGTAACGAAGCCAAAAGCGAGAAAGAAATGCATAGCATACCTTCAGGCGACTCAAGTGGAAACAGCGAGATTTTATATATGTATGTATGTACGTGTGTGGAAATGTATGGCTGTATGTACAAGTAGACGGGCGATAGCAAAAGAAATAACTTAAAAGCGTTTGTTGGCTGCTTACCTTCATATATGTAACACATTGGACCCTAGCAGACAAATGTAGGTTTCCTATACGCACACGTAGAAGCAGTTAGTAAAAAAAGTTGGCACTGCTTGAGCGGAAATGTTTGTGGGACAAGGATTTGCAACTGTTTATGCGCGTCAGAAATGAAATAGTGCAGCTGCAAGCAATGTGTAGCCTGTATTTTTTTGTTGTTTTTCTTTTGTTTTTTTGGTTCACACTAGTTGGCAACATTTGCTGTTATTTCGTCATACTGATACACATATACTTTGAAAGTAAGCAGTTTTTAGAGAATGCCGAATGTAGAGTTTATTTTTTCTGATCATATAAACGTATTAGGGACCATAAGATGTAATATTTAATAATGAAGATTTAATTTAAAAAAATATAATAAAAGGGTTTCCCAAAATTCTTATTTCAAAGTGCTACCATCTGGTTTCAATTATAAAAAAAAAATATTTTTGGAAAATTTCCAATTGTAAAAGGTAAACAGTTTAATAGTAGCGTTGCCACCTGCTTTAAATTAAAAACTATTTTTACTCTCGAAAAAATGGAAAAGCTACCAACAATAAATATTAAACTGAAATTGATATTATTGCTTACTTTTTTATACGAACGGTGCTGCCACCCATAATAATTTTCAAAATAGTTTTTAATTTGAAAATAATGAAAAAAGAACAAATTTCTTGTGGTTTTTAAGTGAGTATTTTTACATAGTTGTTATTTGATAGCGTTGCCACTTGGTTTTAATTAATTTTATTTGAAAATTGCCAATGAAAAAATGTTTGTGGATAGAAATTTGCTATCAAATGGCGATCTAGCATTAACCATAATAATGTAGTATAGGCAAGAATACTACCATCTAATTTAAACTAAAAACATTTTTAATTTTGAAACTAAAAACATTTTTAATTTCAAAAAAATGGAAATTGGAACAGGCTTTCAAATATGAATATAAAACTGAAATCTTTTTTACTGCTTGATTCTTTAATCTTTATAACAAAAGTTTTATTTGACAGTGCTGCCAATAATAAAAAAAAAATTAATTAATTTTTTAAAATTTCTTAATAAATATGGTTTGCAGAAATAAATCCGCCACCAAAAGTTGTACTAGCATACTCAAATATAACGGTATCGATAGTAGGTTTTCCACATATTTTAAACCAAAAATATTTTTTATTTTGAATAACAATTTGAAAGTGCCACCAAACCAATATCAAACGGCAGGTTTTGTTATTGCTTGCGTCCTTCCTTTTTTATACAAACGACCCCTTCCCTGCCCGTGATAATTAAAAAAAAGAAGGAATATGCAATGGCTGTTTAAGTAAGTATTATTGGAAAATTATTATTTAGTAGCGTTGCCACCAGATTGCAATTGCATACATAAATGTGTATATATTTTTTCTTGAATTGACAATGAAAAAATACTTGCGAAAATAAATCCTCTATCAAAGGGTGAACTAGTGATATTAATTGCAGTGTTGCTACATGATTTAAATTAGAAAATGTTTTTATTTCAAAATAATATGAATTTATAACAAATATGAATATAGAACTAAAGTTTCTTTATACTTGAGTAATTTTGAACACAAACGGTGATGCCACATTTTGCGTTTTTCAAAATAGTTACGAACTAAACAATGCAAAAGAAATGTTGAGTTATATTATTTTCCATATTATTGCCACCAGGTCTAACTTTTGAAAATTTAAGACTTTGTAGGGTTTGCTATTTCATAGTGTTGCCACCTTACCTCAAAATAAAAAATAAAGTTTTTGAAAATTTACAATTCTTTTAAGCTTGCGAAAAGAAATATATAACGGTACTATTTTATAGTGTTGCCACCTGATCTCATTTTTTAAAATAAATTTTTTGAAAATTTACAATTCTTTAAAGCTTGCGAAAAGAAATATATAACGGTACTATTTCATAGTGTTGCCACCTGATCTCATTTCTAAAATTAATTTTTTGAAAATTTACAATTCTTTAAAGTTTGCGAAAAGAAATATATAACGGTACTATTTCATAGCGTTGACACCTGATTTCAATTGAAATTTTTTTAGTAAAACTGTCAAAAGGAAAATGTTTGTGACAATATTAATTGTAGTGGTGCCACCTGATTTAAATTAAATAGATTTTTTATTTCAAAATTGATAATTTTATAACATTTGTGAAAATTTTTCATTGTTTAAGGTTTGCGAAAAGTAATTTATAATAGTATTATTTCATGGTGTTGCCACCTAGTTTCAATTCTAAAATTTTTTTTTAAGAATTTGTCAGAAGTAAAAGGTTTATGACAATATGCAAAGTAGTGTTGCCACCTGATTTAAATTAAATAATATTTTTATTCAAAAATGCATTGTTTCATAACATTTGCGAAGTCAAAAGTACTTGCAAAGTTACAGAAATAAGCATAAAAGGTAAAAAGCAACGCCAATTTGATACGACAACGTCAGTAATGAGTTTTCTTTGCATATTCCATTGCCTTTACTGTAATTAAATATTATTTGGCTACGCTTTAGCTTTCAGAAAACGCAAAAATATTGTCTCTACCAGTAAAACAACAACGATAACTTTTATGAATAAATATATATACACAGTGTTGCATAACCGTTCACAATGTGCTAAAATAAACGTGATATGTGTGGCGCTGCAGCGGCATGTGTCGCAGCCGAGCACACTAGGTAAAAATAGCATCCTTGAGTCAATGCACAACAATGCAATAAACGCTGCTGCAGTGCTATCTGCTATCTGCTAAAAGCTAACTGTCTTTACGCTCTTTGCGCAACACTCGAGTGCAACCCTTTACACTTAATTTTGCTTTTTCACATTTCGCACGAACCGTTACGGCGCGCCACGACGCCCAGACGTTGCAAGTGTGTGTGTATGTGTCAGTGTTAGTGAAACTTCATTTGCGGCAAATGAATGTACGTTAAGCAGTTGAAGAGTGTTGCAGCCTTTTGGGCGCTTTAACATATTCCAACATTTATGGATGTGTGCATGTATGTATGAACGTGTGTGTGTGTATAAGTGCAGCGCTCGTTGTAAATATAAGTAATTTTTACTTTGGCACGTCAGCAGCGCCTTGAGTATGTTCTGCTGTTTGCATGTGTGTGTGTGCGTGTGCCCTGCTTTCTAATTTCTTTCACCACTTGAACTCATGACTGTCTGCCCTTTGTGTGCCCTACCTATGTGAACTTATCTCTGTACATACACACGATTATTCATGAGTTTGCCTGTCTCCTTTGTTTAAATAAGGCAATACTTGTGAGCATGAGTGTGTGTGTGTGTGATCAAGTGTGTTTGCATTCAGTTCGTGTACATTTCTGCTTGTCGCCTTTATAAATATGCGTTAATGCGCTTAATTTTATTTTAGCTTCTTTATTTTCGCATCAATTCTATTTTGCCCTGCCACAAGTAGGTACGCTATATGCGCTTGTATTGGTGTGTGCGTATGTATTTTGCTTTAATTTTGTCTACTCCAACATTGGCTTTTGTAAAATTAGAAAATTAATTTGATTTTCATACACTTACTTATGTAAATACGCAAGTATATTTGTATGTGTGTATGTTTGTGTGCGCTTACGGCGTTCTGTGTGCGCGTAAGCAGCGCTATTTGCCTGTTATTGACGTTCACGCCGTCACTGGCTTCAATGACGTCACTGAATTCTTCACATTTTCACACAAAGCGAACGCAATTACCCTCCGCCTCGCCTCGCCATCATGCGCTGCCTTTGACCATTGAGCTGTTTTCCGCGGGGACGGACCCACCCAATTTGGTCGTAACTTTATTGCTACGCTTTCGAGTGTCACACGCTCGCTACATGCCGTGTAACGGTATGTGTTCGTGAGTTTTTACGTTCGCAGCGTGCATCGTGAAAATGTCAGTAATTTGCATAAATATTTGTTAGCGCGGCAAGAATTTAAAGGCGAGCAAAGTTGCCAACGAAGGAAAAGTTTCGAATTGGTGCAAAAGCAAGTAGCGCGCCACGACTTGAAAGGGTTCGTCGCCGCCGCCGCCGTTTGTGCTTTAAGTGGCACGCTTGTATGCATGTATGTATGTATGTGTGTTTGTGCATGAATTTGTGTATATGTGTGTGTGTTTGTGTGAGTTACTTGTTTGGCTATTTGGCCAACCGACATCAATACAAGTAGGTTATGGCTGACCAGCGCAACCTTTGTCACTGCTTATGACGTGAGCTGAGTTTATTTTTAAGCTCACCAAACTGAAGGCTGTTGCTAACTTGAGTGTAATAAATTTGGAAAAGTTACAAACAAAGGTTGCCAAAAATATTTGTGCTTCACTTTGAAAGGATTTTAATTGGATAGCAAAATATTTATATTTAGGTTCCCTGCATGACAATGGAACAGAGAAGTATTGTACGAATTATTGATTACGAAAACATGTTGGTTTAGAAATAAATTTGCAGAAAATTAATTGGTTGAAAATAACGTTGAAAAATAAATTTTGTAGGATTTATTTAAAATCAGCTTAGAAATAAATATATGTTTTGCTATCCAATATTTTAAGAAAGTTACTTAAAAGTTTAAGAAAGTTACTATTAAAGACACTGACTTTTAAGAAAAGCTTTTTATATATACATATCAGGTCACGATGGTAGGAAGTCATTCCACTGTTAATTGTGTAGATTATACAGCGGAAAGTTGGAGACTTCGAAACTCTGACAAACGATCCATAAAGAAAAAAATTTCTATTGGAAACGTCGAGAAATCAATATATGTTATAAGAATTTAATAAGAAACCAATGCAGCTTAAACACGGACGTTCACCAAATTTTTTGGTTACTTGATTTTTGAAATTTTTTTTCACTATGACCAAATTAAGAGGGTATTCTAGTCTAGAAATAAAATTTTGGCAGTTTTTTGAATTTTATTTAAAAAAAAACCAAAAAAAAATATTTTTACTATACATTTTTTATGGTGTTTTTTTTGATAATTTAAGAACACAGAAAAAAAATTTTACAAAAAAAAGAATTAAAAATTAAAATAATTAGAGGGGGGAGGGAGGCGGAGAGACAGGTGTAAAAAAGAATGGCGCAACCAGGTGACATTTATCCTGAGTCTCCTGATGGTCTAAAAAAAAATATCAAAATAAATTCTTAATCTGTAAGGATGCTGCTATAGTCTCTACCTCAGGGAACATGAAAAAAAATTTTGTTTGAAAAACGGCGACTGTCTGAAAATAAAAATCATTTTTTTACGATTTTTTTGAAATTCCCGATTTTTTTTTTAAATATTAGAAACAAAAATTTTGTACGATGCTGGTAGGAACGATAAAGGACTATTAAAGAAGGTACACACATAATTTCAAGTAAATGGGTTATATAGAACTTGAGATAATGCCGGTACCGTGTGGAAAAAAGTAGTTTCGAGAAAAACGCGTTTAAAAAAGTGAGTCAAGCCGAACCGGGCTAGATACTGCGTCACTAAAGTAACTGTAGCTCTTAAAAAAATTTTTACGTTTTAAAAATCCTTTGGAGAATTTTTTCTTAACGGTCTAAACTTTAAATATATGAAAAACAAAAATTGAAATTTTCAAAATTCTAGAGTGGAATACCCCCTTAATCTAGTTAGCTATGTTACGAGTAAGTAACAAATAGTGAAAATAAGAAGAAATGTTAACTCCAAGTGCACCGAAGCTATAATAGCCTTCACTAGTGCATTTTTTATAGCTTAAACGGATATGGAAAGAATTTTATTCGGATGCTGAGCGGTTGCTTTATATGGCAGCTATACGCTATATTGGTGCGATCTGAATCATTTCTGCCGATATTATAGCGATTGCTTATATATTAATGTGTGCCAAATTTCGTGAAGATATCTCGTTAAGTGAAAAAGTTTTCCATACAAGAACTTTATTCTGACTGTTCAGTTTAAATGGCAGCTATGTGATATAGTGATCTGATTAAAATAATTTCTGCAAGAGTTGTATTGCTGTCTTAGTCCATAGTCTGAATTTCGTGAAGATATCTCCTCAAATTAACAAATTTTCCACACCAGGACTTGATTCAAATCGCCCAGTTTGTATGGCAGCTATGTGATATAGTGGTCCGATTTAAACCATTTCTTCAAGGATTCTATCGTTGTCTTAGGTCATAATCTGTGTCAATTTTCGTGAAGATATCTCCTCAAATGAACAAGTTTTCTATACAAGAACTTGATTCCGACTATTCAGTTTATATGGTAGCTATATGATATAGTGATCCGATCTGAACAATTTCTTCAAGAGTTGTGTCGCTGTCTTAGGCAATAATTTATGCTAAATTTGATGAAGATATCTAGTCTAATAAAAAATTTTTTCATGCAAAAACTTCAATCCGATCGTCCAATTTGTGTGACAGCTATATGATATAGTAGTCCGATCAAAATAATTTCTGCAAGAGTTGTATCGCTGTTTTAATCCATAGTCTGTGGCAAATTTCGTGAAGATATCTCCTCAAATTCAAAAGTTTTCCATACAAGCACTTGATTCCGATCATCCAGTTTGTACGGCAGCTATATGATATAGTGGTCCAAAAACGTCGATTCTGACAAGTGAGCACCTTCTTGACAAGAAAAGAAGGTGTGCAAAATTTCAGAACGATATCTCGAAAACTGAGCTTATACACAGCTTTGAAAGAATAAAAGCATTAAGTTGACTTAAGTTGTATTGTCAAACTTTCAAATATACGTATGTATGTATGTATGTAATTTCATGTACATATGTATATGTGGATCTATACATTTGTAAAAGGCGCTTGTCATCACGAAAATCTGCCTTCATCTATTTTACAACGTTAATTGGATGTCTCTTTGATTATGCCATGCACCAATTCGTTGCGCGCATTTATCATTAAAGCGAAAAGACAAATATAAATGTATACACACCAAACAAAAAAAAAAAAAACAATATGTACACAAATACAAGCAAATAAAGAAAAACAAATAAGTAAGCCACGCTTAAAAAAAGCCACTGTTTTGCTGCTTAACCGTTTGGCATTTTTAAATAAATTTTTCTCCGTCATTGCGCCCATGTAATACCCATTTAAACGCATTTCAATGAGTGTTCGTGTGTGTGTGCGCGTGTAAATGAAAAAGTATTATTATTATTATAGCTTTGTGTTGCGTGCTTCAATTAATTTTTTATTCCATTCCCTCTTTGTGCGCATGGATTCAATGATTCCGCTGTGTGAGTGCGTATGTGTGTGATGCCTTATTTATGGCGTGGCGGCGAGTCGACTGCTCGATCACACATTATTCACACACTCGCACAAACCCCGCTTTCTTGTTACAATCATATTTTTTCTCATTGCTCTACTTTTTTTGCGCTCGTTTGGCGTTTTTGTTGTGCTATTCGGCCACTATAGCTGATAAGAATTGTTTACTTTCTACACTTTACTGTTTTCACACCGCACTTTGCCCGCGATTATTTATTAGCGCTCGTCAGTGGCGCAGCTACTTGGGTCACTGCAGGCGGGGTACTTGTTAAGTGATAGGCTATGGAACAGCAAATTGTAGTGCAGTTGTTGTTGTTATTGTTTAATTTTAGCTTTTGTCATAATTTATGGTCATAAAAGTGTGTCACTTGAGTATATTTAAACAGCAGAATATAGGCGAATAGAGGGTCTCATTATTAATTGTTCAGTGCTCTTCATAATTTCTACTTTTTTTATATTTTTATATACTCAAATACATATATTTATTTACATAGTTATGTAAATGTACTATTGTAAGTATGTAAGCAGTAGATAAATTCAATATGCTTTTTAGCTGTTTGCTTTTACATTGTAAATATTTGAGCTACATTAAAGGGAGCGACTCGAAATTGTGGCGTTTGTAAATATTCAGTTGAAAGTAGAAATAAAATAATTTTTTAATAAAATATACTAAAATGTAAATTTTCCTGAACAAAATTATAAAAAAATATATTAAAAAAAGAAATAATATGAATATTATATTGGTGTTGCCACTTTCTTACAAATCAGCCTATATTTATTAACAGTGTTGCCACCTAATTTCAAATTCAAAAATATATAAAACCTAAACCAACCAAAAAAATTTTATTCTAAGTGGAAAAGTGAAAAAAATTTAATAAGGGTTGCCACTTTTTTTTTAATTTTAATTTAAAAATATACTTGCTGAATATATTTTGTACCTACTAAAGTGGAATAAAACTTAAATAAAATATTCTTACACTGTTGCCACCATTAAAAATTATACCTAAATGCGTAAAAGAAAAGAACTTAATATTTAGGGTAAATAAAGTTTTACGAAAATCATTGGCTGATTATGATAAATAAAGCAAAAATTATGAAATACATAAGACAGAGTTGCCATCTATTTTAGATTCAAATTTTAAAAAAGCAGTCGTTTAGTATAATGAACAGGCCTTACGAAAAGTGAATACCCCATAGAAACATATTTTTTTGCGGTGTTGCCACTAACGTAAAGTCAATTAAATTATGGTAGAAATTTTTACGAAAGGCATTAGCCGATTATGATAACTAAAGCAAAAATTATGAAATACATAAGACAGAGTTGCCACCTTTTTAAAATTTTACAAAAGAACTGATTTATTATAATGAGCAAGTGTTACGAATAATAAATTTATATTCCCCTATAATAGATAAATATTTTTCCGTGGTGTTGCCACTTATGCGAAATTTGGAAGTGGTTTTAAAAATGCAGGATTACACAAGCACTCCAGTGTTACCAACTAATAAGAAATGCTATTCAATAAAATGAACTAAATTATTATTTAGTTGCGTATTTAAAAAAAAATTGAGAACATGACATTTAAACTTATTATATGAGAGTTGCCACTTAAAAGCACAAAAGTACCTATAACACTTGAAATAATTCAGTGAATAACTAAGTTAATTAACTTATGTTATTATGTCGGTACACAAATCAAAAAATTTTAACTTAAAAGGGTTGCCACATTTAAAAAAATTGTTGGTTATTAAGAAAATTTTATATTTGAAAATAATATTGAAAGAAGATACCTTTAAATATACATTTTTAAGAGCAGATATTTT
This sequence comes from Bactrocera correcta, assembly GCA_027475135.1. Classification (NCBI taxonomy): domain Eukaryota; kingdom Metazoa; phylum Arthropoda; class Insecta; order Diptera; family Tephritidae; genus Bactrocera; species Bactrocera correcta. The sequence continues at coordinate 71,179,957 of CM050325.1, forward strand.
TTTTTAAAAAATGTTGCCACCTAAAAAATAAATAAATGAAATTATGAAAGAAATTAGTTATATATTTTAAAAAAATTTTGCAAAGATAAAGTACAGATATAATTAAGAAATGAGGATTGCACCGCGGCCTAAGGTCTATTGTGCCCAAGAAGAAGAAGTATACATTTGTGTAAATAAAGAAGAATGGATTGCATAAGTGCTCTAGTGTTGCCAACCATTAAGAACTGCTTTTAAATAAAATTAACAAATTTTTTTTTTATTGCGCTTTTAAAACAAAAAATTTTTGAGAACATGATATTTGAAATTAATATTACATATATTAGAGTTGCCACTTAAAACACACAAAACCAAAAATAACACTGGAAATAATTCAATAAACAATTAAGGAGAAAAACTATTGTAATTATGTTGGTACACAAATCATAAAGTTTAAACTAAAAAGAGTTGCCACATTTAACAAAAAAAATGGTTATTAAAAAATTTTGTATTTGAAAATAATATTCTAAGAAGATACCTATTTACAAATGTATATGAAAAATATTTTCGATTTTATGATTTTTATTTATATAGAATAGGGTTGCCACCTTTGTACATATGTATATTTATACGAGATATTTTTGAATTTTTACGGGTTCTCGAGAAAACATTGGAATAAATTTGCCTGGCACTAACGAGAAAATGGTGATAAAACGTAAATACATGAACGCTTTGAGAGCAACCGTGTAAATCCGCAAATATCAACTGTTTTGTAAACCTTGAAACATATACAATTATGCAGGCAAGAATTTCCTCTGAATTGCACCGAAACTTCAGCCATTAAATATACAAAAAGCGAAGGCGCTAACAACTTATTCGAAATGTAAAAGTGTTACGGTGTGGGAGTATATGTATGTACATATTTGTTTGTGTTGGTGTTTGTGACGCGCGAAAGTAAGTTGTTGAAAACATTTTAAATAAAAATAATTTAATTTGAAATTGCCTGACGACTCATTGGCAGTAGCAACCTGCTTGCCTATATTTATATATATATGTATATAAAGAAAATATATATATACATATGTATGTATGCATGTGTATGTGTACGTAAGTATGCATATGTGTGTCTGCGTAGCACGAACATTGCCGTTATTAAAAATGTTATTCGCGCTTGCGGAATTTTTAATGAGACAGATTTTAATGTCGAATTGCTATTCACCTGAAAAGCTGCATACATACATACAAGGCACCGTATAGACGTCAAAGTGAAAATAAATTGTATTATGAGCATATTTTGAGGCGCACGAAAATAGCATTAAGTGTGCGATAAATTGATTTGGCGCTCTTAAACGGCAACAAGCGAAGCATGACCGAAGCGAAGTCATTGACGGGGCACTTTTTCAATAGACACAAATATATACATACATACAAACATACTTACGTACATACATACAATTGTACATACATATGTATATGTATGCGTAGGTATTCTAAGTATAGCAGAAAACTCCGCACATAAAATCTGTGTTGTATCTTTACTATTTTGCTAACGAATTCGACTTTTTTTAGTAAATAATTTCTTGTCTTCGCTATCCACTTAGACTACACATATAATTACTTTGACCTATTCTTACATGTACTTGAGCTATGTAAGTTCTGGCTTAAATGCCACAATTGTCGTCATTCATTTCCCTACCCACTGTGCCACTGGGTAAAAATATAAATTGCCTTAAGCAGTTGCACACACAGACACGCACAGCGATACTTTAGAACGCCATGGGTGGTAATTTGTCTTTCTCTTTATTATAACTCGTACTTAAAATATGAATTTACAATGTAAGTGTCTACTTAAATTAAGGTATATGTTTTGTGTATATATGTCTGTTTGTACATACGAGTAATTTAACAAACGGGTTAGATTTGGCGATGGCTGTATGGTTGCCCGTCCGTTTGGCTGTGTATACGTCAACTCGTTCCTAAGAGTTTGAAAAATCGATCTGAAATTTTGCACATATCCTTTCTTTCACATAAACTTGCTAATTTGTGGGAATCACCGATATCGAACACCATAGCAAAAATAGCTGCCATACAAAGTGGCTGATCAAAATTCAGTTTTTGTATCGAAAACTTTGTTATTTGTTAAAATAGTATCTTCACAAAAATTGTGACGGATAATTTTGTACAGAAAATGGTGTAATCTGCGAAGAAATTGTTAAGATCGAATGGCGGCCTTACAAACTGATTGATAAAATTAAAGTTTTTAGGGATTTGTGAAGTATTTCAGATGCAACTGAAGTTTTTTTTTTTTCTTGCCTTTAAGTTTGACTGACCTACGCACAAAGCAGGAATAGGGCAGCTGCAAACGAACTTCTCTAAGAGACTTAGGATTACCTTGAAATGAGATTGGCAATAATTGACTAAAAATACTAAGGCAAGTTCCCACGGCAGGCGGGTCTGAGTAACCGAAACGGACCGGGAAATTTTATCCAGCCAAGGAATGTCAACTCAGCACTATTACCTAAAATAACTTCAAAATTTCTGTCGCTACAAAACAACATTCGAGGGTAAAATGTTACGAAGATTTAAAATTTTAAAGGGGGGTATTCAAAACTAAAAATTAAAAAAAAAATCAAAAATTTTTTTTTATATTTTCGAAGTTTAACTATTCAAAATATGTTAAAGGGAGATTTTTCAAATTCAAATTTTTTTTGGAGATATAGGCATTTTTCTGACCCGGCATCAAACTGGTTCGGCCGGAACGCGAACTTTAAACGTCTTTTTCTCAAAACTGTTTTTTTTGGAACGTTGCCCCCGATTTTTCCCGGTTTTACTGGACCGATTTATTGAAATTTTTATAGGCTTTTTTATAGGCTTGTCTATGGTTGGAACTAGCCCATCCCCCCAAATTTTATTTTTATTATTTTTAAAAAAATTTGAAATTGTCGAAAAAATGATCAAAAAAAATTTTTTTTTGCAGTCGCCAATTTGTGAAAATTTTTTTTTTCCCCTTTTCCGTAGTTCCGGCCATTTCGACATTATTCTAATTAAAAATTTTTTTTCTTTTTGTTTTTAGATAAGGGGTTGAAAAAGGGGTCCGTGGACATTTTGGACCCCCCGCTTCGTCAGCTCCTAATTTTTGAAAATTTTTTTTTTTTATATTTTTCTCTACTCTTCTCAAATTAACAATAACTAATAAAAAAAATGGATAGTAAAAATATTAATTGCCTTTTTTCGACACTTTAAAAATTACCTGAAATTCATGCTTCTAGACTAGAATACCTCCTTAAAAGCTTTGCAATCGGTCATAGGGAAGAAACTAATGAACCAAATTACATGAAATCAATCTACTGACACAAACAAAATAACGCCGAAAATGAACCCAGCTTTTTTTACAGTGTCAAATTTAAAAAAAAAAACGCTAAAAAGAAACCGAAGGGCAGAAACCTTTGAAGCAACATACCAATCCATCCACCAAAATTGGTATGGAGAAGTTTAAAAATCGCATTTATCGACAATTAAAAATCAAAAATGTGTGCAATGGAGTTATTGCAATTGTAATTTATAAGTATTTTTTTATTTTTTAGTAGAAAAAAAAAGATTTCAGGGTTTCAAATCCAATGCAGATGTACGATAAGAGCTCCCTGTGAGCAACCAGAAGTGTCGCCATATTTTACAACCTTAAAGTCAAATGAATAATAATTAAAGAAAAGTGTATATGGTGAACCACGAAATGCTTTAAGAGTTGTAACTGTAACCGTTTTTTAACTCTTATTTAACTTTCTTTTGCAACTTCAACTCACATTATGCGCTTTTACCTAAATGAAAATCATGTGGTTGCTTACGCAGTTATTTGTGTGTATGTGTGTGAGAGCATTCCGTGACGATTAAAAACTGCTCACCTTTTCCACAAGTCATTATAATCGAGTTTATAAGTATTTTTTGCACGCCAATAGTGACGTCATAGCAGTAGCAGCAAGCAACGCGCACAATAAAGAACGAACTGTTATGGCAATGGCATATGCACACACACACCATATACTAGCATAATAATAGTAGCGAACTGCATATAAGCGGCAATGTTGAAATTAACGTCAGCAACAATAGCACGCGCTCACGAGTGCCTCCACTAATAACAGTAACAATAACAATAACACAAGCAATGGCAATAATGGTAATAATAGCGAACGCTAACTACTGTAATCAAAAGGAAATCGAGGAAGTTGAGCAATTGCTGCGTCAACTTGCAAATTTTCATGCAACTACTTGTTTGTATGTATGTCTGTGAGCAGACAATAAAAATAGCACTCACAGCGCGCACTCGCACGTAAGAATTAAATACTTAGTAGCCGAGCTTGGCGATATCACAAGCAAAGTTTTATTTATTACCCGCTTTTTATAGCTGCCAAGACACAATTTTATTGCTGCGCTTGAGTGCAGTGCGCGGTTGCACCTACCTCCGGCGGCGGGGCTCCATTCATGCCTAATGGGTGAATAATTTGTGTTTAATTTTTATTAACCTGGATTAAGGTGACTTGCTTCAGATAGTGCCGGTAATAAATGTACCTATTATAGTTTGTAACAAGGAGAGGTGGTGTGTTATAAAGAAGTACCAGGTGGTAACTCTGTAATTTTCTTTTGCAGATTTCTTCATTTTGTCACAAAAAATAAAGGAATTTCAAATCATGTTAAAAGTGGATTAATTATAATATTGAGCTTGGTGTTAATTTTCAAGTGAATGGTTAAGGTTTACTTCCATCTTTGCCTTATAAGTAGCATGAGAAACGACTATCGATATTATATCAATACACACTTAAGAGATATTCCTGTATAGAAAGTTGGTAAACCGATTTTTTTTTTTTAGTCTTTAGTAGATATTAAAAAATTTTTCTCTTATGAGATTTTTCAAAGCTCTATTTATTTTCGAAGTTATAGTTGTTTTAGTTCGTGTTTGGAAAATTTTTCTTTTAACTATTTTTAAAAAATTTGAAAAGTCAAAAATTTGGTTAATTTTTGTTTTGAAAATGGTTAAAAAAATTTTATTTTTTTTTTTTTGATCGAACCAGTTTTTTATTTTTTTTCGTCAACTTTATTTATTATTAAGATTTTTTTTAAATTTTTTTGCCTTAAACCAATACAAAAGTGGAAACATGTCAACTAGGAAGTACCGTTTTTTTCAGTGCCCACCGTCCTGTAATTCGACGGTTTTTGATAAAGTCATCGCATTTTATTGTCAGTTTAGGATGGACATCCTTAGACTCAACGAACATGGCAAAAGAGTTTCAGCTTTGAAAATGGTGATTTTGACTTGCAGAAGGAAGAGCAAAAGGGATTTAAAAACAAGAAGAACTTCAGAATCTTTAGTAGTAAGGAGTGAAAGGAGGGAGTGAGTCCACAAGTCGCTAGTAGGAAGGGTCATCGTATAGCTTCAGATTGGTAATACCATTTTACAAGTTTTTGTTAAATAAACTTTCTAAAATTAAAAAAAAAAAATCGTATGTATTACATATGTATATGTAGTTATAGACCAAAATAAATTTTTTCTTAGTTTCAGTGTACCATACAAGAAATAGCCGTTTTCGATTCGCTCTTGTCTTTGTCGCGTTATCTTTGAGAGTTCAGATTTTCTAGGTTAGGTAAGGTGGAGTGATTGTCTTTAAAAAAGCTTAGACCTTAGAAAGGGTCATTGGGATACTACCGGAACTGAAGATCTTTTATTTTCTCTCTGAACATACCCATACTTCTGAAGAAGTTCATCAATACGACCGATAGTTGCGATTCACTTTCTATACAGTCGCATAGAAGATGTTTAATAGTTTCTCCCCTTTCTATCTCTTTACAGCTTCTGCATAGTCTTTATACAATGGCGCTTCTAGTCTACTAGCATACCTGCCAATTAGACAGTGACCTATTCACACTCTTACTAGAATTCTTATACCAATATTTTTTAAAAAACAATTGTTGGCAGTGCAACCATGTTCATTCATCCTTTCCCCTTTTAGACAAGAGTTTTGAGATTTATAACTTTGCTTATTTACTATAAAAAATTTTTTATACATGTTATTCTATCTAATATTTAAAAAGGGGAAAATTTGACCATTTTTTTTTGTTTTTATGGAAGAATAGACCAAAAAGTTCTCCATTTGAAAAATTTTTACCTAGAATGCTACTTCTTAATTTAATATAATTTATTTAAAAAAATTGGGATCCTTGGGGAAATTAACAATGTAACCAAGGGGTAAAAAAGAGCAAATGTCTTTCTAATTAAATATTAATAAACAAAATAATGTAAAAACAATATTAAAACACATAATTCTATAAAAAACTCCCCGGTAAATTAAAAGTTGTGTTGTCACTACAAAAACTTTTTTCATTTTTAAAATAAAAGAAAATGCTAGCCAAATTCAAACCATGCTATTTATGTGTTAATATTTAAACCTTTATGTAAAAATAAATTATTATTTATTACTGTTATTTTAATTTTTTGATTATTATAATTTTTATTTTTTAATTTTTAAAAGTGCCCGCCACTTAAATATCAAAGAAATTTAACATAAATAGCTTAATACAAAATAATGTATTTTTTTTTAAAACAAGTAAAAATATTTTTGGGAAAAAAGGTTTTAATAAAAAAAATAAATAACACCCCTGCGATACCGGGCGGGCTGTGTTTTTAAAATTTTTAGAAAATTTCCGGTTTTGCCATGAAATGTAAGCAAGAGGTTTTCACTTTATACCGATATCGGCAACAACAATGTTTGGTTTTAAGTACAAGTTTTAATAATGTGGCATAATTATAAGCATATTCTTTTAAACAAAAAAAAAACGGCATATGTACTTATATACATAAAATAATAATAAATAATTATAATATAAAAAAAAAATTTTTCCTATGACCTAATAATGTTCCCTCCCAAATATGCAACTTTTTCCTTTCCACAAAATTTCTATTTCCTAATTAATTTTATGCAATTGACCTTGGTAAAAATTTAGTTGCTTTTTGATTCAGTACCTGAAGTCGTGTTTATGTAAAAAAAATTTATTAAACCCCGATACCGTAAAGCCCCCCAAACTTAACTAGAACAAGATGGTAAAAAAATTTATAAAAAATATTGCAACTACAGAAATAAAATCAAAGTATTATGACAAATATATTCATAAACATATCTAAATTTGTTTACATTTTGAAGTAAGTAAACATTACATTTTTCATGTTTCTTCGATAAAATTTTGATAAAACAGTTGCCAAAAATTTTCGAATCACTGTAAAGGAAAATTAAAAAAAGAAATTTTTTTTCCGATATTCCCCATTACAAACCTGTTATTATTATTATCCAAAATTTTTTTGACCATTTGTTGTTTTTGAAAAACATAATAATATCCACCTACGATAGTAAAAAGCGTTTAACAACAAAAAAACAACTAAATAAAGGCGATATTTTATTGCATTGCATGGGCCAGGCACTTTTGTTTTTTTTATCGGGTTATTCAAAAACTTTCCAAGTGCAAAAATGAAAACAAAGAAGTGGTTTTCATTTAAAAATATTTTTTTTTCTCACGTTTTTTTAGGAGGTCGACAAAAAAGTTTTTTGTTTTTTTTTTTTGTTTTTTGAAGTGCACAGTACGAATTAAATTCGGCATTTAAAAAGTAAAAGAATTATTTTTCATTTTTATACACAAATAAATAAACACCGTGCATACATACATACGACCATATACAGTGTATAAATATAAAAAATATTTAAAATTTTTTTTTACCGAAATCTGGGAAACAACCAAATTAAGAAGTATTTTCGATAACTATAAACTTAACTAGTCACTTTTGAACTATTATCGAAATAGTACCAAACTAGTGTCAAAAAAATTTTTTTGGTCGAAATCAGAGAATCAGCCAAAAGTAAGTAAGATTTTCGATAACTTTAAATTCAACTAGTCGCTTTTGCATCTATTTTGAACTAGTAACAAACTAGTACCAAATAAGCTTATTTGTGGCCGTAAACTGAGAATAAACAAAAAGTAAAAGGTTTTCCGATAACTTTAAATTTAACTAGTCGCTTTTGTGCCTATTTTGAACTAATAACAAACTAGTACCAAATAAGTGTTTTTGGTCAAAAACTGAGAATCAAACAAACGTAAGTAGGATTTTCGATAATTTTAAATTCAACTAGTCGCTTTTGCATCTATTTTGAACTAGTAACAAACTAGTACCAAATAATCTTATTTACGGCCGAAAACTGAGAATCGACCAAAAATAGGAAAATTTTTTTATAAATTTAAATTCAACTAGTCGCTTTTGAATATATTTTGAACTAGTGTCAAACTAGTACCAAAGAATCTTATTTACGGCCGAAAACTGAGCATAAACCAAAGGTAAGTAAGTATTTTCTAAGCAGAAAAACCAACTAGCCGACTATTTCTGCTTATGATTCCTACAAACTGGTATGTTAGTTACATTTACCACAGGGTGCAGCCATTAACATAACAATACAGACACATTGTATATGCAGGCGCTCGTATAAACAAATAATTATAATAACATTTTAGTTAAGCCATCGTTGGCAATGCAGCAATTTATTTTGAAAAGTGAAGTGTTTAGCTTAAATTCTAATCAATTATTAATTAATTATGCATTTGACTGCTTAATGCAGATAGGCGTGGAAAGCTTATGACAAAAATTTGGGTAAATATTTTTAAAAGCAATTAATTTAGAATTAGTAAGTAAGTATTAGAAAATACAATTGCTCACCGCCAAAGAATTATAATAATAAGTGTGATGTGATTTTTATAGCTCTATGTGATTTTTGGTGGAGTTTTGATAGGAAAAAGCTTTGGAGGACCACAAAATGCAGAAATAGACGACTTATACTAAATACTGGACAAACAAGCTGAATGATCGGAATCAATTCCTTGAATGGAAAATTTTTTCATTCAGGTCCCTTAACAATGAAAAACTCCCTTAAATTATAAATTCTTGTCAGAGACTCAAAACTCTTTATTTTCGACTTAGTTCATTTTAACTTCGAGGACATAAACTGCAGTTAGTTTAAAAAAATGAATTCATTTAGTTTATGGACTGTGCCGCTAAGGAAATATATTTTTAAATAAATTTAATTACAAATTCCAAATTAATGCTGAGACGAATTATTCAAGAGGAAAAAGCCAATTCATAACCTTGCAGAGAAAAACAAAAAAATTTTGCGACTTTCCACTAGCCTTCGGAGCGTAGCCATTAACTTCAACTCGCTGCCAGCGAAAGGTCAACAATGATAAGTGCTGTGCAATATACGCCGCTCCACATGTGACCAAAAGCAGTAAACTAGCAGCAAGATAGTGCCGTTAACTTCCATTATCCAGCAGCTGTCATGACAACAGCCAAAACAGTCAGGGCAACACTAAATGCCATGCTGCCAGCTATTGTAACACAACTCCCGTAGACAAACTCAAACACACACACCACACATACTCTGACATGTGCAACGATCGTTATGCTACGAAGCTAGCTGACGGAAATCTTAATTTATTTTCATTTGTACATGGAACTCTTTAGCTTGCCTGCCATGCACCTGACTGCTCGCCTTCACCTATATACATACATTCTTACATACAAGAACAACAACAACACACACAGACATAAATTTACTTGGTAAACTCGCTTTCATCGTTCCGCTGACGCGTGCGACATGGCAGCATACGTCAGTCGCGCTGTAGCCACGAGGTTAACTGAGCCATCGTGTTTTCGTACGCAACATGTCCTAGACACATCCGTGTATTAACCGCCAATCGTGCGCACAACCAACACCAGTGCCACCACCATAGCACCGCCGTCCAGCAGTAAGCAACAACCGTGCAGCGTGCAACAATTTGTGTATGCGGGTAAGCACCTCCGCTGGCAACGCCTCTCACAACGGCCCACTTCAATCTCGGCGGTTGGGCAGCGCATGGCCGGCCACACATTTTACTCGCTGTTTGTTTTGTTGTATAAACATAGCGGCAGCGCTGGCCGAAGGCGTTGCAATCGTAAGCATTGATGGGCGTGTTGTGGCTTTGGTAGTTGCTTGAAATCCTTTCAAATTGCAACAACAATTAACGGCAGGCATTCGCAGCTAGTGGAGGTGGCTTGCGGTGGAGACAAGGCGTATGTGTGTGTGCAAGTTTAGTGCGATAGTTTCGGAAAGGTACTAAGTGGAAAACTTAAATTAGGCTTAGTGCATGAGCCTGGAAAATTAAGGCTGGCCAAATGAATGTAACTTCATAATATATTTGATTTGTTTTAGGGCTTTGGAAAAGGTGGCTTCCAGTTTGAGTTGGAGTTGAAATTTGTAAGTTCTTTTCGAAGTGCTGTTTTCCGAACTGATAATTGTAACGTAATTTCGTTCATCTTGGAACCAGCATTAACAACAACAACAATGCAACGCGGAGGAACTATTGCCAACAGGTTTTACTCTTGGAGAAAAAATTCCAAACTCTACAAGTCACTCACAATCCGCCTCCTGCTATAAAGTGCAGAGGCATGGACAAAATCCGATGAGTCGACGTTACGAGCTTTCGAGTGAAAGGTTCTGCGGAAGATTTATAGTCCTTTGGGCGTTGGCCACGTCGAATATCGCATTCGATAGAACGATGAGCTGTATGAGATATGTATATGCCGACATTGACATAGTTCAGCGAATTAAGAGGCAGCGGCTACGCTGGCTCGGTCATGTCCACCGAATGAATGAAAATACTCCAGCTCCGAGAGTATGCGAGGCAGTATCCGCATTGAGAAGCAGAGGAAGAGGACCTCCACCCCGTTGTAAAGACCAGGTAGAGAAGGACCTGGCTACACTTGAAATCTAAAATTGGCGCAAAACAGTAAAAAGGAAGCACTTTTGAAAACTTGGCTATAAATGCGTAAGTTGTGTGTACGCCAAATAAGAAGAGAAGATGCTAGAATTTTTTTGATAATAGTTTTGACTTTTTCAGCCAATCTGAAGTGCAATTTTTTCACCGAAATAAGGAATTTTTTGGGAAAGCCATCATGCTGTCAAAAATTAAAATTTTGACTAGCCCGATCTCGGTCGTTACCGATACTATTCTATAGTAATAATATTTATATGAAAAGGTATAATAAGTTTGTCACGAAATTTGTAAAATCCAGAAGGAAACGTCTTAGACCCTTTAAAAATAATATACATATATGGGCGAAGAAGAATCTGCGCACTTGTCGGAACGCCGTTGTTTGACCACCATAGTTCATAGCTGACGTACAAACTGAACGGTCCGAATGAAGTGCTTGTATGGAAAATTTTTTAAATTGGCCACATATCTTCTGGGAATGCGGTATGAAGCATATAACATACAGCTGCCATATAAACAGATCTAACAAAGTCGAGTAAAGAACCATTCGTGTTTATAACGAGTATTCTAGCTGCGGAGGAACCGAAATTAACGTTTCAATTGTTTTTTTGTTTTGGGTTTGGGGATTCAAGATAATTTTAAGTCAAAAAAAAACTTTATCGATGGCAGATACCTGCCTGGAGTTCAGTTGCGGAATCAAGGTGAGACAAAGTTTTTCAATATGAATCGCCTTGTTTTATATTTTTTTCACAGCAGAACATTTTTTAAAAATTTTTTTCTGCCAAAAAAAATTTATTTCAAATTTCTTTCTGCAAATGGACATAAGCCCTTAACCAACATGCTTCATACACATACTAACATATGTGTGTATACGTCTGTATGTACGCCACTATATAAATACTCAGCTAATGTAATATTTACAACTTAATTTCCACCAGCAACAGTTGCAACTTCATTTCGCATTTATTGCATTATTACACTTTGATAAACGTTCCAATAAAAACGCTCAGCATATTTATGCAATTATCAACGCAACAATGAGCGCTGCGTTATCAGCAAGGCATTACGTGCCTGCCACCCTCGCCGCCGCAGTCACCACCGCGGCAAGCAATAAAAGACCAGCGTGCAGCAGTAAAAATTGTGGAAGAAGCAGAAGAGCCGAGCCACGCTTATTGCGCTCACAATATGCAATTAAATGTCTTTGGCAAATGTTTACAGCGCACGACAATTGTCGACGTCGTTAGCAGTTGGTGTTGTTGTGTGCCTGCGTCCAGTGCCAACGTAATCACAGCGCTTCTGCTTCTGCCTGTAGCGCGGAGCAAGGAAGACGGCGAAGAGTAAACAAAACAACAACAACAACAGAAAAATGGCGCATGCAACAGTGCCGTTAATAAACGCGAATGAGCGCTATTGGCAACAACAACAACAACATAAAAAGCCACTGTCATCAGAGTTACATGTGAGTGTATTTTTACATGCTTATATGTATTGTATGTATGTAGGTGTGTATGTATGTATGTACATATGTATAAGCATTTAATAGCGTGACATGTGTCGCTGGTCCAGTGCTTGCAGTGCATTTCATTTTAATTGTAATTATTGCAGTTGTTATTGTAGCTGTTGTGAAAATGTTGAAAGTGAAATGAAAAAAATTGATAAAAATATAAGTAAACTGGTTAAAAATATTTAAATTTAGATTGGGATTGCTGGACCATCAGCTTAACAGCGATCACAAACAGATTTGATCACACAAACAAATTATGTTCGTTCGATTGACTGCCCGTCCGTTCTCCCCCAGCGGGCAAGAGGTAGAATTTTCCCCGCGTAATGTATGCCTGTCAGAAATAGTGCCATAATACTCAACTTGAACCGATATTATAGACTTTGAATGAGATTCTTTCTATTGAAAAAACACGTGAAGTTCAAGCGACAAACGGGACCAATCATTGAGTTTGATGGCTGCTCAACTGGTAGTAGCAAAAAATACAAAGTCTGACCGGAGAATTAAATGTGGTACCACGGGAGCAGTTAGTCTTTGGAGTTTGCTCAAATCTGCTCATTTCGTTCGGCTCTTTGGGAAAAATCGTGGTGGCTTTAAACCTAAAGGCAGGTAGAATTGAAAATTCAGTAGTGTAGAGTTTAGGTCGTCACGAACTCGACCAAGGTGCAAAAGGTGTCCATTCCACCTGACCAAGTGGAACTAAATAATAGGAGTACGGCGTCGTCGGCATATACTCACGTAAAAATACGACGGTTGTTTTGGGTCCGTACATCGAAACGAAAATTATAACTAAGCTTTGCAAGACCTTTAAATGGAGCAACAAATTGCGTTAGAGAGGAGCAACTGTGGTTTGAGAATTTTACAAAGGTGGACGTGGTCACACTCTCTAATAGGTTTATTGTATGTACTTACATATCTCCCAAACCACTTAACACAAATAAACCAAATTTTCTCAGAACAAATATTTCGTGAGTCCTTTCGACAATAGATGAAATCGGAAACTAGTCCCCCCACTCTCAGTAAACAGTTTTGATAAAAAACTACTAAAAGTACGATAAACCAATAAATAAATGTGTCAAATACTTTGAATTTACCCACGAGATAGTTTGAGCGTGTTACGAGTATAACAGCGGAGGCAATTGGAAATTAGGTGAAATCACATATCATCGGACCTGCTTCACCAGTTTCAACCAAACTCGAGAAATTACATTTTCCTAAGGTTCCCATGTTACAATACAAATTTTCAAACTGAATTACTTATATTTGTCTGAAATCTAAGGAATCATAAATAAGTGAATGTCAAGCTAGTGTCGAATATAGTGCCATCCCCAAAGGTATGTGGAATTGGCAGAATAATATATATTTAAAGCAAGGTATGTTTCATCAAAACTATAAAAATATATATTTACTGTAAAAAATCAGTCCAGCAACTTTATATTCTTTTTAAAAGAATTGGAAACCCTTAAAATTCTACAATTAGATAAGAAAAAACGGAAGCAGCACAATCTGGCCTAACTTCCGTGGCATAAACCTCGTAAACATGGTATATAAGGTTGTATCGAGCTTATTGTGTTGTGAAAGATTGAAGCACACCGTCAACAAACTGATTGGACCTTATCAGTGTGGCTTGAAAAATCACAAGACCACCAGATATTCACTATAAGCCAAATCTGGAAAATGACGAGTTCGCCGATTTTAAAGCTGACTTTGACAGCATGAAAAGGTGCTGCCTTATGCCGCGATGTCTGAATTTAGTATCCGCGCAAAATTAATACCACACAGTCGTATAACTGAAGTTAAGCAATACCAAAAGCTCCGTCAGGATCGAGAAGGACCTCTCAGAGCCGTTCGATACCAAACGAGGTTTCAGACAAGGCGACTCCTTATCGTGCGACTTCTTCAATCTATTGCTGGAGAAAATAATTCGAGCTGCAGAGCTTAATCGAACAGGTACAATCTTCTATAAGAGTGTACAGCGTATGCTGATCATATTGACATTATTGGCCTTAACAACCAAGCCGTTAGTTCTGCTTTCTCCACGTTCGATAAAGAAGCAAAGCAAATTTGCCTGGTAGGAAACGAGAGCAAGACCTGTCATCAAACAAACAGTCGTCGCATTCGTGAAATATTGACAGTCATAACTTCGAAGTCATAGATAATTTCGTAAGCGGTGTCTACGCCAATCAGGAAGAAGAAGAAGATAAGAAAAAAATAACATCTTTTACAGAAAAGGTCTTACTTAATACTGAAAAAAAAATTTAATGGAACTTCTTTGCCGGATAAATTCACCCATCCATAAAATCACTTCAGAAGGACAGGCATATATGAAACACTAATAATTATTTTAATGTGACATTTTTGGTAGAGGTCACTGCCAGTCATACTAGCCTAGAATGGAAATAGATAAATGTATTTTTGCACGAAACTTAAATAAAAAAGTCCTACTATTTTTTGCCCACATTAGCAAAAAGTTATATTATGTCTGTCGGTGTTTGATTGGTTCATTTGTACTCGCCTAGTGTCGGCGCATTGCAGTGACAAGTCAGCTGCGTAATTGCTTTATAGCAATTGACGTTGACGTCACAAACAATAATCACAAATTTCATAAAATAATTGCCATTTTTAAATAAATTGCATTCACACAAAAGTAATTTCAGATTATAAACACGCCGAGTATTTAATTTCTTTTATTATTGACATACATATATGTATGTTTATTTACAAATATTGTTAAACACGCCTGTCACGCGCACGCACACAAATTCAAACAAAGTGAAAAGGTTATGCAATCGAACTCAAATTTATATTAAATGCAATTGCAGAAACTTTCTGGGAAATTGCATCTAACTTTTTTACTCAAAGTAGAAGTTGTTGTTATAGTTATTGTTGTTGGAAGTGGAAAATATGACACATAAGAGTTAACTATGAAAGCAGCTGTCAACTGTCAAAATATCAAATGAATTGGAAAGTCATAAATTTGTTGCTTATACTCGTAGTAAAAAGTAATTTTGTGGTTAGGAATTTTATGTTTAGGTAAGTGTTAGGAGGTGTCTGCCTAGGGGAGTTCAGAGGCAGTACGTTAGAAGCCTGCTTTGCAATGTCAGAAAGATTTGTGATTGCTTTTGGAATTCATTTCATCTATAATAAGTTCCTTTTCTCTCTAAAAATAGCTCAATCTTCTAAGTAATAACCAAAAATGAATCGGGAAACGTCAAAAATCTCTCTAAATCCTTAACGAGTTCCTCTGTGTATATGTATATACTAAAAAAATATTTTCCGGCATGTTACACCATTCAAACTATCTATCTTTCTTTCTATCTGTGTTTCCCCAGAACGAGCGTTGCTCCAGAATTTAAGCTCAGCGAATAGCTTTAAAAGCGTGGAGGAGACCATATCACATCACTTTCCAATTGAGTTGAGAGATTGAAGCGGAAGCAATCTCAAAGCGCTTATAAGTTGTCAAACCCATTCTCTTTATTTCTCTTTTATCATGCTCGTCCGACAAATTGGAGTCTGTAAAAATAAGCGAACTAGCTATAAAATTGGCAAAAAACGAAAAATCTTCAACAAACGACCCAAAAGAATAACAACATAAAAGTAAAAAAAGTACACTCGAAGAATAGCAACATAAAAACATAAATCTTTTCTCACTACTTTTGCTGCCATTCCACAATTTTCTTCGCATAAAACATTCTAATCCCTAATGAGCCCAATAAATGGTAGTAGCATTAAATTACAAATTTAATTGAAAGCCGCTCTCAAACCACACACACGTACACCTGCCTAGTATTTATGGGCATTTGCTTTTGAAAAATGTTGAATTTTTATTTTCATGATAAACTCGGTACCTGCATCACATTTGAGCAGGAATTATGAGAGCATAACAAAATGTTGGACTTAAGCTTTTAAGCAGCTTAAGCGGCACGCATTCAACGTCAACAAAAGAGTGAAGAGTAATGATGGTAGGGTGGAAGCTCGAAAGCTGTAGTGATGGGAAGTTAAAAGGCATTGGCATATTAGTTAAGCATTTCAATACTTTTTTTTTTTGAGTGAGGTAAAATACAAATGCAGCGGATTTGTGAATGTGGCTGCGATGTAATTCTGATAGGAATATTATAAATTATTTCTGTGAAAACTATTAGTTGGAATTCAACGATTTTGAGAAAGGCTATTTGAAATCAAGTTAGAATAAAAGGACGAAGGACTTGTAGACGAGCTACTTTAATAAAAGGGTTGCTTTTAATAAGAGCACATATTTCAAGTACCCTATATTTTCAAAATAGCGACACACTATACGAAAAAAAAAAAAAAAATTTTTGGGATATAAAAATAATGCGATTTTACTCAAAATCTTCCACCAATTGTTTGTTTCTCTTAGAGATTGATTAGCTTTGGCGAGGAAGAGACCTAAAATAATTTTTTAATAAAAAAAATAACATTGAAATAATTGAAACAGAAATGGAAACAAACACTACGAGTAAATAAAATTAACAATTTTCGAAAATTAAAGTTTTTTAAAGAAAAGCTTGTTCAAAAATTTATTCTACCATTTTTAGTTAAGGAAAAAATTTAGACTTTTATTTTATTCATTTTTAAAATTAAATTTATGTTTTTTTATTTAAATCATTAAATATTTCTAATTTTCAACTTTTTTTTAATTTTTATATAATTTTTTAAGTTTCCAAATTTTTTTAATTATGATTTCTTAAAAACAAGAAATTTGATTATATTTGGCAAATATTTAATTTTTTAAAAGTCCTTTTTAATATTTTCATTTTTTAGGAACAAATTTGACCTTTTTTTTATTCATTTTTAAATTTAAATTTATTTTTTTTTATTTAAATATTTCTAATTTTCAACATTTTTTAATTTTTATAAAATTTTTTAAGTTTCCAAATTTTTTTAATTATGATTTCTTAAACACAAGAAATTTGATTATATTTGGCAAAAATTTAATTTTTTTCAAAAGTCCTTTTAAATATTTTTTAATATTTTTAGGAAAAAATTTAAACTTTTATTTTACTTATTTTTAAAATTAAATTTATTTTTTTTTATTTAAATATTTTTAATATTCTAATTCTCTTTTATGTTCTATTTTTTTTTAAATTTTTATATAATTTTTTTAAGCTTCCAAATTTTTTTAATTATGTTTTTTTAAAAAACCAAGAAATTTGATTATATTAGGCAAAAATTTAATTTTTTTAAAAGTCCTTTTAAATACTTATATTCTTTAGGAAACATTTTAAACTTTTACTTTACTCATTTTTAAAATTAATTTTTTTTTGTATTTAAATATTTCTAATTTACTAAGTTTTTTATTAAAACATTTTATTAATTTTTATGTAATTTTTTTTTTAATTTTTTTAATTATCAAAACAAGAAATTTAGTAGTAAATTTTAAGAATAAAATAAAATTAACATTTTTCGAAAACAAAATTTTTTTTAAATAAAGTTTTTTCAAATATTTATTCGACCATCTTTATTTATGGAGAAAATTAATTTTTTTTTTTTTAAATATTTAAAAATTAAAATTTTTTTTTATTTTTACATTTTTTTTAATTTTCTAATTTTTTTATTTATCTATTATTTATTAATTTTCAAAATTTTAAGTTTTTATATTTTTAAATTTAATCTTTATTTACATGTTTTAATTTTCAATTTTCTAAATTTTTTTTTATTTTCTAATTTTTTTTTTTTATTTTTTAAAGTTGTTTATTATTCTAATTTTTTTTAATAATAGCTTCTTAAAGATAAGAAATTTCGAGCCGTAAATAAAAATATATTTATCTGCAGCTTATTATTATTGTTGCATCTTTTAGGCGCATAGGCCAGTAAATTTTCTAAACAATATTTAAACAGTGTTCTTTGCGGAACACGTTTATGAAAAAAAAGCAACAGAGAAATTTATAAAATAAAATATTGGAAGGGAAAAAATATTACAACACGTTTCAACAATTATTGCCTACTTTAGGGGGCATTAAAACGAAGTTGCATACGAGTTCACACAAAAATGAAGAGTAAGTGAAGCAATTCGCAATGAATACTGCAGTGAGCATTGTCACTGCATGAGCACATTCAATATGTAAGTAACGTTTATTCGGTTGTTTGCTCCAAAAGGTCGAAATAAGAGGTCTGCTTAACTCATACTGTGGTACTTTTCCATCAAAATTATTACGAAAAGCACAAATTTCGAAAAATTACTGAAATTAACTCTTTTAAATTGCACATACATACCTACCAAAATTAATTTTCCGATTATATAAACATATAAATCTAATTAATTTCCCAGACTTGCAGCCTCTACTAACATTATCCCTTACCTTAATCAGCGGCGCTTTCTCCTTCCCAAACTGCTTCATAGAAATTAAAAAATTAATTCATTTTCATTTGCAGGGCACGTGAAATGAGTGAAATAGGTATTACATTACCGGCCAAATGACAGCAAGCTGAAGATAAAGATAAACAAAACGAACTACAGCATTTCGAGCGGTGGGAGTCGAGGTCAAACGAAAGCGGTCGAAGGCAAAGGGAAAAAGGGGGAAAAAATGTACCGAATGAATGGCCCTGAAATGTTTGTTGGACCCACTGTCCCCACACAAGGCAGAGTGATGCCAAATCAAAGGCGTAGCGACAACTAGAGTAAAAGAAAAGAGTTTCCTATTAAGCAAAACTTTTTGCATTTGCAAAACGAAAACAGAAATAAAAAAAAGGGAAAAAAATAGAAAAGAAAAGCATTTGAGCAAAAACTAACTTTACCGAAAAAAGTAGAAAAAGGTAAAATCCTAATGACTAAAGGTAAATGTGTGTTTGTGTTGGAGGAAAGTACATAAATACCGACACGCACACGCAAACACACACAAACATATATAGACTATTATGCTCGTCGTATAGGAAAAATAGCAAAATGGAGCTGCTGCAGACAGTTGATGAGATTGAGGTGCACCCCCACGCCTGAGCACACACACGTGAAGGCTTTGAAGTTTGCGCGTGTGCCGCTGTGTAACCTCAAAACGCAATTAATCAGCTTAGCAGGGCGCACAAGGAGACTCTTCGGTGATTTTGAAGAGCAAGTACGAAAAAAAACAATAACAAGTACCCAAAAAAAATCTAAAAAAAAAAAAAATTCCGTTTGCTTTCATTACAAATATTGTTCCGATTTTGCTTTATTTACGCGCAATATTGGAAAAATTTATGCGTGCACTCGTCGCGGTCTCGGCAAATTTCCCGTGTAGTATTTGAAAATTGTCTTATTTGCCCACTCAACGTATTATTATCAGCTCGAGCACCTTGAGAGCGCTTCACCGGCAAGAAAATTATTTAGCAAACTTTTATTGGATTCGAGAGCACAATGAAATTTGCGAAATTTTCTTAATTTTTACGCGTTGCTTGGCGACAACGCCAATACAAGCCCACCGCCGAGTACCCTTCTGTAGCTTGTTGTCGCAGCAAATTATGGTTAGAAATATTTGAAAATCATTCTCGTGTTAATGCAACGACAAAGCATGAGTATACCGATTGTGTCGTGTGCTTGTGTGGGTGTGTGCGTATGCTGCTTTGATGCTTTATCACTTGCCAAAGCCTGTGCTTTGGCTGTCTTTTGTGTCGAACTTGTCGCGCACACATTACCACCCTCTATACACTGGAAACTGTGTTTGCCACTGAAGTCTATATGCATGTGTGTGGTTGTGATGTTAACTGCGTCAACCGTCGTTATTGAAGTCTTCGACTCAGCGCATAGATGTAATGAATTTCAGCCTACTAGGAACATCAGTGGACAAAGTTAAACTCAAACATTTACGATTTTGAAAGCAAAATATTTGAAAAAAATTTAGTTGTTTTAATTTACATAATTAAATTATAAAGTACAAGACGACTACTGATAACTGAATCGATTTAGCTATACGTCTTTATATACCAAAAATAGGCCTCAGTCTTTGTGAAATCGGTGTGATTTTGTACACGTTTCCTTTCATTTTCCAGAAGCTGTTTATTTGGCGGGAAAGCAGATCACTATATCATATAGCTCACATACAAACCGAGCGATCGAAATCAAGCAACGGGTGATCCAAGTAGATGTATTGTTTCTTAATAGTCTTTTTCGAAAAATCACGTCTGAGTCGTGTCAAGTTGTGCTATTTTTGTTCAATATTGCTTGGCAAGGCCAGTTACAAATCGTTCAACTTTATTACGAAAATCCACGTTCTATAAAAAATGTGTTTCGCGCGCTTCGCTCAACTTTTAGTCAACATAGTGCCCTTACTGAGCATACTATTCGCAACTCCATCACCCATCTTGAGACCCGGCATTCATTATTGTGTACTATTCGACCGTATAGACCACGTTCAGCACGCAGTGAAGAAAATATAGCAGCCGTAGCTGAGAGTTTACACGATGAGTATCATTTCGGTGTCGTTCGCAGCAACTCGAACTGTCATAAAGAACGACTTGGCGCAGTTTATGCAGTTTATTGTCTCAATTGGGACGAATAGAAACCTTAAGAGGTTCAAGAGCTGTGATTTTATCCAGAAAATCTGCGGTATGGTTTGTGGGCCGGTGGTATCATCGGTCCATATTTCTTCAAAAATTATGCCGGTGATAACATAACCGTCAATGGTGACCGTAATCACGCCACGAAAAGCGACTAATTGATGCCCAAAATTGCATCTAGTGATCTCGGTGACATTTGCTTTCAACAAGACGGCGGCACTTCCGACACATCGCATCAATCAATGGATTTATTAAGGGAACAACCGGTCGATGGGCCACAAAGACTTTGTGATATCACACCGTTAGCGTTTATCCTGTGGGGATATGTAAAGTCCAAAATCTATCCAGATAATCCAGCTTCGATTCAAGCTTTGGAGCAAAGCATCAGGTGTGTTATTTGCTGGTACCCAGTCAAAATGCTCGAACGAGTCATCGAAAATTAGGCTCAACGGATAGACCATCTGAGACGTAGCCGCGGCCAACATTTAAAAGCGAGAGTCTTTAAAAATTAAATGCCTGAAAATGTTCTTTAGAATGATAACAAACAATCCTATTGATTTTGAAGTTTCTGTGTGTTCTTTAAAAAGTAAGGAACCTCGAAAGGGATTACCCTATATAAAAACACAAATCAAGTCAGCTAAATACTTCAACTTCCGTCGTAAAGTTCAAGCTACATATTACTGAAAATCAATTTCGCAAATTTCACGACAAAATTTTCTTTAGGAATACCAAATAACTCACGGCATCCCTAATGAACTTATGTACAGAAATTTAATTTAAGGGGGTATTCTAGTCTAGAAATTCAAAAAATTGAATTTTTTTTATTTTCAAAGTTTAACTATTGAGGAATATGTGTACAGGAGGATTTTTCAATATTAAAATTATTTTCGGAGATATAGGCATTTTTCTGACCCGGCATCAAAACTGGTTCGGCCGGAACGCGAAACTTTAAACGCGTTTTTCTCAAAACTGACTTTTTCGGAACGATGCCCACGATTTCTCAGGTTCTACTGGATCGATTTACTTGAAATTTTTATAGAGTCTTCTTTATAGGCTTGTCTATGGTTGGAACTAGCGCCATTCCAAAATTTTTAATTTTATTATTTTTAAAAATTTCGAAATAGTCAGAAAAAGTGATAAAAAAAAAATTTTCAGGCAGTCGCCATTTTGTGAAAAAAAATGTTTCCCACTTTTCCGTAGTTCGCAATGGTCGCGATATTATTCTAGATTAATAATCTTTTTTTTTTGGTTTCAGATAGCTAAGAGGGTTGAAAACATGGGCATGGTCACGTGGAAATTTTTAGAGACCCGGCACTTTGTCAGCTCATAATTTTTGAAATTTTTTACTTTTTTTAGTTTTTAAATAAAATATTCTGTACTCTTGAAAAATTAATAAATAACTAGTAAAAAAATGGATAGTAAAAATATTAATTGCCTTTTTTTTACAACACTTTAAAAAATACCTGAAATTCAGGCTTCTAGACTAGAACACCCCCTTAAAAAATATGTGTATATTCAAATTTCCATACCAAACCTCAACTAGCTAGAAAATGAATATTAATTCTGATGCGAGCGTCACCTATGCTATAACATTTCTTCCAGCTCAACGAATTCAAAGCTTTTGCAATAATTCAACCACTTTTGGATTCAGTGTTTTCTATGTTTTTTTTTTTCTTACTGAAAATTCAGATTGCCAAACACGTCAACTTGTTTGCAACTAAAATCAGTCAATTATTTTCCATCTAAGTAAGTTCGCTCGTAGCAACCTAGCAACAGCTTGGAGTGGCGAGCATCATCTCTTCGCCATATACGTGCACAAACTGATTACCGACAGCCGTAACGAAGCTGGGTTGGCTGGCGGGGTGGCGCACTAAATGCGTTCGGTGCTTACCGCAATGGCAGACGGCAATTTTCGTTTGGCCGATAGTTGAACTGGGTAATTTGTATGGAGCAGCATAGATTTATTTGGATTTGTGGATTTCTATATTCGTGATATTTGCTTTACTAACAGCAGTCTTATTTACAAAACATGGTTTTCGGCGCCTGTACATACATACATGTATGTATGACGTCTTGTGCATGCGCGCTAACTTATTGCCCGTTGACTAATGTTGTTCTCTGTCGCTCTTTCGGCGCTTTATCGTCAAAGTGTGTACTTGTTGTTGTTTGTTATAACTACTTTTTTCTGTTGGTTTTGCTTTCCTTTGTGGTTGACATTTCATTTTGTTGCCTTTGTTATTGCTATTTTGATTGAAGATTGCTTTGTTGATGGCAGATAACGTTGTTGTTGTAGCTACTGCTATTGCTTGTCTAATTTAATGTTATTTCTTGTCAACACTGCCATTGTTGTTGGCATTGTGACGTCGAGTCAGCGCGTACACTTCAAAGCAAACATTTATATTTGCATTTCGGAATTCGTTCAGATATTTTCCTTTGATTTGTAATGGAAAACCTCAATTCTAATTAATTGATATTAAAATTTTTTTGAGCAACCCTCTTAGCAGTGTGAAGTGATTTGAAAGCAGGAAGGTTCAAGGAAAAGAGTCGAATTAAAAATTAATTGAAAGACCTGGACAAATGTGTATACTTGTGGGGTGAGTTCGTGAATGAATTTGTGTTTTGTGAAAATACTGGTTAGTTTTGTAAAAAAAATACTGGTACTTTTTGTAAAAATACTAGTAATTTTATAAAAAAATACTGGTGAATTTTGTAAAAAATACTGCCACGTTTTGTAAAAAAAAAATACTGGTAAGTTTTGAAAAAGTCCTAATACATTTTGAAAAATACTGGTAAATTTTGTTAAAAAAATACTGGTACATTTCGTAAAAATAATAGAAAAATTTGTAAAAAAAATACTGACACGTTTTGTAAAAAAATACTGGTAAGTTTTGTAAACAAATACTGATACATTTCATAAAAAATACTGCTAACTTTTATTACTAGTAAAATAGCCGTAATTTTTACTCTAAAATAATGTTTTGACTCATTAATAATTATTTGTTTAAGTCAACAATTGAACTTGTGTTAAGTTTAAAAAGGTGGCAACGGTATTTAATTAAAAAGTATTCGTTTTCATGAAATAAAGAAACTACTCTTAATTTTTTTCCAGCTGGCAACTCTATAGAATCAGTTTAGTAATTTTCATCACACCTTTTGTATATTATTAAAAAATACTGGTTTATTTCAGCGAAAGTAATGTATACAAAAATACTGTTATATTTCAGCGAAAATAGTGCATTCACAAATGTGGTTTTTGAAAACTTAACCGAACTTCTATTTATACAATATTCCATGGGTGGCAACTCTTTTTAAATATTTTTTAATTCTGGTATATTTTTTCCAAAAATATTTTAATTATAAATACAATTTTTTAAAGAACCTAAACTTCCTCATTATTTTTTTGCATAGTTGGCAACTCTTTTTAAAAAACCTTTCAAATATTTTTAATTCTGGAATGCAGATATATTTTATATACAACTACAATCTTTTTAACAAACCGGAAATTCCGTATAATGTTTTGCATACGTGGCAACTCTTTTAAAATTACTTTCATAAATAACTGCATAACTGGAATATTTTTTCTAAATACTGGTTTACTATATAACAAGAAATATTTTGCTCTTGTTGAAATAAGGAAACTACCATTTAATTTCTTTCTCATATGTGGCAACTCTGTTTTAATTTCGTGAATGTAAATTTTGTTTAAATTGGCGCAAGAATTTGCAAATCGAATGCAATAAACCGACGAACGAAATTCAATGCTCCGGGAATCACTATCGTAAAATACCCTGTTTTATTGGCTGCCAGTGAGGCACACAATTTCGGCATATAACGGTATTACAAAAATTCTCTTGAAATATAAAATTCCAGATGCGAACATCAAATTTCGAAAGTTGCGTATAAATCAAAAGTGATTTGCTTTTGTACTCAAGTGATTGCTACAACACGCTGCACATACCAAATTTTCTAACGGGCCGCATTTGCCAACCGAGAGTACGAGGTACGAGTACAGGCTTGTGTAATTGCAGAATTGCTGGCGTATGGTGGGTGTTCTGTGCGAAAATAGTGTGGCTGGGTGATTTTGCCGACAGAGAAATGTATTTCAACTATGCCATTCTTAGAATAAATAAATACATACATAAATTACACAAAGTTATGTGGTGTCTGTGTATGTCGAGAAAGCTATTGATGGGTGCAAAGTATTACATTGTCGTACACTATTTAACAAAATAGCGTAGAGAGAAAGAAACTTTATGGATTTTTGAAGAAAGAATGCAATTGAGGGATGGAAATGGTATAAAACTCAGAGACTTTTTTTAGTTTATGGAGACAAATGAATGAGAATAAAATGTAATTTTATATAATATTTAATAATAATTAGAAGAAATTGATTATAAGCAGAATTTTGTTTGCAATATATTGGTATATGTGTATGTATCTATTAAAAACTAATAATAAATTTAGAATTTAATTTTAGATTTTGCAACAAATGATATTATATCCAGAAAATTGTTAATTTATTAATATAAATTTAAAGTTTTAAATTTTGATTTTTTTTTATTTAAAAAATATATACTTTACGGACTTCTTTTTGAATGTTTACGTAAAAATCGGCATAACTAAACTTTGTTCAGGCCCCTATTGCTACGACTATGGCTTTCAATTAATACCTGCTTTCTGTTACCAGGTGTAATTAATTGAAATTCTGCAGACTGTTAGAATACCATGTTTTGCAAAGCAATTAATTTATGCTAGAAAGGGCACAGACAAGTATAATAACAAGAAATTACAATACGGTACAAGACAATATTCGTTTTATGTGCTTTTTGTTGTTGTCTAAAACTTACTTTTTTGACGCTCTTTTCGTGTGCTTTATAATCTCTTATATGTACATATGTATGTAGATGTATAAGCATGTGTGTACGATTTTTCTAATTAATATTAATATGGGTGGGTGCGGCTAACACGATGGACAGACAGCAGCAAAATAATTAAAATTTTTGGCAAATCAAAAGGTACAAGTTGGTGCATGATTTGCGCGCAACAAAAACAAAGAAAAAATATTTTAATTATAATATTTAGATTTTTTAATTTTGAAATTGTATAAAAAAATAATTAAAATTTTTGGCAAATGAAAAGGTAAAAAAAAATATTTTCATTATGATATTCAGATTTTTTTTAATTTTATGTACATATTTGAAATTAAATTTTTTCAATTGCTGAAAATATCAGAATTAGAAAAGTTATTGTAATTATAATATTTCAGATTATTTTCAATTTTGTAATTTTGAGATTAATTTTTTTTAAATTCTAAAAAAATATTAAAATTTTTGGCAAAAGTTAGTTTTATTATAAAATTCAGATTTTCTTAATTTTTATTATTTAAGAAAATAATTTTTTACAATTGCATAAAATAGCAGATTATTTCAAATAAACTTGATTTTTATTTATTATATGAAACTGAAAAAAATATATAAATTTTTTTTTTTGCAACGAAAATTGCAATTAATATATTTAATGTTTGATTTAGATATTTTTTAATTAATTACGTTTTAAATTATTTTAAATAAACTTGGTTTTTATTATTATATAAAACTGAAATAAATTATTTTATTTAATAAATTTAATTTTAATTGTTCTTAAATTATTTTAAATAAACTTGTGTTTTTATTTATTATATAAAACTGAAATAAATATTTTATTTTAATTTTTTTTCAAAAAATTTGCAGATATATATTTAATTTCTGCCGATTACAATTATTAATTATTAATTTATTTGTTTTGCAAAGTTCGTATTTTTAATTGTACCCTCAGCAAAGTATATTATAAATTATAGCAACGGCATTATTAGTTTTTAATATGTACATACATATGTATATTAATACTGATATTTTGATAATTTCTTCTGTTTATTATTATTATCTTCTGATTATTATTATATATTATTCAATATCCGACACTATTAATTATACCACCTGTCTACCTTGTTTTATTGAAAAGTGGGCTGCAATTGATTAAAAAATGTACGTGCATGCATATATACATAAGTATATGTATTCACATACATATGGATATTTGCTTATGCATACAAACATATGTATGTATGTAAGTAGGTTGGCTGTAATTTAGTTAGCAGCTTTGTTGACCTTGACTTTCATCTCGATACGCGTTCATTAAATTCGCGTGGCTTGCAAAATGAAATGCTCTACAGCATTATATACTACAAAAAAATTGAACTAAAGCAGCTTATAAGCTTGTATACTTGCCTATGCTATATACATACATAGACTTGTATATAGACATGTGTATTTAAATACACAAGCATATGCATACCAAAATTGTTTTTAATAGTTTGCAATATTTGCATAAAAATTAATAGCATACCTCGGCATAAGTCGCCAATACGCACGAAAGCACATGCGCTTGCACACACATGTACGTGCATGAATGAAACACGTCACTGCAGGCGCTGTCTATACGGCAGTGCCAGCACACAACACTTTTCACTTTTCAATTTTCAATAACACTTCTTGTAATTATTTTCACAACTCGATTTGATTTTCGATTTTCGTAAGCAACTCCACGCGTTGTTGTAGTTAACTGCTTGGCCGGCGCACTGCAATAGCGCCAGCCTGTCTCACTGATAGTCCGAAATGTCAGCGGCAGTGCATTAACTGCCTTATGTTTCTTTTTGTTGTTACTATGTTTGTGCCGATTATATGTTTTCTTGCTCACTTTTAATTCACTTAAGTAAGGCTGCAATTGTTGTGATGTGCTCGTGCACAGTTAAACACACGCGAACACACACACGACTAATGCAAATATGTGCGAGCACAGCTGCATAGCTACCGACTGCACTGTTGCTTTACCTTATGCGCCTTTTGATTTCTGTTTTTTTTTTTTCTTCGCTTCTTTCTTGCTGTTCTTCCCGCACCAGCGTCTGCTGCATGCACTGCGCGCGGTCACTGCTATTGTTTTCAACGCGATTGAGTTGCCTTTTTTATTATTGCAAGAATTCTTTTTTATAGCTTTTGATAATTTACCGCCACTGCCATTTGGTGCGCGAGTGGCATCACGCCACAGCTGCTGTGCTAGTGACGTTTTAGCAATGTAATTTATTTTTAAGCAGTATATGTTATTTTTTTTTCACGCTGTCACACTTTTCTTCAAGCAGTGACACTGTATTTTGTTTTTTGCCTGCCTGATTAGCTTTGCGCTGCTGTGACCTACTCACTGTGCAGCAATGTGTAATACATACGGCCCGACACTGCACCGCACTGACCGCCTCACTCAATGGAAATGACAGATTTGCCGTTCGAGCATTTTAATTTTTTTCAATAAATATTTTTTCCACCTTTCAGCTGCACAGCGTTTGGCTTTTTTCTCGTTGTGGTTCGTCCAACGGCACACGCACGCGTATCAACGACACTTTTCACCACCGTTCACCTGAATTATGTACGCGTATATATTTTTTGATTTGCAAGCAACGTGTGTATTATTTAAAAAACATCTAAATACTTTGCTTAAAATGTTAAATGGCTGAAAAAAATGTATATGTCTCATTGCTGTCGTCGCGGCGACATCGACATCGAGAACTCGAGACGTTGAAAATCACGAACCGCACGAAGTTATGAAAACCGATGAAGACGATGTCGTTGCTGGCGAGAAAAACTGCACAAAAATTCTACACAAACACACGCACACATAAAAACAAAGCAGCACCCGTGAGCAGCAATAGCAGCAGCAGCGGCAGAGAGGTGAGTGTAACGTTAAACAAGAAATCATGAAAATGAATATGCTGTGAGCAGAGCGCCAGCCTAAGCTGCGTTGAGCATGTGCTATAAAGAGAGCGCGAGCGTATGAGTGCACGTTGTTTTGGAGCATTAATACGGCACTGCGCTGTAGTCACACATTTGCGGAGATGAAATAAATGAAATGAACCAAAAGCAGCAAAGAGCAGTCGCACGAAGTGGTCTGACGATTTCAGTAACACAACAACGTCAACAAAAATAACAAAAAGCATTAAAATTACCGAGCGGCAGCTTAGCTGACGACGTTTGCTGATTACGCGACGATGGCAAGGCCGGCTGGCAGGTTGGTTGGGTGGCTGCTGCGTCTAGGTGGGTGCGTACAAGGCAGGGGTGTTGTGTGGTGAGCATATAACGAGCACGCCATTAAACTGTGTACGACGCTCAGACATAACAAAGTGACGAGCGCCCAGCGCAAGGTGACGATAGCGCGCAACCCACAGCAATAAACCAAGAAATGAGCGCGCGCCAAAGAGAGCGCAAGTGAACGCTACGCACTATCCACCAAAAACAAAAACACAACTAATCAGCAAACATATGTACATACCCGTAAAGCACTTATCAGACATTGTTGAGGCACCAGCAACCAGCAAGTGCTAGTTCGAATTGGGCGCATAAATCACGGTTCGTGTTTTCGAGCGGAGCGCAAACAACCGGCGCCAAGTGAATTTGGAGCAGATTGAAAAGTCAAATGATTTTCATGAGAGCCAAAATTTGCCAAATGAGCGCGTGTGCGTAGCACATGGCAGAGCGCGCATATGCGTTGTCAAAGCATTGACAGATAAACAAAGGCAACAAATCTCGGCAGCTGTCAAATTATTATGTTTATAATGTCAGATTATGTGCGTGCGACCGACAACCAAGGCGCTTATAATGTTGGTTGTGTGCAGACGCCGCAAGAGCCGCATATTGCACAGGGTTGTTGAGAGTGGCAGGTGCGCCAACCTAATGGCTATGCATTCGTGTATGAGTATTGCTCTGCAAGAGTGTATTGTCAAATGAGATGTTGGAGCACACAAATTTTGTTTGTTTATTTTTGTGGAAAATTTGACAGTCGGCACAAATGTCACCTGAAGTTGTGTAAATGTCAAAACAAGTGATACTTTTAATAAAAACTTGGCTTAGTTGACTTTGGCTGCGAGAAATTTGAAAACAGCGTTGAACAGGCAGGTCAGGCGACAAGGTCAGGCTCGATAAGAGTGGAAGGGATTTCTACAAAAAATTTTGTACTAACTTCAAGTCAATATGAGTATTCATTTTCCAATATTCCAGGCGATGTCATTTTATTAAAACTTTATTAAAAATTCCCACAATTTTAAACAAAAATTAAATCCTTTTAATTAAAAATCATCACTGTGGGTGGTGGGTAAATGGGTGGCATTTTAAAATCTCTAAAATATGTGTGGTGAGTGCTCTGTAACATTTCAGCATCACAAACTCTGCACGGCTGAGCAGCGCTTACCAAGCGCGCTCTAGCAAAAAGTCATGTGCGAGCAAACGAACGGGCGCGAGAGCGCACACCGACAACTAACCACGACGGCCAAAAGACAAATCATTTGGCAATTGTTTTGGTGGGATTTTGTGGTTACATATACCAGTAGCGCACTTTGGAGGAGAAATGCTATATTGTTGGTTAAGCGCAAAAAGAAGAGAGAGAGAGAGCGCGCGCTATGATAGCGCGTATGAGTTTGAGCGCAAAGTACACACAGCGCTGGTAGCTGCGCGTGTGCTTATCTCGCTTATCTCAGTGGTTCATATTGGATTTCCTTCCACGCTTTTTTCACGTTTTTTATTTTCTTTTGTTTATGGAAAACCCGTGGGCTTTCGCTGGCTTTTAGGCGGCTTCTTTTATGCTATTTTTTATTTTTTTGTTTATTGCTACTTTTTCACGCGGTCTACTGCTATCTACATACATATCGATAACAACAACAAGGCCTGCCAACACGTTTCGGTAGCTGGCTCCAGCTGAATAATGGTTCGTGTTGCCGCCGATTTGGTTACGTTGGCTGCATTTCGACGCCATAGTCAGAACAAGTTTGGTAAGTAATAGTCCAGTTGGAGGGCACTACCAAGTGCTCTAGTGTTCTAGTGTGCGCGCGTGTGCGTGTGTGCACAAGTGTGTGTTTAGAAGGCGTTCCACTGTTGCGCCTAGTCTATCAATGATTAATAGCTTACAATTATAAATTTGTTAGCGCATTACGCGAGGTATTAAGTAACACACAAACACTGCGCGCCACAAGTATACGCATCACGTTGTATATATGTACATACATATCTACATTTATAAGTTTTTTTTTTTATAATTTTTACTGTGTGTTTGCGTGGTATTAATTTTAAATGACTTACGTTTAGTAAGCTACTAGACTATTAGTTAGTGTGCAGGCGGCTTTTGAAGGACTTTAGGCGCTTAGTAGTCACGAAATATGTGCTGTGGCAAGATATGGCAGTGTAGGTACTTAGATATACATACATAAATATGTTTATGCAATTATCTGATAAGCGTTTATATTTTTATATACTTTTGTTTACTTTACCGAACTCCAATAGTTTGTCTAAGATTAAAAAAAATAGAATAAATTTGAAAAATATTTTTAATAACTGAAAATTTATTTACCGTAAGCTTTTTGGGCTTTTTGCAATTTTTAATATTTACTCAAATATATTTTATTATTTATTAAGCAAACAGCGAAATTTAATTGATTTACGCATTCATTAAGTCTTTGATTGCTTTGATTGGGAAATTGCTTTTAACTGTATAAAAGCACTCATACTGCTTTTTATAGGGCTAGATTAGATTTAGCAAATGATTAGTCATGATTTACTGATTTTTACTGGGTTTTTAAATAAATAATACTCGTATATGTATACCATCTATATCATCAATACATATAACGGGTGATTTTTTTGAGGTTAGGATTTTCATGCAGTAGTATTTGACAGATCACGTGGGATGTCAGACATGGTGTCAAAGAGAAAGATGCTCAGTATGCTTTGACATTTCATCATGAATAGACTTACTAACGAGCAACGCTTGCAAATCATTGAATTTTATTACCAAAATCAGTGTTCGGTTCGAAATGTGTTTCGCGTCCGTGTCCGATGAGCGATGAGGCTCATTTCTGGTTGAATGGCTACGTAAATAAGCAAAATTGCCGCATTTGGGGTGAAGAGCAACCAGAAGCCGTTCAAGAACTGCCCATGCATCCCGAAAAATGCACTGTTTGGTGTGGTTTGTACGCTGGTGGAATCATTGGACCGTATTTTTTCAAAGATGCTGTTGGACGCAACGTTACGGTGAATGGCGATCGCTATCGTTCGATGCTAACAAACTTTTTG
The DNA here is from genome assembly GCA_027475135.1 of Bactrocera correcta. Lineage (NCBI taxonomy): Eukaryota > Metazoa > Arthropoda > Insecta > Diptera > Tephritidae > Bactrocera > Bactrocera correcta. The sequence goes on from CM050325.1 coordinate 71,211,898, forward strand.
TTGCCAAAAATGGAAGAACTGAACTTGGTTGACATGTGGTTTCAACAAGATGGCGCTACATGCCACACAGCTCGCGATTCTATGGCCATTTTGAGGGAAAACTTCGGACAACAATTCATCTCAAGAAATGGACCCGTAAGTTGGCCACCAAGATCATGCGATTTAACGCCTTTAGACTATTTTTTGTGGGGCTACGTCAAGTCTAAAGTCTACAGAAATAAGCAGCAACTATTCCAGCTTTGGAAGACAACATTTCCGAAGAAATTCGGGCTATTCGGCCGAAATGCTCGAAAAAGTTGCCCAAAATTGGACTTTCCGAATGGACCACCTAAGACGCAGCCGCGGTCAACATTTAAATGAAATTATCTTCAAAAAGTAAATGTCATGAACCAATCTAACGTTTCAAATAAAGAACCGATGAGATTTTGCAAATTTTATGCGTTTTTTTTTTTAAAAAAGTTATCAAGCTCTTAAAAAATCACCCTTTATTACTTATATATGCGACAGTAAAGTCTTATTTGAATTTTGGCGGTAAAGGTAGGGCTCGGTAGAAAAAAGTTATTTGGAGGTGCTGATATATTTTCATATTTTTGATAGCAGTTCTTCTTCAGTGAAATAATATGAAGAAAAGCTCAGCCGAAAGTCATCATTATTTGGTGAAAGTTTCGATGAACACGGTCTACTAGACGAAAGTTCAAAAGGAGGTTTGCTTGATTAAAAAAAAAACAATATTTTGGTTCGTAAGACGAATAACGTCCTGGACGACCAAAATGTTTAAGATGAGGAACTGGAAGCACTATTCGATGAAGTTAGGTGTCGCATGAATTGATGGAAAGACACACTGAAATACGATTTCATAAATACTGTGTGAATGCTGCAAGAGTAAGTCGTTTTAGCTTTGGAATATATGAAAAATATATATGAATATATAGAAAATAACTGAAGTTTTGCACTGCGACCAAAGGCCTATTGTGTCTTTTCCTATATCACATAAGGTCACAAAGGTCAAGCTGTCTGAACAATTGCAGAAGCTTGCTGGGCGCACTGGCGGTGATGTGAACCCTGCCCAAATAGATGGACCCAAAAAGCCTTTAGCCTGCTGGACAATCTAGGATCAGGTCTTCTGAAATTTCCGGATCTATGTCGCACAACCGGCAGTTTGCATAAGGAACTTTGGACAAGTGTTTCTTGAGTCTGAGGAGCCCAGCGTAGAGCGCGACAAAGAGACGGCATTTGTTTCGGGGTGATCATATCTCTAAACCTACTGCCAGTGCTGCTCTTTTCCACTCTATTCTGCGTGAGGAGCAGCAACTTCTTTATAGTGTGGGGCTCCAACGCAATGCATTGTTCTGACCCCATGATCCTGGAAGCCGACAGAGAGCGGGTCAGTTCGTCGTTTCTGCTTGAAATATGTCTCAATAGCTCGGCATGCGGGCTCTCAATCCCTGCTTCAATGTCTTCCACTGTTTTCAAGCTGTCAGTGTACCACTGACTGTCCCGTCTTACTGGCGAGAGTAACTTAAAACTTCTTTGTGAAGTCAAACCTCCATGTAACGCCGTCTCTTGGAAGAAACGACAGTGGTGTGTCTTCCCCCCAAGACATTCATTTGTTGATACCCACTGTCATGAGCAGCATGTCTGTTTGATTAGCAGACGCAGCGGTGATGTAAAAGGTATGCATTGCGACAACACCAAAGGAAAAAATTCAATTGGGAAACCTGGCCAAATAGCCAACTAACGGCAACGCCGAAAATCCCTTACACCAATGTATTGGTTTATATGTAGAAAAATCAGAAGGGGTGGCTGTATTATGAGCTTCTTAAACTGGATGAAACCACTCGACTTTATGTTGCAAAGGCCGGTTAAAAATTATTTAGAAAAGAGCAGTTGGAAAGTTTTGCCTCTCCCGCCTTATAGATCAGATCTTGCCCCTTCTGACTATAACTTTTTCCGGTCAAAGCAAAACTTCCTTACTGGAATAGTGTTCACAACTGAAGAGGATATCAAATATTTACTTGATTAATTCTGTGTCGCATTCGTTTGAGATGAAACCCATAAATCGCCAAAATATAGTCATAGATCCAACAGTTATCTATTTATACTAGACTCAAAGCTGCAAGCATATTACCATGACCTGAAAGATATCTTGAAATCGGAATCTCTGGTTGCTTACTATGCCCATGAAAGCATCTTTTAATTGCTTGGAGAAACTGATAATGAGTCATATTTAAAAGGCTACGATTCCACCCGCATAACAGTGGATGAACACTCTTTTCATAGAGTCTGTTTTTGTCATCTATGGAAGACGGAAAGGATATGGGGGAGGGAGGATGGAAAGGGTATGTCAATAAATGATTTACAAGGTTCCGAATTTTTATAATAATTTTTGGAGACAACTTTTGGAGACATTGGTCGAAGACAGTGAGTACTGCCTTACACTTTTAAAATATTGAATTGTTACGCGCTCTACTTTTCGGTGAGTAAACTAACAATGCATACGATAACTTGGCAGAGCGAAGTCATCTCTTACATAGAGCATTCTTTGTGCGAATACCACAACTTTCAACTATATTATTGTTTGCGTACGAAGGCAAGGTAAATATCTCATAACAGTTTAGCCTAGCTCAATGCATAATTCTCGATTCATATTTGGAACCCTTTTAAACATAGCCTATAGGTAAAAAATCTAACTCATACAAGCATATTGTAAACTGTCAACACGAAGCAAGCAGACTGGCAATTGTAAAAATAATGAAGTTTTAGCTTAGCTTTCCGAGCTTAGCTAATAAAAAATGCTCACTTAATTTCGCGCTTTTAACGAGCGCTCGTTAAAACCGTACATTCATCATGTACTTATTATACAATTTAATCACTTTGAAAAGCAGGTTTTTTTTTGAGTTTTTGTGCCCATAAAAAGTAGCACTTTTTTGCAATTTTTATGCATTTTTCCTAGTTAATAGAGCAAAACACGTTTAACAGTTAGTGCAGAGAAAAGTAATGAAGTAAATGGCAAAAAGGTGAGCAAGTACAATGCACTCGTCACGTTTCGCCAAGTGACTATAGTAAGCCATGTGCCCGACCCCCGCCAAAATGCCACCGATGAACTTACGAAAAGATCTGCGCCTGCACTTGTGTGAGTGCGAGATTTACAGAAAGAGCGCCAGCAATTTGCATTACAACAAATGGACAGTGAAAACGAGGGTTATGTTGAGCGAAAGAGAGCGACAGAGCGTGAGCAGTAGATGGAATCTAAGCCCCAAAGCTATGTTTGTATGTATGTATGAATGTACATATGGGTGCTAAATAGACTTGAGAAAGGTAGTAATTTCATTTGCATTAAAATGTAGTAACATTAAAAAGTATTTATGCAGTCTTAGAGCCATTGAGTAGGGTAAGGTAGTGGCCATAAATTTTAATTACAAGCAATAATTGGCTGTAAACAAGTGGAGCTGCTTTACTTTAGAAATCTATAAAAATGTATACTTAGAGAAATGTTAGAGTGATGTAGTGAAAGGATATTGCCGGCGTGTCTTACTGAAATTTAGAGAGCTGGGAGGGAGCTAATTTTATTTAAAAGTTAATAAAAAGTAAAAACCAAGAGTGGAGATATATTCTAAATTAATAATTTTTTATTTAAAACCATAAGAAGTGAGTGTGAAAGAAAACTTTATAGTTTAGTTCCATAATTTCAACGGTTTTTTACATAATATATCATTTCGAGTTTCCTTTTTAGAGTTTCTAGGGGTGTATTTAATTGGAAGTCTGAAATAAGTACTTCTTACAAATTTTTTCGAATTTTTTAATATACGAATTAGCAATCGTTCCTCAAGTAGACCTCTGAAAATTGGTATCTAGCTGTGAGATGATATTTTTTTATGCTTAAAATTACCTCGAATTCAAAAATCAAACAATATAATGATACTATAGATCGATTTTGGTTTTTGAAAAAATGGATTCCCCAAAAATCTTTTTTTTTTAAAGGGGGGATTCTAGTCTATAAGCATGAATTTCAGGTAATTTTTAAAGTGTCGTAAAAAAAGGCAAATAAAATTTTTCCATCCATTTTTTATTAGTTATTTGTTAGTTTTCGAAGAGAAGAGAAAAAAATCAAAACTAAAAAAAGTAAAAAATTTCAAAAATTATGAGCTGACGAAGTGGAGGGTCTCTAAAAATTTCCACGCGACCATGCCATGATTTCAACACTCTTAGTTATCTGAAACCAAAAAAAAAAGATTATTAATCTAGAATAATGTCGCGACCATTGCAAACAACGGAAAAGTGGGAAACATTTTTTTTTCAAAATGGCGACTGTCCGAAAAAATTTTTTTTCACTTTTCTGACTATTTTGAGTTTTTTAAAAATAATAAAAAATAGAAATTTTGGGATGGATCTAGCTCCAACCATAGACAAGCCTAAAGAATAATAAAGAAGACTCTGTAAAAATTTCAAGTAAATCGGTCTAGTAGAACCTGAGAAATCGTGGGCATCGTTCCGAAAAAGTCAGTTTTGAGAACAACGCGTTTAAAGTTTGGCGTTCCTACCGAACCAGTTTGGATGCCGGGTCAGAAAAATAAATTGAATTTTAGAAAATTCTCTTGTAGACATATTCTTGAATAGTTAAACTTTGAAAATATAAAAAAAAATCTAGATTTTTTTTAAATTTATAGAGTAGAAGACCCACTTAAGTATGCACTCCTCTAGTGGTGTAAAAAATCGAGATTATTGTCAATAGTCTTATTCTTTCGAAACAAATGTGAAAAATATATTTGAAAAGCTGGTGTGAAAATTTCAATTCTATTGACCCCTCATTTTGGAGAAATTTCGAAGTGTTTCGAAGAGAATAAGTGCATTCTTTTGGAAGCCGATTACACTACTTAAGTTAAAGAATTCTTACAAATACGCTCATATATCCGAATTTATCTGTCGGACCAGCTTCAACACCAGCCAGTTTTTCAACGCTGGGTCGTTGTTCGAAACATAAACAATAAATAAGTTAAAGTGACGCCATTGGTGAATAACATTTCGTCCAGTGCATTGTCGACCTGACGTATGTAACGGTTAGGCGCATTTAACGTCGAGTCACAGGGTATGTAAACAAGCAAAATTGTTACTTTTGGGACAAAGAGCAGCCTGAAAGGATTCAAGAACTGAGAAGGTTATGTGGTTTGTGGGCCGTTGAAATTATCACTCCACATTTCTTCAAAAATGATGACGGTGAGAACGTAATTGTCAATGGGGACTGTTATCGCGCATGATAACCAACTATTTGATGCCAGAAATTGAAGCTCGTGGTTTCGGCGATACGATATTAAAACTGCCCGACTTCCCACAAATTGCATCAATCAATGAATTTATTGAGAGAACACTTAGTTGAGCAGATATTTTCACGGTAGGGTCCATTGGCAAAGAGGGTGGGATATCACACCGTTAGACTTTTACCTTTAGGGATTTGTAAAGTCTAAAGTCTATGCGGACAATGCCGCTTCGATTCAGGCCTTGAAAAACCCCTTGTAATTCGCCAGTTACCAGACGAAATACTCTAAGGAATCATCGAAAATTAGATGTGCATAGACCATTTGAGTCTTAGCCATGGCCAACGTTTGAAAGAGATAATCTTCAAACAATAAATGCTAAAGAATGTTCTTTCGAATGAAAATAAATGTTCCTCATTAAATTTTAAGTTTCTGTGTTTATTCTTTAAAAATTAGGGAATCTTGAAATGGATCACCCTTATAACATATAAATTTTCTTACATAAGTTTTTCGTTACTTCCGAGATAAGTTGTCAAAATTAAGTTTTTATAAAGGCTCTAGATTGGTTTAAAATCATTAGGAACGAAAAGTAAACATTACTAAGAAGGGGTCATGATAACTCAAGACCTCATACTTGACCATAAAATGAGATCTATTATATTTTAAAAGGCTCTACAACTTCTCGTGAATACTACATCAATATCATAAATAATAGCTTAAGACATAAAGTAATAATAAATTCACCTACCTTGTTGGTGAGTTGCGAAAATTATAGCAACAACAACAGAATGAGCACACCATATACACCAAAAAATTAACACCACCACACCACGTGGCCGACGCTGTCGCTGTTGTACCGTCCGCACCGGCTGCTGCTGTGTCAACACCTACTGTAGCACCCGCGTTACCAGCTTCACCACCAGCACCGACACCTACTGTTGCCGGCACAGCACCAAATCCACTGGTCGGCGCTGTTGTAATGGGCACACCAGTCGCCGCTTTGCCGCCACCACCACCACCCTCGATCAAGCCAACGCGACCACCAGCCGCTGCACCAGCGATATCAACTACAATCAGCGAACCCGCCGAGGGCGTAGACGATTTTCGGCGTGCGCGTGCTTTACGCGCGCTGGGCGATTGGATTTTCAGAAAATGTGCTAAGCGCGCGCGTGTCGCCTTGATACCGCTGGCGGCGCTGATGGTGGCGCCAATGCTGCCAATGCTACCGCTACTCAAGCGTTTCACTGCTGGCTTAAAGCTCGGAATGCTTGGTATGTGGTAGGTTTGTTGCTGCTGCTGTTGTTGGGTTTGTGTTTGCGATTGTTGTTGTTGGGCGGTGTGCGCGGGTGGCGCTGGCGGCGTATACCGCTGCGCCTGTGACTGTGTGTTGGTTGCAGTCTTGCTTGCTGTTGTTGTTGCGTTGGTGGTATTTGTTGTAAATGTTGTGTGACTGGCAATGGCAGCCGCCGGCGGCTGCGCTTTTGCCGTCCTCACCTGCGTCGCGGTCGCACCTTTGCGCTCCGCTCGTGCCGCCAGCGCACGTGTCGGTGCGACCGTCGTGACTGTCGGTGCGCCGATGCACGCTGCTGTTTGTGATTTTGCAAATCGTTCAGTCTTCTGTTGTGTGGCAGCCGCCTCCGCCGTAGCTAGTACAGCGTGGGTGTGCGTGTGGGCGTGGCCGTGGTGCGGCGCTGTGCTGGCTGTCACTGGCTCTGAATTAAATGAGATTTGCTTCTTTTTGCGCACTTTCTGCTTCACTTTGCTGGTCGCCTTCAGCAGCGGTTGCGTTTGGTGTGCTGTTGTTGTTGTAGTGGCAGCTGTAGTCGCGGTTGTGGTTGGCGTGTGTGGCGCGCTTGTGGCAGCAATTGCAATTTCTGTTGAAATTGGTGTGCTTGTTGTTGTTGTTATGTTGGTGGGTATGTGGGTTGTTATTGTTGATTTTGTTGTTGCGGGAGTGGTGATGGTGCTGCTGTTGGCCTGTGTATCGTTGTTGTTGAGAATTTTCGCAGTTGCTGGTGATTATGTTGTAATGTATGCTGCTTGTTGTTGTTGTTAAGGTTGTATGTTGTTGTTGCAATGCTGTCTGTCGGTGTATTCAGTTGGTTGTCTTGTGGTCGTTCTTTGTAATGCCGTTGAAGTTTGTTTGTTAATATGTTGTTGTTGCTGTTGTTGCTGATCTCTGCATACATTAATTTGATTTGTGCTGCTGTTGTCCGTCTGTTATGGCTATTGTCGTTTATATTGCTAAATATTTGTTGAGCTGTGGCAAGTTGTTGGACTTTTTTGTTAAATTTTTGTATTCAGCTTTTTTGTTATTGTTGTTGCTACTCAAATTTTTTATATTTTGCTATTTGATTATTGTTGTTGCATCTTAAAAATATATTTTTGCGTCGTTTCTTTGCTCTTTTGCTGCAGCGCTGATAATTTGTTGCTCTAATGCCAACTTTTTTGTTGTTGTTGCTTTTTATTTTAATGAAAATTTATTTTTTTTATTTTTATTGATTTCCATAATTTTTCGCTTCATTACTAAACTTTTTTTTAGTAAATTTTAATTTTTTTGATTTTTCTTCAAAACTATATTTGAAGTTCGCCTCTACAGCCACCGTCCAATGCGCTTAATAAACCGCATTTATTACTTCAATCGCTAAGATTTTATTGCCGTCATTTAATTTTTCCTTTTTTTCATAACTTTTCTTTAAATAAATGCCCAGCAAATCATAGAATTTTCGTTGCTAATCCTTAATGAGCTCCAGCTCCAGTAGTCTTATCAGCACTTTGCGCCCGATTTCGCTGCTTTCTTATGCACTACAACAACATTTATTATTTTCCATACATTATTTGAATTTAAACTTCCTTAATTAAGCATATAATTTGCATTTTAGTTTAATTTTTTTCAAAAATTTTCAAAATTTTTTCACAAGCTTCATAGTTCCACCTTTTTTGTTTCCACTTTTCACTTCACAGCTCATTTCAACACTTTTACTTTGCATGCAGTTTTCCGGTTGCGTACTTGCTGCTTACTTAAATTTTACTTTTTGACATTTATTTTTTTATTTACTGCACTTTTCCGCGATTTGTTGTGATTTTTTGCTTGCTTTTTCGTGATTGCTTTTGATTTTTTATTGCTTTCTTTCGTTTCCCTGCTTTCATCGCACACACATAGCGCAGATTTTGCACTCACATACTTTCTATTTGTTTATACCGCTACACTTTTTTCACATTTATTTTATTTAAAATATTAATTTTGCACATGTTCTCCAGTGTATCGCAGCACTAAAAATATTAGAATTGTATTTTTATTATTAAAAAAAATATATAAATAAATACTAAATTTGCGGCTTTACTTTTCTTTCAATATTTTTTCACTTCAGCCTGCATCTTTTTCTCGATATTTTATCACATTAAATTTACATTGTTTTTTTTTTTATTTTTATTTTATTGCTGCAAAATTCCGCGTGATTTTCAATTTCAGCCGCTTATCGCTGCTTAGCGAAATAAATTCTTCTTTTTTTTAACAAATTTTTTATTTTATTTTCATTTTATTTTATTTTTTCCACACTTCCAGCTGCTTCTTTCTGTATGCTCTATCACTATTCACGAGTGCACACGCTCTGACTTATTTGTATACAATTCGGCATGCTGCTTTACATAATTTCCATGCTCGCGTCTACGTGATGAGAAACTGTCGCCAGCGGCTTTTTTCTTGCAATTTTGTTTTTGTTTTAGTTTTTTTCTTTACTTATATATGTATGTATTTTTCTGCTTTTTGTTTTGCGTTGAATGCTTTAAGCTTTAAGGGTGCGGTGATACAAATATCGGCAGAGAATTTATCTACTCTTTGGCATTGAATGGAAATGTGACGAATATTAAATAGAACTATTTAAGAAGGAAATACTTTTAGAAGACCGTACTATAGAACTATTTTGGAATACAGGGTAGAAAAATATACAATAACCGGCAATATCTGATAAAAAAATTAAAGTGAATAATATAAAAAAAAAAATGAGCTGAAAGCCTTTGTAGCTAGTGCTCCTTATATTTAATGTATAATAATAATTGTATTATTATTTTACAAATAATAAATAAATAAATAAATATAAAAAAATAGTAATATTTATAAATTTTGAAAAAATAAATTAAATATTAAATTTAAAAAATATTAAAAAAAAAATTAAAAAAAGTAGAAACCTTAAAATTAGAAAAAAAAAATACATTTATTTTCTTACTTGAATTTTGTTTTTACAATTTAATTTTTTTTATAATATTTTTTTTTTAATTCTCTAATTTTTATTTAAATTTCATATTTGTATTTCCCTCAATTCATCAAGTTTCTTAGTAACCAAAGTAGGTCTTGGCATTATCGGTCATAAAATAAAGTTAACAAAACTCGAGTTTAGAAGCTGGTTTTAATGGCGAAAATCAGGCTCTTGTCTGTTTTAAATATTGGGTCCACAACTATATTCGAAATGTCGTAGCTTGGTATTCTTCCAATGTCCCTATATCTCGAACAGGCGTTAGCTTTCCCACGCCTTGTATTTAAGCACATTTTTCACAATAGTTCAGTATTGCCAATCATTTGAAGCGTACATAACAAAAACTCTTTTTTTAAGCAAAGACGACAAACTTGGTGCCCGGTTAGTTGTTTTTGTGGGCAATTCTTTTTATTACTTTATTATGTGAGGAAAATCTCAAACGAAAGTCAGCGCAATTTGGTAAAAATTGGTAAAAATTCAGGGAGAACATACTCTAGCTGAGCGAACGTGTCAAAAGTAATTTGCAAGTTTTATAAGTAGTAGGCTTCAAAGGCGAAGAATATCCTGAGCAGCCAAAAAGAATTAGTACATGAGCAACTGAAATCATAATCGTAGAAGAGTGCTCTCAAACGCATAATATTTTGGAGTCACTCAAGTAGTCATTTCAAAACGTTTAGAAGCAGGCGGATATATTTAAAAGCAAGGAAATTGGCTCCCATATGTATGAAAGACGATTTTGTTCTTTAGAAATGCTAAATTTGGTGGGACCACAAGTGATTCCTGCATTGTGAGCTACTAAAACCGGGTTAAACCTTTTCTGGGGAACGTTACCTACAACAACTCATCAATTGTTGAATTGTTGAAAAACGCCGGAATTCTCACTAGATAAAAGAGAAAAATGTTTCCTCATGACAATGCTTATCCACATATTGCAAAGGTCGTAAAAACTATTTGGAAAACAGCGGGTAAAAAGTTTTTCCTCATCCGCCATGTTTATCTCAAAAGCATTACTTTGTAAGAAAAAGTTCATATTTTAACTTTAAATAAAGTTAAAGCACTGAGTCCAATGATTTTTTCAGCAGTTGAGATTGAAACTAAACTAAACTCGCTTGAAGATGAAAAAATTATTCTTCAAAGGTACATATGTAGCATAGCTCAAATTGAGAAACTCCACCATACTCTAAGACAAATATTTTAAAAAATATCACTCTTAAAGCGTAGCTTATCATGTATAAACATAAAAACCCTCCTTTAGAAGAAGAAGCAAATATTTATAACCAGGACAGAGCATATTAAGTTTGCCATGAAGATTGTAACACCCAGAAGGCAATTTCGCAGACCCTATAAAGTATATATGTGATGAGTTTAGTCGACTGTCATTTTCAAATATTTGTCCGTCTGCCTATATATACATGAACTAGTCCCACACTTTCGGGACACCCATTATTTTCTCTCCCAGAAGCTGCTCAATTGTCGGAACCGGCGTTGGTGGATCACTATAGCGTATATCTGCCAGACAAGCTGAACGATCGGAATCATGTGTTTGTAAGAACATTTTTTCATTGGTCGAAATATCTGTATGAAATTTTGGTTGGATTATTTTTGGAGACAATGGTGCAATCTCTGAAGAAAGTGTTCAGATCGGATCACTATAACATATAGTTGTCATACGAACTGAATGATCAGTTAATCAAGTACTTGTAAGGAAGCTGTTGTAATTGTGAAGCGAGTTAGAACTGCGATGCAAGTGAAGCTTACGCTTTTTCTTGTTTTCTTTTAAAAATTACTGTGTTAGCACACGCTGGCATGTTTCTTAAATTTACGGGCTTATTAAGCATTATGAGTATTTAAATTTGATAAGAACAGGAATTTTAGTTTTGCTGACAGCAGTATTTGTGAAATAGTTCTTAATACTGCTCCTGCATTTTTTTTGATTGAATAAACTAATAACTTGGGCCATAAGGATAAGCCGTTTCTAGCCAGACAGTCATCACCTTTTTAAACAAACCAAGCTTGGATTAAGATATGGTTTATGATGTGCTATGTTTATCAGAAATAACCGTAATTTTGGACAGAACTGCAATGTGAACACCAACTTTTTTTAAACAAATATTTTTTAATATTTAAAGGCCTTAAATCAGTATCAAAAATCAAACAAACACTATATAGATTATGAGTTTAAGGCTTCAACAGGAATATAGCAAGGTACAAGCACTTTTTAAAGATTTTACAAATGCGAGTTTAGCGGTTATTATTCGTAGTCACATACATATGAATATATTGTCACCTCAAATACAAAATAACGTAACATCACTTTTCATAAATTTACAGGCGAAGAAAAAACGTTATAATCGAAACCACTCACACTGAAAGATGAGTATTGGTTATAAAACGGTTATTTATTGGTTATCATACACTCACATTGAATTTGAGTTTCGGTTATAAAATGGTTATCAAACACTCATATTGAAACCAAATTAGAGTTTTATTTATAAAATGGTTATATATTGGTTATTACATCTGATAACGATTTTCATTGTTTTTTGTTTTTTTTTTTTTTTTGATTATACGTTGTTTTGCATTTTATTTGAGATTAGGTCAGATCAGAGCAGAATTAAACACTTTGTGCACGCTTTACATATTTTTTCTTTTTTTTACATTGGTTTACAAATAAACGCACTATTAAATAAAAAAAAATATATATAAATAAAATAATAAATAAATAAAAATAAAAGATAAATAAAAATATTTAATATAAAAGTCTACACTTATGCTTTTTATGCACGCAGATATTGTAGAATGAAGCATTATTTGGATATTTATTAGAATTCAAGTTTAGAAAAATATATATTCTAATACCCATTAACTTCCATTATTGAGCAGCTAAAAAACAACACGAATGTAAGCAATTTTAATGAATAAAGTTGCTTTTCGGAAACGCCATATTGTTAGACCACAAATTAGGAAACAAACACGGCTATAAAATATTTATTGAACTTTATTGCTAGTTTCTATTTTTGAAACACAACTGCTTATTTATATATCTATTTCCGTATTTGATGTAGGTATATATGCAGTTCACTGCTTTAAAAACCGATTTTGACAGCGCATCACAAAATATTAATATATATATGTACATATATACATATATATGTATATATGAATATGGTACATACATATATGTAAATACACGCACTAATGCCTACAGACCACTATATATGTATGTACAAGTGCGTGGAGGAAATCTATGCAAGCACACACAGCCTCACTGAGCGTTGTCACAGCACACACGGGGGACCAAGTCCAGACGGCGAGCACTTCGACGCAGACTACCACGATATAGTTAATGATTTCGACAAATTTTTTCAGCAAACTATAAACACTTTACATGAGGTATTTACTATATTTATTTAACATTTTTAGCCACGCACTCTCCTTGGAGATTTTCACTCACTTTACAAGCAGAATTTTCACATTTTTCTCTACAACTTGAAAATTTTTCACTTCGTTTTAATAACACGGCTGCTGATTTTATCTTTTATTTATTATTCGGCTCTACACAAGCGCGCGCGTACGAACGCTCACACAGCGTCTGCTACACAACTGCTCCGGCCGATTTTAGCATGCACAGCTTCTTTACGGACGCTGTGCTGCGCTACACTCGCCAACAAAAACAATAATAAACTTCCAAGCAGCGCACAACAACAAACATAAAATATAATCAACAACAAATGGGATGTCGTCGCAAGCGAGCAGTTAGTTGTATGAGTAAATATATAAAATTTTAACAAAATACACATATACACACACACGCACACAGCTGACGACGCGCTCAATAACAGCTTAGACAAGCTCGCCCGGTTTCGAGTTTAGCTTTTACAGCTAGCTAGCTACCAGCCAGCTATTTAACAAACGCATCTTAGTAGCGTCTATAAATTAAGTGCTGCTTAACTGCCGTAGTACACACCAACTAGCTAAGAGTGGAGATAATAAAACACTGGCAGCACAGTCTGCTACTACACATACACACACCACTGATTCGACTGTCTGACCGACGACTGTGCCAGCGTCTGAATGAAATCGTACTGAATCGGCAGAATTGGCCAAATGGCGAAAGTGCGCTGTATGTACTATGCTGTGAGCAAAAATAGTAGTAGCGACTAAGTAAGTAGGCAGTATGCAGCAGCAGCAGCGACGACGACAGCGACGCGACGCTGACAGTGACAGCAGCCACTATAGCGAACCCGAAGTAGAAAGGCAGAAGTATTGAGCAGAAAAACAAAAACAGCTGCGACTGTGCTGAGCAGCAGAGCATAGCAGAGTTAGTTGGTGGGTCGGTCGTTCGGTCGGTTGGTCGGTGGAGGCCTCAATGCCTATTTGAACAGCAGCCAAAGTGGGAGCAGCAGCAAAACAAAAGCTTTTAAGTGGCGCAAATTGTGACGAAAGAGTGTATGCTGGCCTGCTAACTACCAACTAACCCATCAACCAAGCAACCCACCAGCCGCTACGCCTCCCACTTTGCACCGCACCCAAACAACAAACTGCCGGCGCTAACAACCCTCATTCATAAGCACCCTATATTCACAGCACGAAGTGACAAACACGCACTCACTCGCCATCGCCATCGTCGTGCACTGACACATGACAATCGTGTGTTAAAAAAGCGAAGACAACCGATTGTCTGTTTGCATACACACTGCTATATGTATAAATATGTATTTTAATGCGTTTATTTTGGTCACAGCTACCGCTACTGCTGCTGCTGGAGTTCGCTCATTTCGCCGCTGATAAACATCGGGCGCACAATGAACAGCAGCAGTCGCAGTCACAGCAGCAGCTTCATCATATGCACAGCACACTAATAAATACAATAGCAAAGTAATAAAAAGTATAATAGCAGAAATTATAAAGTGTAGCGGCAGCAGCTGCATATTAAAAGCCAGCCACCCGTTCGTAACATAACATTGCGCGAGTGAGTTAGCATTAACAGTGTACAAGTGAATTAACATTACAGCGCACGAGTGAGTTAACATTAACAGAGCGTGTTGAATCGAATGTAACTCGTTGGTGGCCCTTGTGTTGTGCTTGCTGTTACTGGAACATTAACCGTTTAGCTCAACACCTACTTGGGAGCGCCCACCCACACGAGCGAATCGCTGTGCCCCCTGTACTAAACAGTTTTCCGCCTAATGTTAGCGCAAGTTAAGAAAAATTATTTCTATTGCTGGTTGTTCGCATGTGCGCTCTCTTTTTCTCTCTCTCTCTCTCTCTTGGCTGTACGTAAGCTTTTTTTTATCTTTAATACTGTTTATACTATTTTATTTACTCTCTGTATAATTTGTAATGATGCCACATGATACAAATTTTCTGAGAGGTTTTTTTTTGGAATAGTCTTTATTTTGAGAAAGTAATCTGTAAGCTTCAATGCCTGGGGGATTCTGTAATGTGATTTAAGCAATAAAATCAATAGGTTTGAAATTCGTATATTAAGTAAATAGGGGAAGGAAAATATTCTCCCTGAATTTCTTTTATCAATCTCAGAGTTTTACCGGTATTTCTGGTAAAAAATCAGTTATGGGCACTGAAGTCCACATGTTTCTGGAAACTTGTGAAGCACGGTCGGATTTCGAGAACTTTTGGACGTGAGATCGGCTAGATCATGTCGTCCGAATGGATTAAAACACTCCAGCCCTGAGAGTATTCGAGAAGCAGAGGAAGACTTTTACTCTGTTGGAAAGCCCTGGTGGAGAAGGTACTGGCTGAACTTGGAATCTCCAATTAGCGTCAAACAGGCTAGGCAAAAAAATCTTAGAAGACGCTAATAGGAATATAAAAAAATTGAGTTTCCAAAAATAAACAAAAACCAAAAATTAAGTAAAAAAAAAAGAAATTTTTGATGGGTTTTTTGCACTCATTTTCGTGCACGGTTTAAAAAACAAACAAAATAAGCTGGCAACACTCATATACACATTATCTTCATTCTAAAATAATTTGTGAATCATTTGCTGTTTTTTTTTTTTGTCTCTCTTTAATATATTCTACTCCATTTTTTATCAACTGTTGAACGTTTCCATATGCATTTCTTATCGAATTATATATATCATTATATCTCCCCTTCTACCAAATGCAATTGTTCACGAGTGTTTATTCAATTTACATTTTACGAGTACGACGAGGCGTTTACGGGTTAAATAATACACGCTCGTGCATTGTTTGAGAGTTTGCTTGCACAGTTGCATCCGATACGCTTGGCTTGTTTACTGTGAAATATTGAATTTTCTAGCAATATATTGTGCCATTGAAAGCTGTTTGGCTGTGAAGTGAAGTAAATGAAACATGATGGCAACTTCAGGGGGTAAAAAAAGGCAATGCTATTTATAGATGTGATATGCAAAGAGAAATACGACTAGGAGAAACATTAGATTACTACAAACAAGGAATTTTAAAAGGTTTTGAAATTAAAAATATTAAAAAATTTTATATTAAAAATACAATTTATGATAACTTCAAAAACCAAAATTGTAGATTTTCTTAATTTTTCGTGAATGTTACTAATTGAGGATTATTCAAAATTTAATCTTTTGAACTGAGTTTCTTTGGCTATTCAAAATTTTGAAAAATCACTAATAAGGACTTATTTGTAGAGCTTAGATGTAAACTTCTCGAAAAGGGCTGCACCATCTGCATCTGAACAATTGTGGGTTGAGCTTTTTTTATTTTATTGTACTTATTTTTATGTGACAAAGCTTAGAACCCCCAAAATTACTAAACAAAGTGAGGAAGAAACTGGCCATATGAAGGGTCCGAAATTTTCTTCTCTTTCAATTGAATTCTTCAATACTTGAATCACTGTCTCGCTGTTCATATACCGCCGAGGAATATTTGGATGGGGAGAAGTTCCTATAAAAAAGGGGCAGTAGTCTTTTTCACGGATTGGTCGAAACTGAGAGGGAATAATGGAGAAGAAGTTTTTTGTAAGAAGCTCTCGTCAAACTTAGTTTTAGATTAAAAAAAAACTTTGAAGTATTTTTCAGAGAGAAATAGCTACTATTAATGTGGCGGTACGCATAAATATGAGAAATGTCGCCTCTTTCAGGGAGGTGAGCATTCACCCCGACAGTATAGCAGCCTTTTCAGCGCTGAGCTCGCTAACTGTGCACTCAAAGTTGTTAAGGAGTGTCTGCTCTCAGTAGACATAGCATCAAGCTACTTCATTATCAAATTATTTTGTCCGCTCACAATAGAATGGGACCGAGTTGGAACTTCATTGGCATCTCGCGTTCTAGGTTTTAATCAACAGAACTCGCGTGCGCTCAGCAAGCGTTGGTTGACGACGTGCTTCTGTGTGTTTGCAAGATCATTTTGGCCTGGAGTAGAATGCCCGAGATTATCTAAGCTACTGCCCTCAACAAAGTCTATCTTGCCGCAATCGTTCGGGTTCTTACTAGAGGTTATTCAATATGCAATCATAAGGTGAGGCCAAAAATCTTGATGTACGCTACATGTTAAAGTTGTATGAAAAAGAGTAAAGTCGAAATATCCAGCCTTTGCGAGACTCAAGTTGAAACATCTCTGCAGTCTTACCATTGATGAACCAGGAGACTGTCGTCTCAACAACAATGCAATTACCTCAAAGCGCTAAGGTCTATTATATAGGTGTTTTGTGTAACGTAACGGACAGGCATCCTAAGATCTTAAAGCGAGATTACTGTTGGTATCGACTACATAACCTCACTAATCATGAAAAAAAAAATATTTAAGCAACAAAAAAAAAAAAAAAAAAAAAACGTTACAGTGTTAATATCTCACATTTTTATTCTGTATAATATATCCTAGATTTATACCGACACGTTTTAAGTTAAGGGAATTCCGATGACTACTTTTGAAGAAGGTCTGTTTAGACAACTAGTGCTTAGTTTGTATTATAACCGGTCATTAAATTTTTCTTAAGAACTTACTGTGGGCAAAAAACGCACAAAAACCCATTAGTCGAAATTTTTTTTTAGATTTTTCATGAATGTCAGTGACTTCGTTGACCACGAACTCTGAAAAACACAAAATTTTTTCGCAAAACAGCGTCGCGTTAACACCTGTGAAACAATGTTTCCAACTAACAGGATGTCCTGAAAAGCATGATTACTGGCGATGAGTCTTGGATTTATGCTTACCACTCGGCAATCGGACAATCAAACGGCCCAATGTCGTGGCAAAGGTGAGCTGAAAAAAACACGAAAACAAGCCAAAACCCAACGCTATAAGGACAATTTTCTTCGATTATCGAAATGTGGTGCTTTCCGAATTCCTTCAAACCGACCAAACTGTCATTAAGGAATACTACTTGAGTATTATGCATCGTTTGTGCGATGCTATTCGCCGGAATTATGGGCCGACAACTCTTGGTAATGCACCGTTGTATACTGTATTGACACTTTGTTAGTTTTTTGCCAAATTTTTACTAATATCGTACCCCAACCACCGTATTCGCTCCGTGTGACTTCTGGCTATTCATCAAACTTCAACGACCGCTCCGGATAAACCGTTTTGAGTCAATTGAAGACATTAAATCAATCATTACCCGCATTGAAGGCTGTTCCAGAAATTGACTTTAATAACTATTTTGAGGGCTGGGAAAAAAAAACGTTGGCACAAGGGTACTGAGGAGGATTACTTTGAGGGAGACGACATAAGTTTAGAATAATAAATTAAGAATTTTGAAATAGAAATAGTTCTTTTATTTGTGAGACAACTATATCTGTCTAAGCTCTGTCTAAACATGGGTAGGTGCCACTGCCATATTTAATTTTTTAGAGCCAATCGTACAAAAATATTAGAAACTAAAAAAAATACATTTCGATATTGAAAAAGTAGCCCTTTTTGATGGCACTGTTGCCTTACGCTGTGGAAAAAATGGAAAATCTGAAATTTTTGACTTCTTTAAGAGGCCTGCTTTCTATTATAGATTATGAGCTTCTTAAAAGAACTTCAAATTTGTTTTTTTTTTAGCTAGATTCTTAATCCACAATATTCCCATTCATATATAATTAGAATTGTTTTTCGTAGTATGTCTTTGGCTGCTAGACATATTTGCTTTAGAAATTTTTTTTTTAGCATATCCTTGGGCGCCATAGGTGAAAATAAAGACACTATAGGAATGATATACGACGTGAGAGTAACACTATTATTTGAGGAGGATACATTTGCATTGAAATGCATTCCTACGCCTGTTGAAGAAATTTTTATTTTCAGCGAAGACAACTCTGTCTGCCCACAACAGACTTAAAAAGCAGGTTCCGTTAAAAATAATTTTTACAGCAAACAAGTATTTTACACGTAAAAAATAGCATGTTTTGCCTTCATAAATTCAGTTACGCCAATTAAAATTAATACAGCATTGCGCCAACGCCGCGAGCGCAACAATGCGATGCGGACGCACGGACGGACGGATAGACGGAGGAGTGTGCATAGAGAACGGGTATTTAAGCAAAACATACACTTGACGGTGTAATTAAAATTCAAACTAATGAAACTTTATCGCGCAAAGCAAGCAACAAAAACCGAGAAAGGCAGCAAAACTGCAAAGACAACAATAAAAACGAAAACGAAACAAAAAACGAGTAACAAAAACAACAGTAAAATCGAAACCGAAAGCAAAAAATGCAAAGGGAAATTGCAAATGTTTGTCGTCATTAGCACAGCGAAATGCGGTTTATAGTTGCATGCAACTAAGCAACAACAATAACAGCAAGCATCAGAGCCACGCACAGTTGCTGTTGTTGTTTTATGCTTAGCAACACTTTGTTGCATGTGGTGCACTTTCACTTTTATGTGGCCACCAAGAAGCAGAAGCAGAAACAGACGTCATAACTTCATTTAGCATTGCGCCATTCGCACTGTTGTTGTTGTTGTTGTTGCTTTTGCTTTTTTGTTATTCTTCAGCTATTTTTACGTCTGCAATTTTAACCTTTGGAATTTTGCGCTCGCTCACGCAATCAATTGTTTGCTTGTTGTTGTTGTTGTTGTTGTTAATGTAAAAGTTTTAAACATACAACATTTATTTTTAGACACTTTGCACGCCTTGGGAGCCAGCTCCACACATTTAGAGAAACAAATTTCGACTTAATATGCACAAAAGTACATAAATAGTTTTAATATTCGCTTATTAAATGTGTGCGTGTGTGTGTGTAACTTAAATTGAAAGTCGGGTGGTAAAATGTGGTCAGCCCTTCGTTTCCTTGGTTTTAGTTAAGAACTCTATTGGAAGCAAGGTCATGTCGCAGTGTGGTTAGCACTGATTTTACAGGTTTGCTTGTTGTAGTTGTTTTAGTAGTTTCGACTTATAGTAGATCGCTGTCATCGATACTATTCAGTGGTAGACACAGGAAACATGTCGTTTTGAGGCTGTTACAACAAAAATATGGAGCACTTAGATCCTTGGTGAGACTATGTGTTTAGTGAATGTTCTAGGTGTTGTTACCAAGATCAACCAACAGTTTAAGAGCCATGGTTTCAAGTTTAATATAGTGGCGTTAGATGGGTGGCTGTATTTGTTTGGGCTTGCGAAGAGTTGATTAATGAAGTATTTGTTCAACATGGATCGAACTTTAGCCTACAACAATAAAAAGAACGTAGCTGACTTTGGCACTGATGTTTGAAGATCAGTCGAGGTATCTCTAAGAAGTACATGTTTTGTAATAATATGTGGCCTTTGCAGAGTATTTCACTGCGGTCTGTACACAGTTTTATAAGGAGTTATGTAATCATATACAATGTCTCCCGATATCACTTATGCAAAAAAATTTCCTTCTATCAAAAACAAAAAAAAAAACAATCTATTATAACCATAACTCAAAGTTTTTTTCAATATTAGTGGTTTCAAGTTTATAGTTTTTCCTGCGCCTGAATATATGTACATATATACTACTATATACTCTATATAAAAACAGAGTGCTATGAACACGACAAAAAAATACAGAAATTATATAGAAATAGGTATATCTCTTATTCACATGACCCTTAAATGAATAGTCAGATAATACTCTTTTAGAAAACTGAAATCTTCAACATGACTTTT
>CM050325.1:71232973-71351183 GCA_027475135.1 Bactrocera correcta
GTTGGCAATGTCATCAACGTTAAGTTTATTTGCTTCGTTAGTGTTCGTGGTGGGAGTCTGTGTATGTGTGTGTGTGTGTGTGTGTGTAGTGGGTACGCAAGGACGCCGGAAAAGTGAAGTATAATTTGCGCCTAGCTACCGCACGCCAATGAGCCCATTCACCTTTTCTTCTTCACCGTATCCACACTGTTCTTCGCAGCGCACTTCTGAGCCCAACGAGGCGTTTGAGACGAATTTACAACCAAAGTAGCAATTTTGTTATAAAAGGTTAGCAAATCGAAAAAGTGTGCTCCGCACGAGTTTGCACAAAGAACAAGAACAAAAGTGGATTTTGTAAACATTCAGAGCGCCACGCACCGGAAGAGTGCCTATTTCCTACGTTTTCTTTTTTTTTGGGATTTTAATATGCTAACGGTTTGTTTAGAAGCAAAGTGCTATCAAAAACTTCTTGTAAACTCGCATTTTTTTCATTCTTGATTTCTATGCCTGCCTTCTTCATATTTTATTAATCTTTCCCTTATTACCTGCTTACAGTGTTAAGCCCCTGCAGAGCGATTGTAGTGGCTTGAGTGCTGAAAGCTTGTAAGAAAGTTCGCGGCTTCCGCTTTGCCGTGCGTCGCGTTGTGTCTGCAGCGGGTGTTTTCTGGGTATTTCAGCTGTCAACAGAGGCGTTTTTTTCGCTTAGCTCAACGCATGTGATCATAATCCGCTTTTATCGTGAGAAGATAGCTGCTGATAGGATTTTATGTTTTTTTTTTTGAAATTTTGATTTCATAAGAAAAGGGTGAAGTGTTGAGTTTGATTTTCGCCAAGGTAAGTTGGTGGGATTATTATTTGAAGTGGCACTGAATGGATAAAGTAAAGCTTACAAAGCGCTCTTGCAGCTGATACTGCTTCTGCGAATTTAAATTCGATTATGACAACTAGTATTACGGCTAGTTGAGCATATGGTTTTGCTTTCTTAAGTTAACCGCACTTTTGCTGCACCAAAAAAAAGGAAACTTAAATTTTATTTTCAGAAAAAATTAAAAAATTTGGAGCCGTCGTTCTCTTCCATCCAATAATTATTGCAGAAACCGGAAGAAGTAATAGTTCGAAGGTGTCAAGTCTGGGGAATATGGTGTGAATGGTAGGGTGCATGTCATTGAAGCTGCAAATGCTTTTAGCGTGTTATGAAACTTGTATGAAGTCTCACATTATATCACATTTCTATTGATCAGTTCTATTGTTATTGTTCTATTATTCAATTCTGTATGAGCACATCTCGCAATTTCTTCAGCAGATCACAAAACACTTCAAAATTATACGTAGCGCATTAGCAGACAAAAGCTCAGAACAAATGATCCCTTTGAATAGGTAACATAAATTTCTTCTGATGACTATCGACCATCGAAGTGTTTTGTGTTAGTTCAACCTTTTTGGACCTTGATCTCTTGAGCTTTGCATTTTTCTTAATAAACCTCTTTTCGTCGCCAGCAAGAATGCGCAGCAGAAATGGATCACTTCTTTCCCGTTTGATAAGAAAATCACAGTCGTTATTATGACGAAGCAAATTTCATTATTTAAGAACATGAGGAATCCTTATTTCAAGCTTCGTAATTAACACTAGACATTTCATGTAAACGATCGCTTTAGACAAATTTAATCTCTCAGCAATCTGAAAAAGCTGTTGTTCGACGATTTGCATCGACCAACGAACATATTTTATCGACATAGGTTTCAAGAGGCCCTTCAGTACGTGGTGCATCGATCATTGGCACGATCAGTGAAATAATTTATACTAGACAATTCAGCGGAACAGATTATCGATGAAGTCTTTATTATATCCGTCATAGCGGAGTATACCGGAAGCCTTTGAGAGTGACATAATTCGCATAACCGAGCTCAAAGTTAGGCTCGTAAAAGCTTCTAAACTTTTATCGAAGTATAGCACCGAAATCTGATTTACTTAAACTTAGCCAGTTTCGTATTTGAATTTTTAGTATTTTTGAAGCATAAAAGAATATCGTTCATGGCTGAACTAACGAGATGATGTATTGGCATGTCACACGGCTTCGAGATGTAGTGGTTAGGAATAGCCACGGGTTGGATTTTAGTTGGTTCTACTAACGAATGTACCACCAGATACTTAATATACAACGTCAGATTATAAATATCAGTTATATTATGTTATATACATTGTGACAAAAAAGGACACGGGAATTGTATATAAAACACAGCAGGTTTAATTATTCATCAATATTTATCGCCCTCAAAATAATCCCTGCCAGATGTAATAGACTTATGCCAACGATTTTTTCCATTTTTTGAAAAACTTTTCATAAGCACTTTTTGAGATGGCCTTCAGCTCCTTCAGCGAATTTTGTTTTATCTCTTCGATCGACTGAAGATGGGTTCCATGGATCAACAATTTCAGTTTAGGAAACCAGAACAAATCACACGGAGCCAAATCTGGTGAATACGATGAGTAATCGATGATATTAGTTGCAGTTTTGGCTTTAAATTCGTTGGCAATCATGGCTCGATGCAATGGTGCATTATCATTGTGTAAAATCCTTGAGTTGTTCTTTTACAATTCCGGTCGTTTTCGACGGACGTTTTCAAGCAAACGCCTTAGTGTGTCCAAACAGAACTCCTTATTGACCATCTGTCCCTTCGGAACAAATTCATGATGCACTAAACCACAAATATCAAAAAAACTAATCAGCATCACTTTCACTTTTGAGCGGTTTTGGCGCGTTTTTTTTTTTTTTTTTGTTTCTACTCGTTTTTTCTCTCCATTCCGATGATTGTTAACTCAAACTCATAAACCCAAGTCTCACCGACAGTTATAATGATCTTCATTAATGTATGATCGAAATTCTCACGCATGTCCAAAGAAACCTATTTATGGCACTATTTTTGAAAAAAAGAAAATCAGCTTTATCGGTACGAGACGAGCAAGAACGCCTTTCATACCCAAAATATCCACAAAAATCATTCGAAGGGACTCACAAGTGATGTTGAGCTCTCTTGCCATCTCTCTAACACTTGCATGAACTATTTTCAAGCACCATTTGTTTCACTTTTTTAATACAATACTTGTAAAAAATTCTCAGCAGTTGAAGAGCTCGAAGGTCGTCCAGAACGAGGCAAGTCTTGAATGATCTTTCGACCGTCTTTTTTGATAAAACTGAATCACCGTAAGCCCTTTCCAATATTCGCAACGGTTCCGTGCACGAAATTCTATTAGAAATACAAAATTTGTGACAAATTCTTTGTTAGATTTTTTTG
The DNA here is from genome assembly GCA_027475135.1 of Bactrocera correcta. Taxonomy (NCBI): domain Eukaryota; kingdom Metazoa; phylum Arthropoda; class Insecta; order Diptera; family Tephritidae; genus Bactrocera; species Bactrocera correcta. The sequence goes on from CM050325.1 coordinate 71,236,247, forward strand.
TCCATAGTAAAAATCGCAATGCGCCACTGAGGTATGCCGACTTAAACAACTGCCGTAAACAAACTGGTTAACAGATCGCACTCATATTTGTCATAGTAATTAACGACAGTAATACCAATCACCCAGGGAATTTAATTACAATTTCCAGATGCTTTTTTGTCGTGATGTATGTTAACCAGGGTGATTCAAAAAAAAAAATTTTTTTTTTCGTTTGGTACTTGGAAAAATAGGTTCCTAAACACCTCTACGAAAGCCTCTCCAAGCATGAGTTCTTAATTGTAACGGGAAGATCCTCCGACTTACAGTTTTCTCTTTTTTCTTATTATCAAATAGAAACATTTATATCTCGCTTCCAACTACTTGAAAAAAATATTGTATTCCTTATATTTTGTAAGAAGTTTAATGTTCTACAAAAAAGGTCTCCACGACTTTTTCGTAAACCCAACCGTTTAAGCGAATTTTTTTTATTTTTTATGAGTTTTATAACTCAATAAAAAAAATCATTTTGAATGATCTTTGAATCACCCTAATGTAGTGTATACCTTTTTGCAAATATTTTTGCTGTTGAAATGTATGTGGAAACCTTATGCCACAAGCGAGCAGTGTGAGAAAATACAATTTTAAAGTAGCAGCAAAGTGGATTTTAATTGGTTTGTGACTTTGTTCTCTATTAATTAATAAAAATAAGTATTTGTAAAAAACGTGAAAAGACACAGCAAGAATTTTTGCGTACAATACATACATACATACACACAACTGTTCTCAAAATAATATGAGGAATTTGAAAACTATTCGCAATAATTGTGTTTTACCAAATTGTTTCTATAAGTTTCCACTGCGCATAACCACTTATGTACATATGTATGTATGTATGTATGTAAGTATAATACAGTCAGCTACCAATCACTGTAGCATACTTTTGGGTTGCTCTCCCGCTGTTGATTTTAAGTGTTTTTCTACAATTAATTGGAAATTGCTGCAAAACGAAGCAAAGTAAAACGAAGAAACTAAAGGGCGAACACATACATACAAAAATACACCTCGATACGTAAGTAAATGCCCGGCTAACAATTTTAACAATTTCAGTGCAACATTTTTCTAACCAACAGCCGGGATAAAAACCTGACTAAATTGATACATACACCAATAAAAACCATAGTAACACATATATATATGTATATACATATATAAGGATACTAAATGCATTTGTATATTTTTCTGAGTGTGTGTTTGGGTGTGAATGTGGCATAATGCATGTAAAAACTTGCATTCAATATCAAAGTGTAGAGTTCACAGGCTTAAATACATACATGTGTGTGTATGTGCATGCGCCGCTTAACACGTAAATTTGTTGACTCTCGTTAAGTTGTTGAGTGCAACACGCAAAAACAACAATGAAATGTAAAGTTATCGACAGGCAAGGGTGGTGCGGGCGAACTTGGCGCCGAGATATCCATGCAGACTCAGGAGTCAGTGGTTACACGCTGCTGTTGTGGTTGTTGTTGTGGATGTAGTTTGCACCCATTAAAGTCATAGCATATATATATGTATATATATATATATGCATATGTATGTAGTTATTAGGGTGTGTGTTTTTAAGCTCATTTTGCAAAAAAAAGATAGATCCAAATTAAACATAGGATTTTTTAATATTTTGCATTAGGAGGTTACGAGGTTAGGTTTTGAAATGTCAAAAAAAAAATATTTTTATTTTGTAATTTTATGGTATTTTAAATACTATGAAATCTCTAGAATAAATATCAATGAGATTGTAGGAGATAGAACCTTTGGGAGAACGGTCCGTCAGGCTAGACCGGTTGGCTACTTCAATCTTTGATCGTGTTTTTCTTGAAATTAACTTCCAGCTCTTTTTTTCAAGATTGGTGAACACGATTTTTCAGAAAAGCAAGCTTATTGAACTTTATCGCAGTTCTTCTAAATATAATGATCTCGTGATTGCTTGGGGGTCTTTTTCTTTTTTTTCGACTACAACTAATTATTTTCGAGGCAATTTGTGACAAAAAATTTACCTAAAATCATTCTGTTGTGTTTGCTACCTTACCAATAATGATTTTTTTCCTTATACTTGGGTTGATCATGTCTTACACTCATCTACCAACAGATGATATACGATTTATGTGATGATTTTTGATTTTTTTAGATGAATCTGTTATGTTGATCACCGCAAGGAGACGTATTCAGCTAGGGCCTCCGTACACCAGCTACTAAAGGCTGAATTTTCAAAAATTGCTTATGAAAAATTCATAAAATATTACTCAAATGCTGCTCTTTGATATGTTCAATAAATAATTAATAAATTAATTAATTTTTATATGAAAAAATGTGTAGGTAGGCATTTTTTCGGCCGTCAAAAATCACTTACACCTTAAGAAAGTGAATCTACAACTTTGAAAATATCATATTTTAATATAAAATTATTCGCTCTATAAAAAAGTTCCAAATATTTTTTTCATAAACCCGCTGCTTTAAAAGTTATACGCAATTAAAGTTATAAATCAAGTGTATTGAGTATGCGTAGGACTGCAGTACAGCATGGCGTATGAGCAACACAGTATTAATAAAGCACTTGTATGAATGCTCAGTACATTTCATGCATAACTTTAAGTGAGTAAAACTTGTAAGGAAATATTTTTATGAAAAATCTTGAAGACACTTTTTTAAAGCAGAAAATTTTATATTTTTTTTTTCAAAAATTGTAATTATGTAAAAAAAATATTGCAAAAAATCTGCTGTAAAATATAAAGGAAAAAGTAATTGATTCAGGTACGGTTTAAAATAAAAAAATTACATTGAAAGGGTAAAAACTTAAACTCAAAAAAAAAAAAAAAATACAACTTGGGAAATAACCCACACCCTAATGTATACACAGTTCACAGTTTCACTGCGGAAAAAGCGATAAATTTGCGCAACAACAATTTTCATTGCGAATAAAATGCAGGAATCTGCATAAATCTAAATTTTTGCACTTCAACTGCTACATATAACTGTATATGTGTATGGCTGTTTGTTCATATATCTGTGTATATACCTGTATGTGTATATTTTTGTATATATATATATGTATGTATATGTGTCTGCAAGTAATTCTGCATTAGAAATTTCAGGTATTTCAGTTACAGTTCTTTATATAGTTTCTATTTACGAACATTAACTTTGCTAACGGTATACGAGAGTGTAAATATTGAAAATGCTAAAACGGTAAATAAACAACAAAGCCAAATACACAACAAATAAATAAACAAACGCAACAAAGTGACGAGCAAACCGAGAAGTAAATGAAGCCGGTCTCGTACGAATTCAACACATTACAGAGAGCGCTCCATTAATGCGGGTTATTGTTGTTGTTGTGCATAGTTGACAAGACAGAAGGGGGAGAATAGCAAAAACAAAGCTTAAAATCAACAATAAAACTATGACAATAAAACGTTGTATTAGCAATTGTTGGCGTAACTAGCACTGTGCGACAGAGAAATTAGCCGGGAAGCACGCCCACATGAGGTGGGTTTTAAAAGCATCGACTGAGAAACATTTTCGTGCTCACCATCTCAGGGTTAGAGACATTTTAAATATTTTTTTAACCAGTCACTACCCAAAATCGATAACACCATAAGCTGAAATATTGCTTTAGGATTTTGCTTACAGTTTTATCTGCCTACTTTGTCAGAGTCAACTGTTTAGAACCAAAATATTCAGGTGGCAATTTCGACTGTAGCATTCATAAGTTCAACAGCGACGAGTAGAAACTTATGCATCTGCACAAGATCCCTATATTCTAGTTCATTGTCATCCAAAAAATTGGTTCCATAATTTCAGATTTTATCGCCTTCCAGGGTCGATACCCTTCGACGTATTTTTATACACTCAAACTAAGTAAATCTTCCGCAGAACCTTGCTCTCGAAAACTCGTAACGTCGACTCATCAGATGTTAACATCGTCCATTCCTCTGGATCATTTAGCAGAAAGGGAATAATGAGTGACTTATAGAGTTTGGTCTTTGTTGATCAAGAAAGGACTTTACTTCTCAATTGCCTACTCAGTCCGAAGTAGCGCCTGTTGGCAAGAGTTATTCTGCGTTTGATTTCGAGGCTGAAATTGTTGTTGCTGTTAATACAGGTTCAAAGATAGACGGAAATATCTACGACTTCGAAGTTATGACTGTCAACAGTGACGTGGGAGCCAAGTTGCCAGTGCGACGACTGTTTGTTTGATGACAGGAGATATTTCGTCTTGCCTTCGTGCATTACCAGATCCATTTGCTTCGCTTCCTTATCTCAGTTAAATTATCTTTTAAGAGAAACTATTTTCATCTAGAAACTACTAGAAAATCGAAAGAAATTAACAGATCTTGAGACCGCAAAGATCAGGTTCAGATGCAAGTGATACACAGTTAACAAGAGTACTTAGAGAATCGCGCTCGCAGGGTCGAATTTTTACGTGTCAACAAACTGTGCAAGATAGACAGTCTAGTCTTTCAATGACTCTCCAAGGTTGCTTCCGCTGGCATATCCCTAAGCTACTTATGCTTTATAATCATTTTTTTTTACACATTTTTTTTAATTTTATTCGAAGTATATTACCAGTTATAGTCACACATCGCCACATCACCGGCTAAATAACAAGATGAATGATTACCTAATATTCCCAAGGAGAGTTTTCATTACCAAATTTCCCAAGTAATCATTTAATTCGCACACACTGGTGGCTGAAGCAAGAAATTGGCAAGTACAAAAGCACCACAAAAACCGAAACAATAATGGACAAGAAATGTGGATGCGTAAAAAATGGAAAGAACAAAAATAAAAACAAGCAATCATTTGCCGAAAAACGCAATTAATTAATTTCATGATAGCATCTGGGGACCACACACACGAAAACAGACCACACTTTATTTGGGCGACTTAACAACAACAACATTTACAAAAATAATACACAAATATTTCGCTTTTATTGCTATTTTTCCCACATATTTTTTATCATGTATTCGCTTGACCACTTGTCAGGGGGATTCAATTTTGTTGTAAGCAACCAACAAGAATGCTACAACAACCGAAGCAAACAATCGAAATTGAGATCAATCAAGCTCGAAAATGCCTCGTTATGCGAAGAAAGGTAATGAAGAATTGCTCATGACAGCCAGCAAAGAGAAGGCAATAGGTAAGTGCAGAGCGCGGCATGTGAGACACTTTTGCGGGTGACGCGGTTGTTATTTGTTAAAAGCAAAAAGATAAATCAGTTCACTTATAAAATGAAATCAATCTTCGAGCGAGATAAAAGCTAAAATGACATAGGAGCCAACAGAAGTAAAAAATTGTGTAATGATGCTCATTATATGTGTAGTAACGTAGGACACATTAGCGTTGCCACTTTGATCCAAAAGTGTTGGTTGACTGAAAGCAAAAATAAAACAGTTATGATTTCTAATTTCTAGTTGGACGATGTTGTCAGGTGAAGTTAGAATGGAGTCATATGTAGAAGTCACACGTACGTGAGGAAAGCCCTCTGATTGCCATTCGCTTGGGTGTGGCCAGAAACAATTTTTTTACAAATGGCTCAAGGAGCTCACGACGATATTAGATCAAAAATCCTCTGGGTTGCCAAAAACATCCGTTTGAAGGCGAATCATCCCTCCTCAGAATAGTCCGCTGTATTTAGGACCCGCCACATAAAAATGCCCCCAATGAAAATGAGACAGCAGCCTCGGAAGAGATATCTCCCTTTTTATGACGACCATGGCATCCAAAGCAGAATAACACTTGCCAACAGGTACTATTTCGAACTGAGTAGGCAATTAAGAAGTAAAGACCACTCTCAACGAATAGAAACCAAACTCTTTAACCAAACTCATTATTTTCCTCCTTCTATTTGGTGCAGAGTCATGGACGATGACAACATTTGATGAGTAGACGTTACGATTTTTCGAACGAAAGGTACGGGGTACCTGGGAGAAGAGGAATAAGAGGACGACCTCCATTTCGTTTGGAGAGACCAGGTGGAGAAGAACTTGGCTTTGCTTGAAGTCTACAATTGACGCCACATTGCGAAACGAAGAAACGACTGACTAGGTATTCCTGTCTCTCATGTCAACTTCCTTCCACTCTCTGTATGTGTAATCAACACTTATGCCCAGCTCGCATGTGATGCTAGTAGGTTGTGACCTGTCAAGAAGCAAACAGCTGCCCGGCAGTCCTTACGAGACCGTATGAATAAGAAGCAAGCGAGTTATCCGAAGCGGCTCTTGCACAAGATTTTGGCGATCCTGCATGTACCGTCAGCTTTTTCGGCAACTTCGTTGTATATTGTTTTTAATGACTTCCGTATTTCTTGTACTTGCTCGGTAAAGAGATGTATGACTCTTTTAGCAATCTCATCAGTTGTTAAGCTTACTAATAAACAGATTAAATTCAGCCCTCAAAATAAATGGAGAAATGGCATACCCTACATGTTTCATCATCCATGTCTCCATAGTATCTTCTTCGCTCCACAATCATTTGATCCAAAATGGACCAACTGAGTACTCAAAAAGATTCTGATCTTTCAATTTATCGTTAACTTATTGCCACTGGCTTGAGTGAAGACAACTTCAGTAAATTTCTTTTTTGTTATTATTATATTTTTTTATTTAATATTCTTGAAGTGGCATCCCTGTCACTTGCATATACTTTCATACCGAAGCTAAAGTCAAACAAACGCAAAGATAAATATGAGTTTTGAAAAGCGGCTAGTAAACTGGTTGGTGGCGATAGTTCGAGTGTTGACTCCATAAACTTTGTCTGTTACAACTTTGGCAGTGTCTTTGTTGTATTTGATAGCATAAAAAAACAACAAACAAACAAGAACTCTGACTTACTGAACTGCCTGGACGTTGGTCAACGACGTACGAGTGTGTGAAGTATCTATAAATCTATGTGTGTTTGGGCGCTTACAGAAGTGCATGTATGCCCAGTAGGAAATATTTACGTTTTGGTAAATGAATATATATATATGTATATTCCATAAGTCATAAGTTATGATTTGAACAATGCCGGGTTTTCCAATAAAGATGATATGATTTCTAAGTGTCGTTTCTGTCATTTTTAAGAATGTGTTTCTCTTGAAAAATTCCGAGAAGATCCGACAGCTTCGAGCCAAATTATGTTCAGCGATGAGATCTATTTCTGGCTCAAAGTGCGGAAATTGCGGAATTTGGGACGAAGAGCGATCTGAAGAGTTTCAAGAACTGCCATTTCATCCAGAAATAACAACAGTTTGGTTTGTGGACCTTGAATCATCGGTCTATATTTCTTCAAATATGATGCCAGTGAGAATGTAACCGTCAATGTCAGCCGTTATCGCGCCATTATGACGGACTTTTGATGTCTGGAATTGAAACTCGTGATCTCGGCGACATTTTGTTTTAACATTACGGCGGTACTTCCCACACATCGCATCAATCAATGGGTTTATTGAGCGAATTCTTCGATAAGCAGATAATTTCACGTTTTGTGCCAGTCAATTGGCCAACAAGATCGTGTGATATCACACCGTTGGACATTTTACTGTGGGAATATGTAAAGTCTAAAGTCTATGCGGACAATCCCGCTTCGATTCAGGTCTTGGAGCAAAACGTCATGAGTATCATTCGCCAGTTAGCAGTCGAATTGCTGGAACGAGTCATCGAAAATTGGACTCAACGGATGGACCATCTGAGAAGGAGCCATTATCAAAATTTGAAAGAGATAATCTTCAAAAAATAAATGCGAAAAATGTTCTGTCGATTGATAAAAAAAACATGGGGATAAATTTGAAGTTTCTGAGCGGAGTTTTCTCCCAAAGAATGGCGAAATCTTGTTCCGAAGGGGTAACATGTTTTCCTGTAAATCTTATGAACCAACTATGCAGTGTACTTGAGTCCTCCTATTCTCTTCAAAAAATCACGTCAAGTAATTTCTCAAGTACAGCCCACCCATATGTGCTACACTCATAGTACATACAAGTATGTATGTATGTACGCATAAGTGAGAGTGTGTGCTACAGTTGGCTCTTGAGTTGAATAATGGGATTTTTGAAGTCCAAACGCGTTTAGCGGCATCGTCCGACACATCCACGCACATATGGTCAGTTGCGAACAGTCGTTGCACTCCTGCCGCTTAATGAGAGCATAAAGCAGAAGAAGAAGAAGAAAAAGAAAGAGTAATGGGTGGGCGAGCAGCAATTTGGCGCCGTAAATGAGATTTCCTTTTAAGCTAAATACAAACAAGGGATTGCAGAAATTTTCGTACACTTTGGCACGCAAGCGAATTTGTCTGTTTACGAGATCTTCTTCTACATCTTTTTTCAACTCGTGCAGATGCTTGGCAGCAATGTTTACTCAGCAACTCGCTTGTGTGTGCGATTTAATAACTTGTAAGAGAACTTTGTAAAATATAAATAAACAGAAATTAGCTGATTGAAATCTGGCTGATTGGAAAATTCCTAACCATTCTGAGCACTGATTGCAAAATGAAGTCAATATTGGCTTATTTGAGTGCGGAATGGCGAAGCTAAAACTTCCGAGAATTCACAAATAATTGTGAAAGTTTATTTCATAAGCAGAGCACGTAATATTTATATTTATTTGAGAGTAAGTAAACTAAGAAACTAATATCTTTCCGTTGTTTCGGCATGGAAAGATCGACCAACGAGTCGGAGTTATTAAAATTTATTACCGAAATTCGGAGTCAGTGACCTCAACTTTAAGAGTCCAATTTATGGTCGTCATAAACATCCTGTCAGATCAACTATTGAACGTCTAATGGAAAAAATTTTAATCCATAGGCACGGTCCAAAATGTTACCGTGCCAGTGAGACAAAGAAATGCCCGTAGTGTCGAGAATATTGCTGCCGCTAGCGCGTCAATTGAGAAAGACCTACATCAGTCTCTCAAACGTCTTACTCAAGCGTCGTTGAGGCCAATTTCGCGAAAAGAACTGGGCCTACATCCTTACAACAGAAACAGAACCGTCGTATGTTCGTGAATTGGGCTGAGCAACAACTTGAAAATGATCCGGATTTTCATCGAAAAATCATCTTCAGCGATGATGCTTATTTCTTTCCCAATGGCTTTGTCAATAAGCTAAATATACATTATTGGTCAGGCAGCAATCCACATGTATTCCATGAGTCACCATTGCATCCCGCAAAAATTACGATTTGTTGCGGCTTATGGGCCGGCGGCGTCATTGTGCCGTACTTCTTCCGTGATGATCAATATTGGCACTTTACTGTGAGTGGGAATCGCCACCGCTCATTGATAACCGATTGTTTTGTGGTCCAAATTGGTTGATATGACTTGGACAATATTTGGTTCCAACAGAACGGCGCCACAAGCCACACAGCGAATGTCATTTATTGAAAACCAAGTTTGGGGAACGTGTTATCTCGCGAAATGGCCCAGTCAATTGGCCGCCCCGGTCGTGCGATTTGACGCCGTTAGATTATTTCCTGTGGGATTACGTTGAAGTCTGTGATCTATGGTCGTCCAACAAGCCAGCGACATTAATGAACTTCGTGCTAATATCGAAATTAGAACAGTATCGCCTAATTTATGCTTGAAATTTGGGTTCAGCGTCTGGACTTGTGCAAGCGTGCCCGCGATGGCCAAGCAAAAGAAATGGAGTTCCATACACAATGGCACAGATTTATTATTTTCTTTATTAAAAAAAACACACACAGGATAATGGCCTTATAAATAGTATCTCGACTCTCATTCAGCTGAGAGAGCTCCAAGATGGATATTAAAACTAATAATAAAATGTGATATAAGCCCATTTCTGTAGCTGGCAATTCATTTCTACAGTGAATTAGGTCTTTAAAGTATGACAGAATCACCAGGATACTTTAAAATATTGAGAAAATCATTCATTCATTCAATTATCTGTAATATCACTCACTCAAAATTTCCGACCAAGAAACGCCTATTTCGTCCTGCTATACATATTTTATATCCGATATTGGTTGCGTTGTATTAGTGAAAAAACGTGTCCAAAATAGTTGTGCAAGTCCAAAAATGGCGAATATGACATGGACGACAAAAGATGTTCTGGACTCCTGAAAAAGTCTGCTCAGCTCGCTTTAGTGTATTATGAATTCTTGCAACGTGGCGAAACCAATACAGGATAACCTCTATCGGCCGCAAGTAATACGTGTGCGTCGAGGAAAGGCGCCCGCAAACTTTGAAATGGAATATTGTATTTCTACGCTCGAGAATCGGACAAATTCGTAGACAAAGTTTACCATATTTTCGAAGTGATAAATATTGAGAGGGGCGTCTCAGCCGTCTTCACAGATGAAAAGGCCACAAACTTAGTCCAAATTGGGTTTGAATATAACTGACGATAAATATATGTAGAATTATGATTTTGGAGACCATCTAAAGTAGAGCACTTCATTTATTAATAAGCCAGGCCTCTGTCAGTGGTCGGGAATGACAGCTTTCACGTATTCCAAAGTTCTGAACCTCTATCACTTCCAATAACAGTCTCAACCAAACAAAATTTCATAGAAAACTGATAGTGAAGAGTGACAGCGTTGCATGTAATGTTGAGACGTAGGAAATCTGAAGTGTCACTGACTCATCAAACTAACCAAGCGCATTTGTGAATGCGTAGACATTACAAGCCTATGTACATATATATGTAAGTATGTGCAAGCTCGTATGCACTTTGCAAACAAAAGTTGCCACATTTGCAAGGGTCACACTCACACACAGAGATCGGGTGAGAGAGGGAAAGCGCTCAGGACAATTTTCAATTGTGCAAACATTTCCATTCACTTACGAAAATTTTCAATTATCCTGCAGCAATTTTGCGTCGTGGCGTCAGCGGCGCTTGTCTGGTGCGACTTGCCGGCGTAGCGGCTTGTGCGGTTGGCTGGCGGAGCGGTGTGGCCATACCTCCTAGCAGGCTTAGTAGTATGGCGTTTCGCAAGTTTGACTATTTGTTGCTGTACTTCCGTGTACGTGTTTATTTTCTAGCTAACTACGGTATATGACTGTGTGTGTGTGTGTGTGTAACGGCTCACAAACTCATATGCAATGCTATTCGTAAAGCTCGTTAAGAAAATTAAATGCGAAACTCGCTTACAAATTGTCATGACATGTTTTGCTTTTCGCTCTGTTCTATGTTTTCAATGGAAACTCCTTTAATTTATTTAAATATTTTTTTGTTATTTGTGTATTAGTTGAGGTATTATTCAATTGCCTGTCAGAAGAGAGGAAGTTGTTTCCTGGAAATAAGATTTGTAAATGCCTGCTTTTGAAGGCACAGTTTCTGGAGAACAGATCCTAAGATTTACTACCGTTATCCAACCTTAAATGTGCTATTTTAGACTCGACGCTCTATGAACAGAAACTTGACATCAAATGCTAGAACTTATGTCCGTTAAGGGGTTACTTGGGTTTCCTCGGGTAAAAAGCCTTTTTTCTACAACTTTTTTTCTCGCATAAAAAATGAAATATTTTATGAGAATTTTTGCTTGTTACAAACATATACTATTAACACAGAAATTCTAAAATTTTTGAAAAAAAAATTAAGATCGGCTATTGCGACGCCATTTCCCGTGAGCCCTCGGAAAAAAGATGCGCCCGCTTTGGCAAAATAATTTCAAGCAGAATCATCTAAAGGGAAATAACGAATGCTTTAGTAAAAACCTTAACTTAGAACTTGCCGAAGAAAATAACAACAATTTTCAGTTGATTTTCAGGATTTTTGGCAGACATTTTTACAAAAAAATGAAAATACGCGATTAAATTATGTACGAAACTCGATAAATCTGCGACAGCAATGTTTGATATTATCATGTGAAAGTGATCCACAATTTTTGAATAACGTAATCACAGGTGACGAGTAATGGATCTTTGAGTATGATCCCTAGACAAAGTGGCAATCTTCCGAGTGGCAGTCGTCGGCGTCTCCTCGCCCAAAAAAGGGTAGAATGAGCCAATCCATTAAGTGAAAACGTTGCTCATTGTCTTTTTTGACATTCAAGGCATCGTCCACCAAGAATTTGTTCCTCCTGGACAAACCGCCAACGCCAAGTTTTACGTGAAAGTCCTCAAACGAAGGGTCAATCGGGTCCGACAGCACAATGCAGCCGAATGGAAGTTGCACCACGACAATGCCCCGGCTCACACCTTCTTTCTTGTGAACAGTTACCTAACCAAGGCCGGCATCCCAACGCTTCCGCAGCTGCACTACAGCCCAGATGTAGCCTCCGGCCTGTTTTTGTTTCCTTGCCGATGACTTGGTGGTCATAAATGTTTTGCTACCACAAGAATTTTATTTTCAGACTTGAGCCCGTTCATAGTTCCACTTAGGACAAGACTTCTGGCTTGTGCAGAGCATATAAAGTTTGCGTCGACGTTTGTAACACCCAAAAACAAACATTGAAGACCCTAAAGAAATATATCTACATATATAAATGACCAGCACTACTTGAGTTGATCCATGTCCGTCCTTTTGTTCATTTGTCTGTATACATGTGCTCCTCAAGATAAAGATCTGAAATGTTGCACACGTCCTTTTCTCTCCAATGAGCTACTCAATTGTCGGAAACGCCAATATAGGACCGCTGTAGCATATAACTTAGATACAAACTTAACGACAAAAATCAAGTTTTTGTATGGAAACTTCTTATTTGTGAAGTATTTTTTCAGAGCCTATTATAATAGCAAATCTGTCCGTCCGTCCGTCCGTTCTTCAATAATCCTGTAACCTAGATTTGACAGCAAACGAATCTGAAATTGTATATTGTAGGCCATGAGCTGAATTAAACATAAATAAACGACTTCCGGGCCCCGTTGTTGTTGTTGTAGCGGCAGAATTCTGCCAAGTTGACAGTCCTTGGCCGGATAAAAATCCGGGTCCGTTCCGGTTACGTAGACCCGACTGTCGTGGGAACGATGAAAGCCGGCCTCCGTGTGATCCTTTGCCTAACTTTGTAGGCCATTGACCCTGTGGTCCTCCAACCAAATTTCACCAATTTGCAAGTCCGAACTCTTAAGTAATTGCATTTTTAATTAGTTTCTCAATATTCTACTGCCAAATTGCATATGCATTTAATTAGGTACATGCGTTTAAGCAATCCCCAACCGCAACCAGAGCCGCGAACGAATAAAATCAACCTCTTCGACACGTACACCAATTAAAGTGCTGTATTCCACTGCTACACCGCACCACAACACAACACTTGTTTTGCTGGTGCCTCTGTTTATTGTTGTCATTGCCGGCCTGTTGTGTGCTCCTTCGGCACATAGCGCGCCTGTTACCGACGCAACGTTCGTGGTGGCGCAAACTTCCGCCGCCAACTGCTTAAACTATGAAGACAGTAAAAGCACACGCTTCTGCTGTCTGCCCGCCCGAATGACGTCTCGTAGAAATAACATACCACGGACGTCGACCACAGCAACGCGTCGTCTGCCTGTGCCACCACTTAGCTATTTTCTGCGACGAGTTGCAGACCGAGCGCTCAGCCTTGTTTTTCTGCCGGCTATGTTGGGTTCTTTGGCCGCGAGTACAGCCGCGGCGCAAATGAAAATTACTTTTGTCTACGCCGCAAAGTCTGCCGCGAAGTGGGTTCGAGTTACGACGTGGCCGTTGGCAAACAAGTGGGTAGTGCCAACTTAAGCTGAGTTTTGTCTCGTGTCGTACGACTAGTTTCGTTTTGTTCCTGTTGTTTTATCGCTAGTTATCGCACAATTGCGAGCAGCGTCGCAAAAAAAAACTTGTAGATTGTAGATTTGCACTGCGCTTCGAGGCGCTTAACATGCCTGAGCAGAAAGCGACATCCTTTTTGGGCTCACCCGGAGCGCGAGAGCAAGGTTCTTCTTTTTTGCCAGCCGCAGGAAAAATGCTAAAAATAAATGTGAATGGGCGAAGCGTTTCCCGAAACACAGAATTTCGTTCAAATGCCTTTGATTTTTCTGTGTTGCTGTTCATCGAATGCCAGGTCGCATGCCACATACGCGCTTAGTCATCCATTCGCTTATTTGCTGCTTGTTTTTGTTGCCTTACAGTCACGTCGACACGTTGCAGCATCTCGAATGCAAACTCACGCTGGCAAACCCGTGAAACCCATAGAAAAAAGGTGCAAAATGCAATGAATTTAACGTCGCTGATAGCTTGTCTATGCAAGGGTTAAAAACGCCAAGCTCATGAATTTCTACGCTCAGATCCACTCGCGTGTATTTGTTGTCATAGGTGCGAATAGCCAGAGGATAAACTGGTTTTTGTGTGGCATTTGTGGCGGCGACAAAGGTTATATTGCGGCGCTGCGTGGTGGTACATAGTCGGAGATGAAAATAAAAGTAAACAGTTTCATTGTAGGGTACACTGCAAGCGTTCGAAGGGCTTCAGAGTCTCTGATTTTACGATATTACACTAATATTCGAGGCTTGCTTAGCTGCGAATCGGGGTTTAAAAAATAAAAGTAAACTAATTTCTTAAAGTACTTGTATATAGAATTTCTGATCCTGCAAGGAATGCATAGAATATACGATTTCTTCATCCCATGCGTAGAAGTTCAAACAAGGGAGGAAAGTTCTTTGATTGCCATATACTTGAGACTGGCCAGAAACGATTCATTTACATATGACTCAAGCAGCTCACGACCTTCGGTCTTGGACCAAGTATCCTCTGGGTGGCCAAAGAACATCTGTTTTAAGGGCATGCACTTAAAATGTTGATGGTTGATATCCTCTTAAAAATAAAGCTTGACATCACCGCCGTCCAAGAAGTCCAATGGACGGTCCAAAGACTGAAACGAGTGGATCCTTGTGGCGTTTACTACAGTGACCATATAAAGGAGCGCAAATTCGGTGTAGGATTCGTGGATAGAGAGAGAGACTGCGTTGCCGCATCCTGGCATTAACCACGGTTGATGAACGTCTAGCCATGATCCGCATCAAAAGGAAGTTCTTCAACATATCGCTGATTTGCGTCCAAGCCCCGATGGAAGAGGAGGACGATGTGACCAAAAATGCTTTCTATGAGCGCTTGGAGCACACCTATGAGATGTCAAAATCTTTCTTGGCGACTTTAACGACAGCGTGGGCAAAGAAGATATCTTTGGCACAACGATCGGTAAATTCATCTTCCATGAGGAAACATTCACAAATAGAT
This sequence comes from Bactrocera correcta, assembly GCA_027475135.1. Lineage (NCBI taxonomy): Eukaryota > Metazoa > Arthropoda > Insecta > Diptera > Tephritidae > Bactrocera > Bactrocera correcta. The sequence goes on from CM050325.1 coordinate 71,251,403, forward strand.
TGAGGCTGATCGACTTTGCCAGGGCCCGAAATATGGTTCCGAATTAGCAGATACTCAAAAACTAGATGATCCCAAAGCAAGTATACTTAATCCACTAAAGTTATGGCGATTGCCTTTCGTTGTTTCCTCTTTATCTAGAGTTTTCATTTTTGTCAATGTCTGCAGGCTTTTAAAATATTGTGGAAAGCATAAGCTTATCCCGCAGCGTTTCTTTGGATTTTATCATACAAATCGGACTATTAATAGAGATTGAGAGTTCCTTGATAGATGCATGACATGCTATTGTTTTATTACTAGTTTAAGTAATTCTGGACGGATACCAATTCGAATCAGTGAAGATCCCAACGAAACTCTACTACTATCACTTGGTGGCGACTCATGCATTTTGAGCACTGTAGAGTCTGTATTTTTTCCAACCTAGAGAATTTTTAGACTCCAGAGCCTGCATCTGCATATATAACGTTTTAAATCACAATCCTGCCTTTTAAGTTTCCTACTATGTTTCTAGTACCCAATAGGGAACGTTAAAGGCATTTTCCCACGACAGTCGGGTCTAAGTAACCGGCACGGACACTGATTTTGATCCAACCAAGAAACTCGGCACCATTTCTCAAAATTACTTCAGGAATGTTTTCTGCCCTTCAACAACAAACATCAAAGACCCTATAATATACATACATATATATATAAATGATCAGTATGACGAGCTAAGTCAATTTAACCATCTTCGTCTATCCGTCTGTCGCCCGTCAATCTGTATCTCTCAGTTTTTGAGATATCTGCATCTGAAATTTTGCATCTTTTCCTTTCCTCACCAAGAAGCTGCTCATTTGTCGGAACCGCCGATATGGGATCAATATAGCTGCGAGCTGCTATGCTATTCGGGCGATAAGAGTATGAAGTAAATGATTCTCAAGTCAAAAAAGGGCCGTCAATTGATCCGACTGGATCTTAAGAGCTTTAGTTTTTTCGCGCGAATTTTCATTGGATTAGTCAAAACAAAAATTTTTTTGGGATGAGCATATAAAACTATTGAGATGATTTTTATTATAAACATTCTTAAGGCTCGCCACTAAGTGACTAGATATATTACATATAGCTTAGTCCTACTCTCATCCCTAGTATTTGGAAAATGGCGAACTAAACGAAGAACTTGGCTAAATAAATATAAAGAATTGTGATCATATGGGAGCTAATGCTAGTATACGAGTATTAGGAAAGAAATTAAACAAAATTTTAGTTGAAAATTTTATTCGCTTGAATTTTCATATTTGTCAATAATTGTCATTTATTTTGTGTAAAAGATATATTTTGAATTTATGATTTCATTTCATTTAACTTATTGCAAGCAATTTGTTGCTGCTGTCGATATGAGGGATGTATATACATATACCTACATTGTATCTATATGAGCAGCTATCCGCTGGATACACAAATTTATCATTTTAATTTTTATTATTTCAATATTCTACTTTTATACCCCTTACAGAGTATATTAAGTTTGCCACGAAGTTTGTAACAACAAAAAGAAAATGCCGGAGACCTATGACATATATACATAAGTAGATGAGCTGAGTGGATTTAGCCTTGTTCGTCTCTATGTCAGTCCCTAAACTTCAGTTCTTCCTTAGTTCTTGAGATGTCTATCTGAAACTTTGCGCACGTCGTTTCAAGAAACGGCCGATTTGTAGAAATCAACGTTATCAAGCCGCAATAGCATATAGCTGCAATACAAGCTGAAACATCAGAGCTAAGCCCTTGTGCTTAAAACTTTTTATTGTCCTTGAAATCTTCACGAAATTCGGCATGAATTATTGCCCAAGATCACTCTACAATCTCCGAAGAAATTTTTTCACGTCACCACTGATTGAATTACTAAAAAAAACTGATCGATCAAACCCAATCCGCCGTATGGATGCCTTTTTTGACAAGATATCTTCGAAAAATTTAGCTTGGGGTATTGTTCAAGTCAAAGACATAATCTCCGAAGAAATGGTTAAGTTCGGATCACTGCCATAAAAACTTACCGATCGAAATAAATTTACTGTAAGGAAAACTTGAAGCTGTAAAGGGCATATTAGCATCGGTGCAACCAAAGTTAACATATTTTATACTCTTGCTACAGGAAATAATAGTTTTGTTTATCTAAAGGCTGTATATATCACCTAAAACTAAGAGAATAATATTTAGGGTTATATATATGTAAAAGATCAGGATGACAAGAAAGTTTGAAATTCGGATGACTGTCTTTCTGTCCGCCTGTCCATCCGTCCATGTAAGTTGTTACTTGATTAAAATTTGAGATAACTCAATTATTCGTGAATTCAGAGAGGGAAATGGGGGAATGGAAAATATTGGACGTCATATAATCATGACATCGCTAAGAAACTAAACATTCATCATCAAACAGTTTTGAACCATTTAAAAAAGGCTGACTACAAAAAGAAGCTCGATGTTTGGGTACCACATGAATTATCTGTGAAAAATTTGATCGACCGAAATAATATCTGCAATTCTTTGCTGAAACGAAATGAAATCGAACCATTTCTGAAGCGAATGGTAACAGGAGACGAAAAATGGATCTAACACGACAATAATGGGCGTAAAAGATCATGGTCCAAGTGTGGTGAAGCTTAACAATTGGTCGCGATCCCAGTATTTTATGGCATTTTCCATCACCAGCCAGAACTTACGGCAATAGATAGTCACATTCTTGACGGATATTGTCTTTAAGAGCTGCAAGAGTCTGAGGCTTGTTGACATAAGCCCGTGACCTCAAAAAGTCCTAAAAAAAAAATAGGTCTGGAGTGGTCAAATCAGGCGATCTTGCTGGTCAGTGCAAATCGCCAAAACGGAAGATTAGGCGCCCAGGAAATGCATCCTTCAGCATACCGGTTGTAGCACGTGCAGTATATGCCGTTGCACCGTCCTGTTGGAACCACATGTTTTCCAATCCCAATTAATCAAGTTGCGGCAAAAAGAGCTCGCTGATCATTGCTCTGTAGTGCTCACCACTCACAGTAACCGTTTGGCCCGCGACGTCTTCGAAGAAAAAAGGTCCGATGACTACTCCAGCGAAAACAGCACATCATACAGTGACTTTGAGCGGGTGTAATAGCTCTTCGTGGGTTGCACGCGGATTTTCAGTGCCACAGAAGTATAAATTTTGCTGATTTACGTACCCGTTAAGATAGAAATGGGCCTCATCACTCATGATTATTTTTGTTAAAAAGTCATCTTGCACTTGGTGGTGATTAAGGATGGTTTGAGAGTATGTTAGACGCGATTGGCGGTCAGCAACTAATAATCTTCAAATATTGTACGAAAATTCGCTGTAAACACCGTCGACTAATACCCATTTGCATGGCACGTCGTCTGGTCGATGTCGACGGCGCTTCCATGACATTCTCGCCAACAGCAGTAATATTCTCTGCAGAACGGCTACTCCGGGGTCTGCCACACCTGGTAGCTTCTCGTGTAGTGCCAGTCTCTTCAAGGCGAGCGGCTAAACGTCGCAGTATTTTACCAGTAGGCGTCGGACGGCCACGAAATCTGTGACAAAATTCACGTTGTGCTAAAGTCACCAACCGATTTTTGGTCAAATAAATAGTCACCAATAACCCACGTTCTGGAGCAGTATAGCGTAACATTGTTTATTTATGCGGATTTAGTATGTTTTTACTACACAAATGTCAGAAAAGAACTGACATTAGCGATCAATTGCAAAATTGATAGCAGCTTCTGATATGAGGATTACTTTTGCGCCACCCTGTATATGTATATATATAAAATTGCTTAGATGCCGATCCTCTGGTTGACGTTTTGCACTTAAGGTATTCCCCTGGCTTTGGTTCTGACAAGTTGGAAGAGTATGAAATATTCGGTTACACCCGAACATCGCCCTTCCTTACTAGTTTTTGGTAATATTTAATTTTTTTCGCAGTTTTTTTCACAGTTTAAACTGTAGACATTTGCATATTTTGATTTCATTTCCATTTCGATTTTTTGTTTAATTAATCTCAGCAATTTTTTCGCCGTTTCCGCTTTAAGCAACAACTATATAAGCCAGCTGGAAGGCGCGCAGAAATGTATTCATATCCAACAAATTTGGGAAAAGGTCCAATTTGGCAACACAGACACATGTGTATTTATATATTTCAAATAAATATATTTATATATAATCAGTGTTTCACTTTGGGCTTATTGATGCACGCAGCAGCTGTTGTTGTTGTAGGCGATATCTCGTTCGCTTATCGTCGGCGTATTTTTTCGTCACTTTATTTGGCAACTGCTGAGTCAGAAATTGTGATTCTTTTGCTTTTTGCTCATTTTCATTTATTTATTTACATACACATGCAACACATCATCGTACATGTGTATGCAGCACATATGTACATATGTATGCATGTATATTGGGTATAAAAATATTGTTGTTACCGGCGTTTTTTCCGTTTCGCACATTGCCTGTATTGCACAGCCAAATACATTAACGCCGCAACAAACGAAGTAATAAAGAGAAGTGACAGCGCCAAAATAATATGCGGCTGCAGAATGCCTCCACATAAACACACATATATGTATATATATTTATATAAATATTTTTTTCATAGTATTGGTGGGAGAAAATCGGTTACAAACAGCGCCGAGAATTTTGCAAAACAAAAACACTGCGAATATGCGAAATGACAGGCGAACGAATAACCAGACTAAAAGACAAAGAGTTAAGCCGCACAGCCAAAAGAGAATTGTGGGTGTGGCGAGCGTGCCTCAACGTAGGTACACGGTCCATATTTATGTATAAATGTACATATAAAATGGGTGTAAAACATGCAAGACCGGCATTTGAGGCGCTGTAAGCCAGCATTTTGGGCAGCGAGCGCCAGCTTTAAACGGCGAGAAAGCGTGTTGCTAAAAAATTAAACAAACAACGCAAATATTCAGACAGTCATTTACATATTAATGTGTACATTTGTATATGTATTTATGTATGTGTTTGCGTATGGCACACTAATATAAGCATAATGTGCTGCCTGACATCGGCTATCTGTGGAAAAAACATATGGCCATAAGCATGCATAATCCAGACACTTGCACATGTGATATAAATCTGTACAACAACGCGTCCATACACATAATGCTTGTGGCAGTGATGATGTATGCAAACAATTTTTTTACGAATTTAATTTACACTTACTCACATTTAAAGCTCAGTTTGTGCCTCATTTTCGCGAGCACTTATGTACTTATATACGAGTAAATACATACGTATGTATGTATATATATGTGTGGTATATTCATATGTATGTCCTATACATAAAGGGTAATCCACTATTTGTCATTTTTATCACTTACACGGAAATGCCTTTTTTACAAAAAGGACCAATATGTGTGAAAGTGAGATCTATCTTTTGCGGATCAACCCTGCGACCTAACCTAACCGACAGTCTTCTAAAGTGTAGCCGCCTAGTTCAATTAGTTCAAGCAGCTTCATCACTTTATCTTTAAGCTGCATTTTTCGAATTTGCTGCAGTGATAATTCGGTAAAAAAATTATCCGTTCATTATTAAATATTTTTGCATGATCTGTCGTAGGGAACGAGGGCAAGACGAAATGTCTCCTGTTATCAAACAATCAGTCGTCATATCGACAGTCATAGCTTCGTAGTCGTAGATGAAGTTATCTTGGAACCAATATTAACACCTTCAATAATATCAGCATCGAAATTCAACGCAGGATAACTCTTGCCAACAAGTGCTACTTCGGACTGAGTAGGCAATCGAGAACAAAAACTAAACTTTACAAGTCACTCATCATCTCCGTTCTGCTCTTCGGCGCAGAGGCGTGGACGATGACAATGTCAGATGAGTCGACGGTACGAGTTTTCGAGAGTAAGGTTCTGCGGAAGATTTGCGATCCTTTGCGCGTTGGTCACGGCGATATCGCATTCGATGGAACGAAGATATTGTGGTCACTGCAAAACGACCTTATTTATTTAGTTACTTTCCAAATATATATTTTTACTAATACTAAGTTTTAAAATACAGCTAAAAAATACCATAATATGCATAGGAAACTCTGAAAATTCGCTTTTTTCGGCCTTCTAACTGCATACAACCCCATAATGCATAAGATCAACTCTTCTTCTCATGAATAAAGTATACTGTTGACACTTTCATATTCAATATCGTCATAGCAGAGCATGGCTTACTGATCTGCTTTGTCTGTGGTGTCAATTGATACGAGAACGCCCACGGTGAATGCTGCCATAGTGTTGGCTTAGTTGGTTATATATCGGGAAGCAACCCGCTGCGCTTCATTGAGACACACCTTTAGAGCCAAACCACATAACACACACCCATTGAAATATAGACATGCTCATATATACATATATGTATGTAAGTATGGTTCTAGACGTGTGTGCATAAATAATACACAGGTTGGTTGTCACTCCGCCATGCGGGTTTCCACTGACCGCACGTTGCCGATAAAAGCTTACAAAGTCAACCGCAAATACCAACAACGCACATACAGTACAACAACACGAATGCACAACGATGAACAAACATTAAAAGTGTTAACAATGTAGAGAATGTTGCTCGTTGAAAAATAGATCTGCTACTATCTGCCATTGAACTCTGCCAACGCTGCCACCAATATTTTTTTTTTGTTTTTAATTTTTTCCACTTTCATGTGGTCACGACTTAATTAGTGTGGAACTTTAGTTAAACTAATTTGGAAAACTTCGTTTAGTCTCATTACGTTACGTTTACTCTCATTACTCTTCGTTGTAAAGCCGGAGAGCAGCTATGCTTTTTAATGATAGTTGCAAGAAATGAATGGGTTGTAACAAGTAAAAACTATATCTCTATCCAGAAGTCCAGCGCTGGCAAGACAAGACTTTTTATACCAAAATCCAAATCACGAGTCCATTTGCTTGGAAAGTTTCTTTAATTTGTCGTGAGAACAGAGAAAATTATTTCCTCGAAATACCAATACACCCTTCATCCTGTTTTGTTTAATAAACTCTCATTATTTAAGAAGACATCTTTCACTATATTCAACATCAATGACAAAGATTAAAAATGGAAAGAAATGAGATTGATCTATTGGTAAGAGCAAGTAGAATATCTTATGACCCCACAGGGTTCGAACCAATAGAGCGAGAACTATGCAAAGACAAAGGTCTAAAGATGCTTTCGACGAACTGTTTTCGCTTGGATGGAGTGTTTTCGAAGATCGTAAGTTTTGAGCAGAGAACTTTGGTTTGAACGTTTATTATTACCGTTATGTAGGGTATAAGAAAAAATTATTCCATTAAAGATTATGTAAGGTACACGAAAAATGCTGCATAGATCTAAGCTCAGATGGAATTAATACCAGAAAGAATTAAACTCGAAAACTAGAGTAAAGTTCCGAAGAGGATTAATGGTAAGCTTCAGCAGTGTGGCGACTTTATGTAATATGTCTAACAATACATACCTAAAAGTGAGAACCTTTTGTAGTACTTCTGTGGGCAAAACATAGAAAGAATTTGAATTTCGCGCGAAAATCCATTCGTGGAAATATTTTTTTTTTTTTTAGGTGGATATGACTGTCAGTGACATCTGTGCCAAATGTCACATCAAAATAATCATTAGTGTTGAGAATACGCTTGTCTTTCTGAAGTACATAAAATGCTTTCTACGATTTTTACGATGAGTGAAATTATTCAACAAAGAAGTTCTATTAAATTTTGTGTGTGGAATCAAAAATCTGGTGTCGAAACAATCAGAATGTTGGAAAAGGTCTGCAGTGATAATATTTTGTAACGAGGAAATGTTTTTGATTGGTACAAATTACTCAAAGAGAGGGTCGAGAACGCGTTGACAACGAACTAAGTCCAGGACGGCCATCAGCATCAACTGCTGATCAATACGTCAATAAAATAAAGGAATTGGCGCTTGAGATTAATAAACAGAGATCTTCGTTGAAATATCGGAAGTATCAATGAAAACCATTCGAAAGATCATTTGGGCCCAAGAAAAGTGAAAGTATGATTGCTTTCAAAATTATTAAATTTTTTCGAAAAACATCGTCGCGTTAATGTCTGTAAAACACTGCTTTCCGACTGCCAGGATGTCATGAAACGTATTATTACTGGCGATGAGTCTTGTATCTATGCTTGCGACACGGAAACAGACGATCAATCGGCCGAATATCGTGGCAAAGGATATCAAAAATCAAGGTTATGTTGACAGTTTTCTTCGATTATCGAGATGTGGTATTTCCGCATTTCTTTTGACCGGCCAAACTGTCAAAAATAAATACTATTTGAGTGATATACACTTTTTGCGCGAATTTATGCGTAAAAAGAAGCCGAAATATGGGCCCTCAACTTCAACCTATTCCACATGTGTTCCCCATATATGCCACTTATTGAGATCAACAAGTTCTGAAACATCTTGTGCTAATATATAGAAACTTCAATAAATTCTGAGCTAAAAAATTCCGAAGACACGCATCTGAATGAGTAGATAATAAAAACCAATCAACTGTGTAGGCATAACGAGCGAACAATGCAAATACGAGCGTACAAAGCAACAGCCGAACCAAGCAAGCAATAAACGCAGAATTAAAAGGGACGACAAAGAATAAAAAAGCTTAAAAAAAATTAATAATAAGCGAATATAAGCATGGCATTCAACAGTTACAATAACAACAACAGCAATGATATACAAAAATAAATTGTTGTTAACAATAACAACACCAACACACTGTCAACAGACTGTGTATATTTGTAGTTGTGCGTTTAAGTCTCGTTTAAGGCTTATTTTTTGTTACAAACATAATGACGCTTTTAAGTGTATGTGTATGTGTGTGTGTATGCGTTGGCCGCGCTTGAAACGGGTTTTCGGATTTTTGTGATTGCGAAATTCTGGTCTAAACGTGCGACCAAGTTGAGGCATCGCTTGTGCCTGCGATTATATACCTACCCAGCTTTGCTACATACAAAGGAATGCATATACATCGGTACAAAATAAAGTGTGTACAAAAGTATATACATATATTTAAGTATGTATAGTATATAAATGTGGATATGTACATATATAAATGACAATATGCTTATGCTAGATCAGACTGGCTTTGAGCCAAACTTGAATTTCGTATATAAGATTTCGCTATTGGATGCTTACCGTTTGAGCGCAAAAATCGTATGCAGTTAGATGTGGGTATGTACATGTATGTATGTATGTATGCATACATATATATATTTAGTTAAAGTAAATACTGTTGATGGTGCCTTGTTGCACTTTGCAGTTTGTTTTTGCACATAAATTATTTTATTTTAAAAATAAAAATTTTGCAGTGCAATTGTTTTTCACCTGTGTGTGCGTATATTTTAGTTTTGATATCGCATGTATGTACATACATATGTATTTAAGCACAATTTTACTAACTTTTTGATTTTTAATATTTTTTTTATTAATTATTTATGCACTTTTACTCCGAAACCGTAAACGCTAAACGAAAACAGCGTACAATTTTTGCTGAAGCTTGAATTTATTGTTATTTTTTTTTTTTTTTGATATTTTTATTCACTTTTTGCTTTAACTTTTTTAAATTTTTTCTGTAATTTTCAAGCACTTTTACCAAGAAAACAGCGTTCAAAATTTTGCTGAAGCATAAAGTTTATTATTTTTATTTATTATACTTAAGTATGTATATGCATACATGTACATATGTACATACTTATTACAGCGAATTGTAGTTTTTATTCAAGTTTCTAATACGAAAAAATATTTATTGAAAATTAAAAATTTTTGTTTTTCAAAAACTTGTAAAATCCAAATTTTAAATATTTTTTTCACTTACTTCAACTCGAAAATAATATTTGCACAATTTTTCAAAAAAAAAAGAATTTATAAAATTTTTTAGTCAACATTTTTTCATTTTTATTTTTCAAAATATGGTAATATGCAAATTTTAAAAACTATTTTCACTTGCTATAATTCGAAAATAATATTGGTACAATAAAAAAAAATAAATTATATTTCAAAACTTTTAATTTATCACTTTTTTGTTAAATTTTTTTTTTTAATATTTCTTTCAAAAGTTTTGTTTAACAAAATATTGTAAAATGGAAATTAAAAATTGCTTTCACTTACTATAGCTCGAAAATAATATTTGTACTTTTTTTTCAAAAAATAAATTTTGAAATTTTTAGCTTAACACATTTTTTATTTCAAAATTTTTGTGTTTCAAAATTTCATGAAATTGAAAGTTTAAAAATTCTTTTCACTTACTACGGCTCGAAAATAACATTTGCTTATTTAAAAAAAAAAATATTGAAATTTACAATTTTGTAATTAACACTTACACTTTTTCACTTCCTATAATTTGAAAATATCATTTTTGCAATTTTTTTTTTTAAATATATTATACTTAAAAATTTTTATTTATCACTTTTTGTTACTTCAAAAAAAATTTTTTTAATCTTTTTATTATTTAAAAACTTTTGATTTTCAAAATCTTCTAAAATGCAAATTTTAAGAATTGTTTGTTTTCATTTACTATAACTCAAAAATAATATTTGTGCTATATAAAAAAAAATATGAAATTTCAAATTTTTTATTTAACACCTTTTACATTTCATAATTTTTGTTTCTCAAAATATTGTAAAATCCAAATTTTTTAAATTATTTTCACTTACTATAAGGCAAAAATAATATTTATACAATTTTTTCAATAAATATTAAATTTAAAAAATTTTTAATTGACACTTTTTTATTTAAAAATTTTTGTTATTCAAAATTTCATTAAAAATATAAATTCTTTTTAAATTTTTTTTATAAATTTATAAATTTTATAAAGTTAGGTTGTGCTAGGTTACGCTGTTACACTTAAAACAACCCGAAAATAACATTTGTAACGATTTTTCAAAATCTCTTGCACTTTCAACCACAATTCTCAACACTTCCAACTATAAATAGCAACAGTTTGGAGTGTTGCTCACACATTTAACGCCACTGTCGCGTGGTCACGCTTGTCAACTGCAGACGAATTTGCACCTACTCGCACACATACACACTTACTTCCACTCAGTACACTGAAAGTGAGACACACTCACGCGGCAATTCGATTACAAATCGCTCGCCCAAATGTGAGCCAGAAATTTTTGTTTGATTTTTTCCACACACTTCCGTTTGCTCAATTTACTTTATAAATAAACGACATTATGCACAACGGAGTATATTTATTTAACTTGTTTCACTTGCTTGCAGTCACACAAGCAGCTACAAGCCACGCTAAAAGAAAATGCAATGTGAAGTATCCAAAGCGGCGCGTCCAAACTGGATCCAACGCGTCACGGCGACCGGTCAAAAACAAACTGAAAGCAACGTCAACTGTCTGTGGAAGCAACAGCCGAGTCGGCACGGCACAACACGACAAAACGCAGCGACAATGGCAGCGGCAGCGACAGCGACAGCGGCTGCGTCGAGCGCGACTACTCCACCTGGCCGGCTGCGGTGTGGCTCCAACAACGTGGGGGTGGGGGACGGTAGGCGCCATGCCGCTGTCGAGCTCGTGTGAACAACAATAATAAGAATGTTGCGTGATGACTGAGCCAACATGTTGCACGAACATGTTGCGAAGTATTTGACTGTATGTATTAATGTGTGTGGGCTCTGTGTTGGCTATAGCGCAAACACACACACACATTAACATGTGTCACCTATAAAAATACACATGCATAGATACATATAAGTCCATAAGTAGGCAGCGGCAATGCAATTGTTGTCGTTGCATTGCTGTCTTGTAGTTGTTCTTGCTGTTGTTGTGTGTCTTGCATACCATTTTGGTTGTTTCTTGAAGAATCTTGAGGTGAAAATAATAAAGAAAAACTAGCTGTACATATGTATCTATATATCCATATATGTATATATATGTATGTATATATTTATATCTTCTTGTGCATGCTTATATGCGTTTTGTTGTTGTTGCTATTATATTGATATTTAAATGCTGTCTCAATGTTGGTGTTGCTAAGAGAGTTTTTTGTTTCTTGTTGATCACGTTTCATTTCGAATAAGCGTTGTTATTATTGTTGTTGTAATTTTAAATTTTTGTGTGACATTAATTTTGATGTTGTTGTTGCTGTGTTTTTTAAATAATTGTTTTGTAATCCCAATTCATCAGCTAATAATTGTATAGCTTGTTATTTTCACTGTCATCTTAATAAACTTTGGTGACAGAATCTTCGAAATTTTTTGAGACTTTAATTCCCTTTATGGAATTATACTTCCAATAGCAAAAAAAACACACTACAAAACTATCTACTAATCTAGATAATAAAATGCTTCATGTACCATAATCAGACGGAGTGCTTTGCTTTTAAACCGTTTAATAAAGGATTAGAAGTCAATGATATGCTGAAGACCCTTAACTGTTTCCATAAACATTTATGAAGCCGAGTTTTCAACAGCGCGCCAGTCGTTCTTCGTTTTCGTTGTTTGTCTCCAATTAAAAATTCCAAGTGGTTCCTCTCTCCATGGTCTTTCTAACGGAGTGGAGGTCTTCCTCTTCCTTTGATTTCCCCGGCGGGTACTGCATCAAGTACTTTCAGAACTGGAGTGTTACCGGATAACATGAACTAGCCAATGTAGCAGCTGTCTCTTGATTCGCTATGATGTCGTCATATAGTATATCTCATACAGCTCATCGTTCCATCGAATGCGATACTCACCGTTGTCAATGCGCAAGGCATCATAAATCCTCCGCAGAACCTTTCTCTCGAAAACTCACAACGTCGACTCATCAGTTGTTGTCATCGCCCAATCCTCTGCATCATAAAGCAGGACGGAAATGAGGAGTGACTTTGGTCTTTGTTCGTCAATAGAGGACTTTCTTCTCAATTGCCTGCTCAGTTCGAAGTAGCACCTCTTTGAAAGAGTTGGATTTCGACGCTGACGTTGTTCTGGCTGGTTCCAAGATAAACGAAATTGTCAAAGACTTTGAATTTATGACTCTCAACAGTGAACAGGAGATATTGCGCGTTGCCTCCGTTCACTATCAGACCCATATACTTCGCTTCCTTATCCAGTCTTGTGATAGTGGAATATCAATATCGTACGTCAGCAGCTGTACACTCTTATAAAAGATTGTGCCTTCTCGATTTAGCTCTGCAGCTTGAATTATTTTCCTCGACAGTAGATTGAAGAAGCTGTATTATAGGGAGTCGCTTTGTTTGAAACCTCGTTTGGTATCAAAAGCCTCGGAGAGTTCCTCCCGAACTTGACAGAGCTTTCGGTTTTGCTCAACGTCAGTTTACACAGCCCTATTACTTTTGCGGGGATTCAGACTTAGCAATAAAGGCAGCTCCTTTCCGTGGTGTTAAAAGCAAAATTGAAATCGATAAAGAGGCGGTGTTTGTCAACCCTCTTTTCACGGGTCTTTTCCAAAATTTGGCTCATGTTGGATATCTATTCAGTTGTTGATTTTTCAGGCCTAAAGCCACACTGTTAATGTCCAATCAGTTTGTTGAAGATGGGCTTTAATCTTTCACACAATACGCTCAATAGAACCTTATAAGCGATGTTGAGGAGGCTTATCCCTCGGTAGAAAGGTCGGTAATTGCCATAACAACTTCTTCATGGTCGGGCAAATCAACACAATAGTAGTATATCTATGATATATCTACGTCAAGATAATGCTGAGTATCAGATGAATTCAGGAGTGCTGTATTATGAGCTCAAAAAAACCAGGGTGAAGCATTACAGGCGAAAAACTCACGAAATTTGCAAGGCAGTAATATTCTATCATGACAAAGCTCTGCCTCACGTTGCATGAACTGTCAAAAACTATTTTAAAAACAGGGTTTGGAAGTTTTGCCTCTTCCGCCAATTCGTCCAGAACTTGATCCTTCTAACTACCATTTGTTGCGGTCGCTGCAGAACGACCTCACTTCCAAACGGCGCAGTTCGTTTGGCTGGAATCAACAAATTGCCAAAAAGATAGGAAAATTTTTCAAGTTCAAAACGGGAATACTTTGAATAAGAGAGTTCAGGTTTTTCTTAAATAAACGTTCCAAAAAGCCGTGAATTTATATAACTATAACAATGGTGCGACAATAGGCTGCATATTTCTCATTTGCCGCATTAAAACCAGCAAAATTCACATTATGCTCACCAATCAACCTCTCACTTGCTCATAGATATTTAATTAACACTTAATCGCTATTGTCTGCACTTCGCTAATCACTCGCTTGTTCAATTTAATATTAATGACGTACACGTACGGCAAACTCTGCAGTCTGCACACTTCGGCAGATTAAAATGCATTCACTCAATCAATTCAGTTTTTTCTCGCTCAAAATTATGCGTTTATAATTTTAATGAAGTATTTTTTTCTTGTGGATTTTTAAAGACTTTTCATTAGCATCTGTTGCTCGTGGCAATGTATGGTATGTCTGTCTACACATCTACTTTAGAGTTGCTGCCTTTAGTTGTTGATTCTATTGTCTTCTGTTGTTGCATTTCTATTGCTCACCGTATTTTTGACGCTTTCGTTTTCAAACTTCAATCTTTCTATGGTCTTTATCACATTATTTTGACTGCATTGGTATAATTTTTGTTTTTGTAATTTTCATTGCTTTCTTTTTTCTATAAACCAACTGACACACTTGACCCGTCATCGCTCTGTTTTTTATTCATTAATTCAATTTTTCGGCTTTTCTTGTTTCGATTGCTTCGGTAGATGTTGGTATCTGTTATGGGGACCGAACGTAAACTTTCTTTCACAAATCTATTACACATAGTTTTTTTCTTTTTCTTTTTATGTTTTTTTTTTTTTCTTTTTTTTTTTGTGTTTGTCTTTAAGTTCATAAATTAAATTTTTTGTTTACCTATTTTATTATGCATTCATTTATGTTTTAATGTTGCCACGTCAAAGCTTCTATCTCAGAGAGTTGTGGTCATAAAAATGACAATTTTAGTATGAAAAGTTATCAAGTAATCGTTTACTTGTGGCTAACGAAATAACTTTCTTTTTTATTATTGAAACAGTAATAGTCATTCTTACGTAGACTATTTCTCAATTAATACCTACCGTGCTGAGAGATTGTTCCATATTTCCAGCACTTTCTGAACTGAAGAAAAAACATCTGAAAAACAACGCTGGAATTGGGTATATACGACCCTAATGGCGATTTTCAAGCATCTATCGTTTGAAGAATCGAGAGGAAAAAACAAAATACAACAAAAAATATGGAAAAAAACGCGCGCGAATTCGCTATAATTCTTAGAATGTTTCAGTCAAAGGTCAATATTATGGTCTTCATTTCTGCTATTGGCTTATTACGAGGGCTGCTATATATATTTCTGGCCTAGGCAACAGCCAACCTTGCCAGGTGCAATCTGACATTTCCATTGGAAAGTCTGACATTTTTTTGCATAACATCACTCTGAACGTTTTGACATTTAATCGTGAATTGTTTTATTTACAGGGGGAATGTTTTACATTCATCTCGGCCAAAAAATGGAATTAACTCGTGAACATTTTCGTGCTATCATTTTTCACAACTTTCGACGTGGATTATCACGACAAGAGTGTATCGATGAACTAAAATCTTTGTATGGCTATGAAGCACCATCCTATAGCACTGTGAAAAATTGTTAGAACGAATTCAATCGTGGCCGACGCTCGCTCAAAAACGAATTCCGTGAAGGTCGTCCAAAAACAGCCGTTGTGCCAGAAAACATCGATGCCGTACGTGAACTGATAATGCAATACCGTCATGTAACATACCTTCAGATAGAGGCATGCCTATGCATTTCTCCCACCAGCATACATTCGATATTGCATGAACACCTGGCCGTGAAAAAGGTTTGTTCTCGTTGGATCCCGCACAATTTGACAATCGCTCAAAAAAAGGCTCGTGTGGATTGGTGTAAAGAAATGCTGAAAAAATACGATCGCCGTGCTTCAAAAGACGTTTATAAGATCGTCACAGGTGACGAATCATGGATCTATGCGTATGAACCCGAAGCAAAACAGCAATCGACCGTGTGGGTCTTCCAAGACGAGCCAAATCCAACGAAAGTTGTTCGTGGAAGAAGCACTTCAAAGCAAATGGTCGCCTATTTCTTCTAAACCCCCACGATATTCAATCAAAATTTTTTTCTTAATATTTTAACATTTGTAGTGTCAGCGATTATCACTTTTAATGGGTTTGTAAAGATCCAGATCAAGATTGTGCTGGCTCAAGAATTAAATCGTACAGTTCATACATCATAGATTTAATTTAAACTGAATAAACCGGACTTGAACTAGAAACGAAAGAATCACTAAGAGTCTAGACTGTAGTTCAGAGCAAACTAAAACAAAAAAAAAAAGTTACCACACTTCTGTATATTCTTCACCAAGGATTGAAAGCTCACAAAAACCAGCAACGATTCTGAGTGTTCTCTCACTTCAACAACTTCTCAGCATAACTCTCTTGTCGCATGAAATTATGCAAATTAGATATTGTTATTGTTGTAGTTTAGATTATACGTGTGGATGTATATAAATTCTACTTGGGTTTGCCGACATTGCATATTTAACATATGACTGCTCAACTAACGGCTTAACTGGTCAACTGATTTATGAACTGCTTATCTGCCCCACAACGCCATAAACATATCGAGCATTTGCACTTGCTGGCGAAGGTAGAATTTGCATGTGTGCAACATATATTGTATATGAAGATAGAAATATTCATATAATACATACATGTACATGTACATGTATGTATAGCATCCTCAGAAATTCGAAACTTATTCATGCGGAAAAGGAGCTCAGTGCAATAAATTATAAAAATAGGTAGACGCTTCAACTTTCTCAAAAAAAAGAATAAAAAAGTCTTATGTGTAGATAAAAAATATTCAAAAAAGATTGTTATTATAAATTTCTTTCTACTTTGAAAACATTGTTCTACTGAGTTCATTTTGATAGCATATTGTCATATTGGACCCTGCGAACCATAGAAATCGGTGTAAATTGCCAACGCTGGTAATATACCTTCAAGGTTTGACAATTAAGTAATGAGACTGATTTTATTGCCGCGCTTGTGATGAACCTGTGACCTAGTACCATCGCTCTAGCTTGTTTAGTTCGCCTGCTGCGTCAAGTTGAGTAGACGTGTGTTTGTAGTGCTCGTCACAAAAATGGAAAAACGAAATCAAGAGCAACGCGTTGCGATAAAATTTTGCGCCAGATTGGGTGAAACAGCTTCGGAAACGTACGCTAAAATTGTGAGAGTGAATAGTGATAGTGCTCTTAGTCATGCCCAGGCTCACAATGGTTGTCTCTGCGCGCCCCCGCCCGAAAAAAGCTTGTATGAGCAAGTCGAAGGTGAAAACGATGATTATTGCCTTTTTGATAGCCGTGGAATCGTCCACTAAGAATTCGTTCCACCGGAGAAAACTATGAATCAAGTCTACTATTACCAAGTACTCGAAAGATTGCGAAAACGAGTCAACAGGTGCGCCCAGACATCGGTCGTAACTGAATCCTTCATCACGACAACGCGCCGTGCCACACCGCTCTCAGCGTGTCCCAGTATTTGGCCTCTAAAGGGATCGCCGTGTTGCAACAGCCACCATAATCGCCCGACATGTCAGCCTGTGACTTTTTTTGTTTCCTAAAACAAAATTGGTGGTAAAAGTAACCTATTATGAGTAGATTACGGACATCCCAATCGAAACGTTCCCGAAATGTTACGAAGCATGAAAAACGCGCTGGAATCGCTGTATAGCTGCCGAAGGGGACTACTTTGATGGGGATGGTAGAGTTGTAGAGTAATTTTCAAATATACGGTTTTGTGGAATAAGTCTCATTACTTAATTGTCATACCTCGTATATGATTCTAGTAACAGACATACCTTAGATTAGATAAGTAAATGAGGATTGTACCGCGACCTAAGGTCTATTGTGCCCTCTCCTAAGTCACAATGATTTATCTAGGCCCAGCAAATTGATTAATTCCAATATACTACTAGGTGCTATTGAGGCTATGGGATCCCTATTTGAAAACATGGATCCGAGGTATACCTTGACAATACTCGTAATATTAATTCCTTTGGAACAGAGTTTTTTCTATGGTCATACCTATATATGCAATACATACCATACATATAATATTATGCCTGATTTAATGCGAACTTTTTTGGATCCCATGTAACCACGTATAGTTTATATACAACAACTAATTCTCTGTAATACTTTTCGATAGTAGTCTCGACTTTGTAATAGAGTTCCAGAAATCCGAACCAAAAAGGTCTTGGCAAGGACCATCGAAAATTTAAAAATATTAGAAAGATTTTTCAAGCAAGTGTTAGTAATATTTCTTTTACCAGAACCCTCTTGGAGAGACTGAGCCAAAGAAAGAGTATACTTCGAAGAACTTGAAGTCTGTGAAAAATGGAACATTAAACAAGTAAGGAAGAGCTAAATTCGGGTGCATCCGTACATTTTACTCTCTCGCAACTTGCATAAATCAAAGCCAGGAAACATCTTTAAGTGAAAACCGTCAACCAGATTTTCGGAATCCAAGCAATTATTTGTACAGTTGAACTTCTTTAACTCAAATCACCAAGATCCACACTTAGAGTTAGAGACACGTTGAGTTAAGGAAAGAAATTTGTACGAAATTTGACTTCTATTGCCAATTTAAAAGTTTGAATGATGAAGAATTTCGAGTTACTCCAATTCCATATTTCATATTTTTCAATAATAGCGCTAAAAAGTTTTAAATAAAACAAAAACGACTTGTGATATCAAAGAAATTCTTTATTCCTGCGAAAGTACTTCCGATGCTATTATGTATGGAATTCGATTTCTACTCGGCTACTATGGGCACGCTTGCTGAAGTCCAGACGCTGAACCCAATTTTCGACGGTTTTCAAGCATAAATTTGCTGCAATTTCATTCGTCGAAGTTCATCAGTAGTCGCTAGCTTGTTGGCATAGACCATAGACTGGACACGACCCCTCAGGAAATAGTCCAACGGCATCAAATCGCACCTCCGAGGCGACCAATTGACTGTGCCATTTGGTAAAATAACACACTCGCCAAACTTGGTTTTCAATAAATAGATTGTGACATTTGCTGTGTAGCTTGTGGCGTCGACCTGTTGGAACCACGTATTGTCCAAGTCCATACCATCCAATTCGAGTCAAAAGTATTCGGTTATCATTGAGCGGTAGTGATTCCCATTGACAGCAACGTGCCGGTTTTGATCATCACGGAATTAGTACGGGCCAATGACAACGCCGGAACATAAATCACACCAACCTGTAATTTTTTCGGTGTCTCATGGAGTACGTGTGGATTGCGGCCTCACTAGTGTCGCATATTTTGCTTATTGACGAAGCCGTTCAGCCAGAAATAAGCCTCATCGCTGAATATGATTTTTCGATCAAAGTACGGATCATTTTCAAATTGTTGCTCAGCCCAATGCAAGAACATACGACGATTCTGGTGGTGAAGAGGCTTCATTTCTTGCGCCAATTTGTTCTTTTAAAGACGAAGGTCAAGATCTTTTCAAAAAATTCGCCTCAACGACTTGCCCAACGCTTGAGAACGACGTGTGAGAGACTGATTTGGGTCTTTCTCATTTGATGCGCCAGCGGCAGCAATAATCTCGACACTACGGACACTTTTCTGTCTCACTGGTACAATAACATTTTGTACTGTGCCTGTGGATTCAAATTTTTCCACTAGACGCTCAATTATTAATCTAACAGGACGATTATGACGACCATAAATTGGGCATAGCGCTCTTAGAGTTGAAGCCACTGATTCCGAATTCCGGTAGTAAATTTTAGTAATTTCGACTCGTTGTTGGATCGTATATCTTTCCATGATGAAATGGCAATACTCTCTAAAGATAAATGTCAAAACAGTCGGGAAAAATATGCCGTCGTTTGTTATTCCTAACACTCTACTTTCTTAGCGTCTTTATTGAAACCCCCTATAATTGCTTATATATACTTTCGATACGCGTCTAAAACAGGGTTGCAATGCCAAATCTATAAATGATTTATGTTAACTTTATCAGCCACTAAATCACACCTGTACACATAATTATAAGGTTAATTAAATTGCACAATGATTATACGAGTATAGTGCTCTATGGAATGGCCAACTAACCAGTCTATTAAGTGCATTGCTTTGAGATTAGCGCAAATAAGCGCTGTGTCATTGGAAAGTGTCGAGCATGTCATTAAGCTAATGCTTATTAAATTTAACACAAAAATAAATACAGGAAATATATATGTACATATATTCAGACAAACACATCTACACATATGAAAATTCATAAAATGAAAGAGTGATCTTGATTTAATATTTAGTAGAGTAGTTATTTAAATTCATATATGTTAAGTACGCACATATGTATATTTAAGTAACTTGATCAAAAGCATATAAATATATATTTTCATGTCTTCTCTATATAATTATATATTTTAATGGCATCTATGGAGATAAACTATAATTTTTCCGCCATTAATTGACATTTATTCACTGGTGCTTGATTATATTATTTCTCTTTTCTCGTTTGCTTTAATGTTATTGCTCTTTTATAAATTATAGCTAATTTATCACTATTTAATGAGCTCACGCTGTGACACTGTTGATCCATCACGCGACAGTTTCGCAGATTATCCTTTTGCATCTGCTTTTCTGCATACCGAAAATGTGCACCTTCTTGTTTGTGTTCTTGTGTTCTTTTCGAAATATTTACTGATTTATATACACATTTAATGAATCACTACGACAAACATAACTCTCTTGCATGCATATACACGTAAGAGAGATGTTCAGGTTAGAAATTGGTGCAAATTTAGTCACTAAACACCAACATCATCACTAGTTCCTGGGTATTGTCCTTTGCTTAAAAGAAACTGACAAATTTAGAACTGCGCTGATCAAGAAATGTTCCTGCTATAGTCTTGCAGAACTTAGTAATCAGGATCTTTTGTACGCATCTGCAGCTGCTATAATGAGCGGATGTATGTTTCGACTGTTTTCCGCTTCCACAACAGTCGGATCTACGTAATCGAAGTGACATGGATCTTTATACAGCCAAGAACTGTCAACTCGTCAGCATTACGCCAAGCTACTTAAGAGATGTTTTCTGTCACTAAAAAACAATAACAAGATACAAGGATCTCAGATTAATAAAAATATTAAAAATCGAAATATATTCAAATCAATCGGAGACAGCCTTCCTTCCTTGCTTCAGTAAGAATTTCAGTTAAAAATATATAATATAGTATGTTGTGATTTCAATCGGTCTCAAGAGCTAATGAACTGTGTCTGATATAATTTAGAAACACCTTCTTTGGCACAATACCTGTCCAGTTATCATACTGAAGCAGAAGCTGATGGGAACAATTCACTTATAAATCTTCAATATCGTCATCAAAAATGCAAAATTTAATTTTTTACTGCCTAAGATTCAATGCCTAGTAGTACATATATGTATTTACTAGCATACAATTTTCAGCTTCCGCTGTCAGATAAAACCAATATATAGCCATTTTATAACCAATACATAACCACTTTATAACCAATATATGTGACCTGATCTACGAAAAGGGGGCTTAGGTGTCAAAAAAAAAAATAAATAAATAAAATAAAATAAAAATAAAGAAAAAATAAAAAAAATTGATTGAGACCAGGTCACTTATAACCACTTTATAACCAATATATACCCACTTTATAACCAATGCATAACCACTTTATAACCAAAACTCAAATTTTGTTTCAATATGAGTGGTTGCTATTATATCGCTTCCTTCACATTTAATGTTATGAAAAATTATGAGAAAAATGATGTTTGGTACCAAACCAGCGATGAATGCAAACTTATTGGAATACGTTTCTTAGTTTTGTAGGTTATGTTGACTAAGCCGATTTGTATATGAATGGCTGGAAACCAATTTTAAACTCATTAAACATAATTTAGTACAATTTCATACACAGCGGTGTCTGTTGTGCCTGTTTTGTCAACAACAATAAGATAATGAACAACAAAATCATTATATGATGATGCGTAGGATATAAGCGGCAAACATAAATACACATTAGGGTGAGTCGAAAAAAACTGGCAACGCATTTTTAAGTTAAAATGAACATATTAACAGGGAAAAAATAAGGCAGGATTTGGGGTTCTAGAATGAGTTGCAGCTACGGAGGGCAATATTTTTCAAAAGGCCTATATTAAAGGTAAAAATTTTAATTTTCCGAGAGCTGCAACCTTTTGCGATGTAGACGAAAAGAGCATAGAGTATGTATAGTATAGACCTTTTTATTAATTTATGTAATCAAAATCAAAAAAGACCAGGTCACATACATATACAATTCTATATTTTTTTCCAGCTCTTCAGCCGCGGTATTTCCTCCATAATACAGCACACAGTTAAATCCCAAGCGCCGGCCGTCATCCGAGTGCTGATGTGCAATTTATCATTCGTGTTGTTAGTTTTTGATATCTTGCGGTTATTATTGTTGCTGTGCATTTATGTACTCGGTGCAGCATACTTGGTAGCTAATTTTGCGCAGTTAATTCGCTGGAATCAGTAGCCATATGAATATACTTGCATATACATACATATACTTATATGCCGACGGGAGCTAATTGGAAATTCATGGTTTCGGTGCTGAATTATTAAGCATGGAAATGTTAACTAGACAATAGGTTTTTGCGAGTTGGGGATTTTCGCCACACTCCAATCCATGGTAACGGTATAAGTGTATATAAAAGAGATATACTTCCGCTGTCTGTAGATACGACAAAATTCAAGAATGTTCGTTGTTGGAAGAATATTTTGAAGCATTTTCTTCACTTCTCTGGCTGTTTGTGCGAAATAAACAAAAATCTGACCAAATTTAAGCTTATTAAGGAATTTCTTTTTTTATACTGTATTTGGAATAAAAAAAAATCTAATCATAGATCTAAGGCCTTAAAATACCTGTCATCAAAAAGTATCGCGAATTTCTTTATAAAATATAAATTCTATATTTATTCTTACACATACGAGGGTTGCTATATATATTTCTGGCCTAATAATGAAAATAGGCATATTTATCAACGAAAATGTTTTTTTTTTTCGTTGGATTTGGCTCGTCTTGGAAGACCCACACGATCGATTGCTGTTTTGTTTCGAGCTCATACGCATAGATCCATGATTCGTCACCTGTGACGATCTTATAAACGTCTTTTGAAGCACCGCGATCGTTTTTTTTCAGCATTTCTTTACACCAATCCACACGAGCCTTTTTTTGAGCGATAGTCAAATTGTGCGGGATCTAACGAGAACAAACCTTTTTTACGGCCAGGTGTTCATGCAATATCGAATGTATGCTGGTGGGAGAAATGCATAGGCATGCCTCTATCTGAAGGTATGTTACATGACGGTCTTGCATTATCAGTTCATGTACGGTATCGATGTTTTCTGGCACAATGGCTGTTTCTGGACGACCTTCACGGAATTCGTTTTTGAGCGAGCGTCGGCCACGATTGAATTGGTTCTACCAGTTTTTCACAGTGCTTTACGAAGGTGCATCAAAGCCATGCAAAGATTTTAGTTCATCGATGCACTCTTGTCGTGATAATTCACGTCGAAAGTTGTGAAAAATGATCGCACGAAAATGTTCACGAGTTAATTCCATTTTTTGGCCGACATGAATTTTTTAATTCCCTGTAAATAAAACAATTCACGATTAAATGACAAAACGTTCTGAGTGATGTTATGCTAAAAAATGTCAAACTTTCCAATGGAAATGTCAGATTGCACCTGGCAACACTTAGTGTTGCCTAGTTCAGAAATATTTATAGCAACCTATGTATATTTTATCTTCTTCAATCTTCAATAGTTTGAAGAAGTCACAGGAAAGGAAGTCGCCTAGTCTGAAATCTCGTTTGGTATCGAGCGAAACTCGGTAAAGTCTTTCCCAATCCTTACGAAGCTTTTGGTATTTCTCAACATCAGCTTACACTGCCGTATTAGTATTGTGAGGACGCCAAAATCAGACATCTCGGCATACAGACAGCTTGCTTTCGTGCTGTCAAAAGCAGCTTTGCAATCGACGAAGAGGTGGTGTGTGTCGATTCTCCTTTCCCAAGATTTGGCGCATGGTGAATATCTGGTCGGTTGTTGATTTGCCAGGTCTAAAGCCACACTGATAAGTTCCAATCCGTTTGTTGACGGTGGGCTTTAATCTTTCACACAATACGCTCGAAAGAACCTTATATGCGATGTTGAGGAGGCTTATCCCACGGTAGTTGGCGCAGACTGCGGGGTCTCCTTTTTTGTGGAGTGGGCAGAGCACACTTAAATTTCAATCGTTGGGCATGCTTTCGTCCGACCATAGAACAGAAGTTGATGCATGTTCCTTATCAGTTCTTCGCCACTTTGTTTGAAGAGCTCACCCGACAATATATCGGCCTTTGCCGCTTTATTGTTCATTAGTCGGGTAATTGCGGATGGAAGGAAAAGTCCAAAACACGATATAATTTCTGCCTAACTTTTAGAAAGATAGATGAAATCATATAAGGTCCTAGTTTTAATTGTTATATGATACTTGAGGAAATTAAAAAGAAAAAAATTCCTAGGAACGAAGCCTAAAAATAAGCTCATTAATTAAATCTTAAGCACATAGCCATTTACAGTTACACTGTTAGTTACTAGCACATCACCTCTTCTTTGTTGATCCACTGTATGAGTAATGCCGTTGCAAGCCTGTATAGCGGACCCCCCAGAGTGTGCGAATTAATTATTATTTTTGCAATTTCAATAAAATCAATTAGGGTTGAACCCGAATGACACTGGCAGACGTAACAAAAGCTACAGTAAACAATAAAACAACAACAAGTTTAAAACAAAGGAATAAGGCTATCTACAACAACAATAATAGCAATACTCTTGGCCCCACCACAAAGGCTATTACGTAGCAATCGCTTGGAGTGTCTCAGGCGCTGGACTCTTGTTGACCTTCGCCTATCGAACAACAGCTTGTTTAATTTGTTTTTGTTATTGTTGCATGTAAAGTTTGTTGCCAATGTTTAGCAATTAAAATGATATATTGTGCAAATTTGTTGCTCGGAGCCGTTTCCGTAGTGACTTTTAGCGTAAATACTTACAAGTGCTTTGTATGTATGCGCGTGTGTCGTACAGCGCCTAAATGCTTACTAAACTCGTGGCTTATCTATTTACTATGTACAAGCTTTGCATTATTTATAAGCAGATAAATACGAGTTGGACTGGCGAATAGTCGTATATTTTTGTGCTTTTGGTAGTTTGTCTTATGAAGTATAAATTTTCTATTTTAAAGAAATATAATAAATAATTTAGAAATAATAATTAAAATATAATTATTGTCAGATATTTAAAGTTCTTTATTACTACTATTATTCTTCATTTACGAAATCCCTGCTTGATATTTTGAAATAATCTTCAAACTAGATATTTATGACTCTTTATTTACCGTTAAATATGTTTGTGTGAGAAGCGATATTGTGGAATGAGTTGAGAAGTTAACTCCACCTCATACATACACCGATAGTTTAAAAGTTTGTTAAGGAGGTAGGTGCGGCTGGATTTGAAGAATCATTGATTGTAGACCAGCAGTTTGACTTCGCTTGACCGCTAGTTGATATCGCGTTAACTTTAATTAACTTCTAGCTTGACTTCGCTGGACTTTTATCTTTACTTAACTTCTTCTTCTTCTTTACTGGCGTAGACACCGCTTACGCGATTATAGCCGAGTCAACAACAGCGCGCCAGTCGTTTCTTCTCTTCGCTACGTGGCGCCAATTAGATATTCCAAGCGAAGCCAGGTCCTTCTCCACTTGGTCCTTCCAACGGAGTGGAGGTCTTCCTCTGCTTTCCGCGGCGGGTAGTGCGTCGAATACTTTCAGAGCTGGAGGGTTTTCATCCATCCGGACAACATGACCTAGCCAGCGTAGCCGCTGTCTTTTAATTCACTGAACTATGTCAATGTCGTCGAGATATTCGAGATATTCTTTACTTAACTTAACCCTTAAAAATTCATTGCCAAAAATTCCTCTTAGCTGTATCCTACACGTGGATGTCGACTAGGCTATAAGTGTCGACTGCTTACAATGAAGAATATGATATCTATCGCTGGTCTAGCTGAGTTATGCCATTGCAGGCAGGGGTCACCTAGCGACAACTAATATATTTCCCCAATCATTGGGAGGTAAATGGGTAAATACAATAGCCATAGCCTATGAGGTACTTAAGGGTAGAGAAACCCGTATCCCAAAACTCAAAATAGAAGTCGTTAATGGAAAGATGTAGATTGGATCTCGTATTAATTCATGTGTCATTAGCGGCCATACCTCCACTGCAATGGGAACAGGTTGCGATGGTTGTCTCACTACCAAGTTAGCTCTGCAGCGTATGAGTGCCACAGTCCATGAACACCATAAAACGTTGTGAGTATATAGAAAAAACGAAGAACTTTTTCGCTCTCCTGAGCAGGTGAATGATGGTTCCAACTCTGGCAACAAGAGAGGGTTCCAAAAGAAGCCAGGCAAGGAGAGGTTGAAGACAAAAGTCTAGTACAAGGCGGTGATCGGGATAAGTAACCGACTCGAGAGCAAGTCCAACCTGAAGAAGGAGGAGGTTAATAGTTTAGCTTGGGCCGCAGAGGAGTTGAAAAACGGACGGGCACACTTCCCAATTGTAACTGGCGTAAAGCCTCAGCATTTGCCGAATCACATTGAAGAGCATAACGCTGAAAAAAGGCAATGATCGACGGATACCGAACAGAAGGCGACTTTGAAACAGCGGAAGTGCAGGGGCGTAGCCGAGGAGTTGGACGTCAAGCACGCGGAAGACAAACCGGCAAGGTCCAAGGCAGTGATGGAAGCGAAACGACATTTATTTATCAAGCTCATAAACCGCAATAATACGATGGGACCGGAGCGGTAAAAAATAAGGCAGATGAAAATATTGGAAACCCTCATCTCGAGGATGGACATTGAACCAAGCGCGCTCATGCCTTAATTTGATGGAGCAGGATTGCTTAGCGAAAGCGTCAGGAGGCTTCAATACCAATGGAAAGATGATAAATTAGAGGTTGTTGACCGCAGCAATATTTCATAGCGACTGAAAAGTGTTAAGCTAGGCAAAATAAGTAAATGGAGCTGGAGGTTAAAGTTACAAGCTCCTGATCAATAAGACGACAGATTACATTCTATATGCGATATTCGGAAAGATGGGATGGGAAGTTAGCAACATGATCTTTCTTATACACGTTTCCACAAACAGACTGGTGCGCGAGTAGTCAGACATCCTGAAATAATTTCGACTCATCGGCGTGATCCTTTCATATATCTGTGTAGCACTATACAAAACTCGACGACTTTCAGGTGTTACAAATTACCGTTACCCGTATATACTCTCTGCAGGATTTTCCAACTTTCTCACTTTCCAACTATCAGCAGAGGGTAATACTACTCGAAAATAACAAAATCATATGAATGAAAGTGTTGCTGGTTATTGCTGCTAACATTTTCGATAATTTGCTAACGTTGAAGGTTACTAATAATGCTCTTGCTTTAATCTATGCCCATAGATACCTTCATAGTAAATACCGATAGACTTAATACTTAAATGCAAATATGCAACTAAGCTCGTTCTATGTTTGTACATTATTATCCTGGTAATGGATATCGTAATTGTTGTTGTTTCCAATGTCTCGCTGAGACTGCAGCTGATTGAGTCCCAAAGCAGCTCAGCGCATCCAAACACTTTGCTGAAATTGCAAGAGCAATTAGGCTGCAGCGATTGAATTCCAATGATAATAGGTGTCGGTGTCGGTGTTAGACATTGGCAAGTGATGAAGCCATAGCTGCTGCTAATATCCTAAATTCTCACGCGCATAAATGCCCGTACGTACGCCGCATATAATTGCATATGTATGTATAGCTAACCGTATTGAAGTGGCCTAGATTTGCTGTTCGACTTTAGGGAAATATACCTTTAAAGTATAATAATTTAGCGGTAGAATTTTTGAAAATCTTTGTTAATGGCTACCATTGAAGCCTTTTTGATCGTAAAAAAATTTGTATGAAAAGTCCAACACAGTTCTCTTTAAGCATTTTTTAACATTTCTACTACAAAGCTAAGCTGGACAAAAGAAGCAGCGGCTTAGCGGTCAACCCAAGTACAACTGAAATGGTTATATTTACCAGGAGGTGTGAGATTCCGGATGTGCCTCTCTCCTCATTCGGAGGCGCACGTCATCAAACTGTTGAGAAGAGGTTAAGGCTAATAGTTCTTATATTTAAAGAAAACTGTCATGGAGGCCAAATATTGAGGAGAAAGTACGGAAAGCATCGTTTACATTATATTGCTGTATATGAGCTATGGGAAAAAGTCGGGGACTCTTATCAAAGGTAAGGGTTTGACTCTACGAAACGGATTGCCAATAATAGTGTAACCTTCTTGTGGAAGGCACTCGAAAAGGCTACATTTGTAAAGAAACTGGAATATGTGTGTACTCCTAACTACACCAACAATAGTACTCAATACCGTGGAAACTTGTCCACGCGTGCGCTATGGCATTGCCGGTAGGTGCATTTCTGCGAAGTGTGCTCTAGGATTCAGAGAAACTGGGCATATGAAGGGGTCCGAACAAAGAGACGCTGAAAAAGTTTTCTCCTTCAATTGCATTCCTGAAAACCTAAATCACTGCATCGCCGGAGCTACCCGTGGCGGCTTTTTCTCGGCTCAAAGGCCGACGAGGAATACGTGGACGGAAAGGAGTCGCTGGAGAAGAGGTATAGGGGCCGTTTTTACTGATAAAGATAGAAAGGAAGGTTTAAGGGAAAATTTTCTGTAATGAGCTCTCCGCCAGTCTTAACTTTAGGCTACCGGACCACTGTAGTGTTTTTCAGGCCGAAGTGGCTACCATTATGGTTGTGGTAGAAGTACCGCTAGGAAGTACATTCTCTTTCAAGAAGGTAGCATTCACCCGACAGCAGAGCGGCAATACTAGCGCTGACCACGCTAAGTATGCGCTCAAAGTTGGTGAAGAAGTGTCTGTCACCACTAGAAATAGCCAAGCTACTTCCTCATTAAACATATTTCGGTGTCGGTCATAGCGGTATCGCTAGAGACTTTACAGCCAACGAACCAGTCAGAGGTGACATTCTTGCCCGAAAAAACTGGATTGGGACCCAGTTGGATCTGCATTAGCATCTTCTAGCGCTGGACCAATTAGTTATGCTTTACAAGAGCTGGTCGGCGACTCGTTCCTGTGCGACTGCAATATCCTTTTGGTTTAAAATGTCGGGACATTGCCTACAAAGTCCAAAAATCTTGACTAACGCAATTTGCCAAAGTCGTATTGAGGAGGATGTGGTAATGTTTATCCAGGCACTTTCTCCTCCATTGTCCAACCTTTGCAAACCAAAGGTTGAAGCATCCCGACAGTATTACCTTCGACGAACCGGCAGGCATCGCAGAAACTGACATTAACCGTCTCAAGAAATTTTTTATAGGCTCAAGCGCTTTGTCAATTTGTAGAGATCTTATGATCCATTTTATACAAGTTTTGCGTAACACAACGTTCTAAGCTGTCCCAGTTAAAAACGACCTCATAAACTAACTAACTACCAAGCTTGATCTGCTAAAATCTGAAATCTAATGTATATTTGGTCCTTTGCTGTATGTAGTTCTTAAATACTAAACTAGATTGTTTTTTATTTATTTTTTTTTTTTTTTTGTTTTTTTTTTTTTTTTGCAGACACAGTAGTTTTGGATATTCTCGAAGTTTACTTACCTAAACACGACTTTGTCAAACCTAACAAAAACGAAATGCAGTCTGTATGAAGACGGCTATGTTGTCGTTTACTATTTTGAATAATAATACTCAGCGACTTGTTCTAAGATAACCGAAAAAATTCAAATTTGATAATTATGTCAAAGAGCAAAAACAACTATAGTTGCTAACACTATTAGCACTTTTTGAAAAGATATTATCGAACTTAAGCGCCTTATTTGAATTTCGTGCGCTTTCATGGTATGTTTAATAATAAAATTTAAGTGCTCTTTACGCTGAAAAGATTTTATGTTTGAGAAAAAGTTTTATGTGCTAACTTAAATTTCCATAAATGTGGCAACCATATACTACTGAAAGCTACTCGACTGACATTTGAAGTTCATTTATTGCCAAAAGTAGCCATAAGCACACATAGAAACATATATACACACAAACATGCACACATATGAACAAACATGCACACATATAAACAAACATGCATACATACAAACATAATTACACATCTACATGTATGCCCAAACCACGATGCATATGTAAACACTCGTTATGCTGATGGCCCACAGTCGCACATTCCGAAATATTCCTGAAAGTGCGAAAACTTTCCAGCAAATATAGCTCTTCTACCCCAATTGGATGCATATACTTCGTGAAAAACGAATGTTTGCTGAAATATCACAACTGCTGCACACTTACTCTGAGTGTCCATTCATGCTTGCTGTATTAGCTAATAAAAGCCCCAATTTCATTGGCAAAATGATACTCGAATTCAGAGTCAATTTGAAATCGAAGTCATTAAGTATCATAGATATGTAATTAACACACATCCAGGCATACATATGCACATACATGCCGATTAATTATTCGCTGCAGAGTTTTGTGTTTGCAGTGAAATACGCACAGATAGTTATGTATAGCTTTTGTTATGTAGAGCTTTCTCGGAACTATGAGAATTATTGATAGAGTCCTGATTAAAAAATATTTAAAAAAAAACTTTGAATAAACTTTCGCTGTATTTCTAGAAAAAAAAAAATTAAATTAAATTTAAAAAAAAAACAAATTTTAAATAAACTTTCGTTGAGTTTCCAGAAAATATCACCAAACTGAATTTGTTCGAAGATTATAGTGGTGCCTTAGATAATAATAATGTTTCGTAAAGATTTCTAGTCAATTTAAAAAGTTTTCTCAAAAAGCAGTTTATTTCGATCGTTCAGTTTGTATGACAGCTATATGCTACAACGCTGCCATATCGGCGGTTCCCAAAAATTAGCAGATTTTTAATGAAGAAAGTACGTGTGTACAATTTCAGGACGATACCTCAAAAACTGATAACCGGAAATGGGTAAATTCACTCAGCTCGTCTGGCTGATCATTAACATACATAGATACTACTGTGAGCAAAAAATAGTAAGACTTTGTTGATAATTTTAAAATTCTTAATTTATTCTTCAAAATCTATGTCGTTCCATTCAAAGTAAGCCCTCTTGGCCACAATACACTTATGCCAACGTTTTCTACAAACCTCGAAGCAGTTGTTAAAGTCAATTTCCGGAAGAGCCTTCAATGCGCATAGCTTTTCACGTATAAAGTCTTCAATTGACTGAAAATGGTTTCCACGGAGCGAATAGCTAGAAGTCACAGGGAACTAAAGCAGTGTAATACGGTGGTTGCGGCGCGAAATTGGTTGAAAATATGGCGAAAAACTCACGAAGAATCAATGCAGTTTGCGAAGGTGCATTAACGTGATCCAAAACCCAAGAGTTGTCGGCCCATAATTCGAATATATATTTTTTGAAAAGCTTCGCGCAAACGACATAACACTCAAATGGTATTCTTTGGCGACAGTTTGGCCGGTCGAAAGGAACTCGAAGCGTACCACCTCGATAAACGAAGAAAACTTTCAACATAACCTTGATTTGTCACCTGTTTTGTCACGGTTTTTTTTGACTCCGGCTAACCTTTATGTCGATATTCGGCCGTCTGTTTTCCTCTTAATCGATATTAATCATATGTTTCCGGATCAAACGCAAAGATCCAAGACTCATCGCTGGCAATAATACATTTCATGACATTGTGGTAGCGGGAAAGCATTGTAGTCCAGTCATTTAAGCTTAAATTAGGTAAGAATCTCGGAATTCGATATACCCATTTATATGTCTGTAAATACTTGTATGTTGACACCCTAAAGTTGTCTCAAAACCTACATATGGTAGGGTATATCTAAATGGGTATATCGAATTCCGAGGTGAACTTACTATAATGACTGGACACAGACGTTTCACAGACGTTACAGCGACGTAGTTTTTGGTAAAAAAATTTAGTGATTTTTGAACCAATCATGCTTTCACTTTTCTTGGTCAAAATGGTTTTCACTAATCCTTCTGATATTCCTACGATGCCACTAAGATCTCTGAATATTAATTGCCGATTCTCAAGCATCAATTCCTTATTTTATTGACGTGTTGATCACCAGTTGGCTTTGATAACCGTTCTGGACGTGGTTCATCGTCATTTTCGACCCTCTTTGAATAATATGTACCAATCAGAAACACTTGCTTGCGACAAACAATGGCCACCGAAAGCCTTTCCCCACATTCTGAATGTTTCCGTACCAGAAGTTTGGTCAATATCTTATTTTTGGTGACCTAGCCTACAAGCTTTTAATTCTGTTTAATTTTTCTCTGTGAATTCCAAAGCTGCCTATGACGAAGTTGAAGAGAAACTCTCTTCCTTATATCCTGAGATCGAAGAGTGAATAGCTTTGTCATTTATCTAATTTGCACAGGATTTAAAAAATTGGCATGTTATGTCGATCGCTCTGTTTCACTTATCATCTCCCTATCTCTCTTTATATTCGTCTTACTTGTCTCTCTCTCTCTCCCTTCTTACCTAACTGTCTCCCTCTCTCTATCTATCTATCTCATTTGTCTCTTCCTCTACCTAGCTATATATCTGTTTCCCATTCAATGTCTATCTATATCAGTTGTCTCTCTTTCTATCATCTTTATCTCTCTATCTACCTATCTTTGTTTCTCTCTCACTTCATCTATCTATATCAGATGTCTTACTCCCTTCATTTCTTGCTTTCGCCACATCCAGGGGTATCGATCAAGTGAGTTTAAAGTCAGTCAGGATGCAAATTTCACTTGAATTTTCCAAAAACTTCTCTGCTTTAATTTCGCAATGCAAATTCTAAGCCACCAATATAGGAAGTACTCTTATGTATACATGAGTTCACCGAATTTCCCACTTCCGCTTACACAACTGTGTATGCTCATAGTGTTATTAACATGTTTTCAGACATGCAAATTCAGCTGACAGCCTTTTTGAGTGCAGATTTATGATCGGTGCCATTTGTTGCAAGCGACTTGAGCGCCACAACGAGCCTACGAGGTACAGCGCTGTGTAAGGCGTGCCTTCTGGAAAGGCGTTAAATGTAGCAGTGGGAACAGATTGTAGCAGGGAGTTGTGGTTGTTATTTGGGCGCAGCGGGGGTAGATGCATACAGTGAATGCGAAATGGTGAATATTTCATGAAATGTTGGCAGACAAGAACAAAAAGGGTGAGCCCCTTAGGGAATTCAGCACGAAAGCTTGTATATTTAGTAATGTAAAGACGGGCTTTGAGCGTACTTGTTGCTTTTCTTTAAGACGAAAAGCTACTATTCGACTTCATAAAATGGGCGAGAACCGATCTTCAGCTTTTTGAGCTAATATGCTTACAGTATATAGTTTTTTGATATATTTCGGAGCTTTTGCAATGAAATCATTGTTTGGTGAAGAAAGCAAAACCAGTTGTCAATATTATGGCCATCAAAACAATCATATTAACAGGGTTGTATTTGTTAATCAAGTCCAGAAACTAAATGTAAGTCTCTGGAGGTTTTCGAAAGCGAGAATCATGATGAAAACTACGAAGTTGTAGATTTTGGAGAAACAATGAAGACAAATCCAGCTTTGAGCTTAACATGCACTTTATAAATGATTTGGATAAACACATTTTTTGCAAATTTTGTTTCAAAACTACCTTGTAGTATTGAGTAGTCGAAAAAGTCTTTTCGTATTTTGTCAATAGATGTCCTTGCAGTCGTTTATCTCCAGTGGTACCAATCATACTATATCATATAAATAGTGTTGGAAAGGTGAGATCAGTTAACAAAAAAAATTATATTCGGGGAAGTTGAAAAAAAGTTACAGCTGTTCAAAAATGAGGTAAAATAATGAATAAGTTCGCTATATTTTGATATTTTTGTATAAAAAAGGGAAGAATACCACGCAAGCCACCAATGAAATTTGTGAAGTTTACGGAGACGTTGCTATATCAGTTCGTGTAGCACAAAAAATATTCGCTCGTGACCGTTCTAGAAATTTCGATGTGAAAGATGCACCTCGCTCTGATCGACCTATCGTTGAAAAAGTCAATGAAATTATGGAAAAGATTGATCAGGACCGTCACATAAGCAGCTATGACATCGCTAAGGAACTTAACATTCATCATAAAATAGTTTTGAACCATTTAAAAATGGTTGGCTGAAAAAAAACATCGATGTTTGGGTACCACATGAGATGTCTGTGAAAAATTTAATGGACCGAATTAACATCTCCGATGAAGCGAATGATAACAGGAGACGAAAAGTGAATCAAATACGACCATAATGTGCGACAAAGATCATGGTTCAAGCGTGGTGAAGCTCAACAAGTGGGCGCAAAGCCAGGATTAACGCCACTAAAGGTTATGTTGAGTTTTTGATGGGATTAGAAAGAAATTATAAACTATGAGCTGCTTTCGCCTGGTCGAACGATTGGTTCTACATTTTATACTCAACAACTGATAAGATTGAAACAAGCAATCGAACGGCCAGAACTGATCAACAGAAAGGGCTTGGTTTTCCATCAGGACAAGGCTGGACCACACACATCTTTGACACATCTTTGATGTATCGGCAAAAACTGAGAGAGCTTGGCTGGGAAGTTTTGATGGATCCACCACATAGCCCTGACCTTGCACCATCGGATTACCATTTATTTCGGTGAATGCAGAACTCGCTTAATTAGGTAAAGTAGGCTTCAAGAGAAGCCTGTGAAAAATACTTTTCGCAATGTTTCGCCGAGAAATCAGAAAAGTATTAATGATGGAATAATGTCTCTAGCGAAAAAATGGCAAAAAGTGGTCGACCAAAATATACATATACAATACCATAATATAAAATATACATATTTGGTTTGTTAAAATTCATTATAAATATAAAAAATAAAAGTTGAAGTTTGAAGACTTTTTCCACTATCCTATATTAATTTATTAATTACAAAATGGTGAAAGTGGGCAGTTTTGAGGACCTCAAAACCCACCAGCTGCGTGCCTAGAAAAAATCGAAAGCAATTTTTAAAATTTCATCCTACAGCTATTGGAACACCCTTTAAGCATATGAACTTAAGTAGACAAAAGCCAAAAGTTCGCTGAGCCGGCATGCACTGTCAAGCACCGCCTGCTTGAGCACGTACTCATATGCAAAATCACATGGAGACGCGCCTGTGTACATATGCAAGTGTGTCGTATTCGGCAGCACGTCGTCGTGCAATATCGGTCAGTTTTTGTGAACTATTTTCCTACAGCCGTAGATTGCAGTTGATGTTGGTCAGCAGCATGCCGAGCTGCCGAAATATTGCAAATATCCGCATGAAGCGTGACCCCCCCCCTCACACACACACGCGCATGCACATACGGCGAGTGAACATTGACCGTTGGTGCTCCAGAGGACAGCATCGCACGACCTTATGCGGCGGCCAGCGTTCCGGGTGGCGAGCGTCTGAAAAGCGTGCTAATGACTTAATCTGCTCACATTAAATGCGTGAAAGCATCCGCAAGCATGAACCCCACACACACCAGCATTACAAACACAAACAAGCGATCCCGCCCGACATACACACACACAAACATATATACGCAGAGACGTTGAGTGCGCGCCAGTGCGGTGCGTGGGTCACAAGTGAGACTGTGTGAAATTAAAATGGTAATGCAAGTGAAAGTCGGCAGGATCTACGCTTAGCGCTTTGTGAGCAGGGAAAAAATTAATAAAACAGCTGGAAATGCTGTCAACGTGCTGAGGGCGTATGCTCGCTGAGCAGTGGGCGGAAAAGGTTGCAATAACAATAAAACTAGCGGAGAGCGTAGGAAATGCAGCGTTGTTACATTGTGTGCTTTGAAAAAGTGAGAAATAAAAGGCAAACTAAGCAAACAAACAAACAAGCACACAAACGTAAAAGCAAACAAGAAATCTAAGCGACAGCAAAACCGGAAAACATAAAATGTCCCGAAGCATTTTAATGACGCGTAAAAGGAATGAAAGTAGGGACCAGTGAGCAAAGAAAATGTGGGTGAATTTAAGGGTTTTTAGTAGAAATAGTGCTAGAGACGCAAGACAGTGTTGTCTAAGAAGTTTACTTTTCATTGTTTTATGATTAGTTGGTAGGCTATAAAGAAAGTGAAAGCTCTCACTAACTTTCACTTTTCGAGCTTTCATTTTTTATGTAGTATTCAGCGTTAAATTTTTATTGCCTAAAGTATGGCTGAGATCGTCATAAGAAATACGAGATATATAAGTATCAAGGTTCCTTAAAGCTTACAAAAGCAACTAAAGCTTTCGTTTGCTGGAATAGAATATGCTTTCACGTTCCAAAAGAGATCCAAGCTCAAACACATGAGATCCGATCGACTACTGATTTCTGTGGACATTCATCACTCTTATTTAAAGCTCATCAAAACAATTCCAGCTTACGATTGTTTCTATAAACCAGTGATTTCATGTTCCACATAAAATCTAAAAGACTACTGATTAACGGTCAGAGGCTATAACTTTGTAGACATTCATCACAGCTCATTTAAGCTTGCCAAAGCAACCCAAGCTTTCTATTGTTTCTATAAACCAGTGATTTCATGTTCCACAGAAGATCAAAAAATGCTGCTTAACTGTAAGAGGCTATATCTCAGTGGATATTCATCACGAATCATTAAAGCTGCTTTGATAAGCTTTCGATGATTTAAGTAGCCCATGATGTTCTTCATAAGATCCAAACGAGTACTTAATAACTCACTGTGACTGTCTGTCGGTCCATCCGTACATCCGATATATTGATGAAACTTGGTATGCGAGTTTTTTTTTACTACGTACAAAAAGGACCACTGCCACGCCCACAAATCGTCATTAACCGAAAACGTATAAAGTGCCATAACTAAGCACTAAATTAAGATATAAAACCATAATTTGCACAGGGGATCCCATTAGCAAGGGGCACCTGTGGCTGCGTCCTCTATTTGGTTTGATGTACATACCTCCTGAATCACTGAGGATCTCTTATAAGATATTCTATCGACAGAAAAAAAATAGGAAAATAACCCCGTCTTCTCCCCATATAACGGTACTGTTAAAAACTGCTAAAAAGGCGATAAATCAAGAACTTAATATGCCAGAGACATAAATTAAATACCCGAAATGCTATGGCAGGCCTCTCTGAGAATATAAAAGTTGGACAAGGGGCGTGGCAACGACCACTTTTGAATGACCGATCAAATTTAGTCCATAGTCTTTTATTTCTATGCCACAGTGCAAAAATGAGCGAAATCGGACTACAACCACGCCTACTTTCTCCTATAGCACAATTTTAAATTCCATTAGATTATTTCAATTTCCAGTACACAAATCAAGAAGCATTTAATACAACGAGATAAAGCTTTGCACGAATAAGACCTTTAAAGTATGCCACATTATGACCAAAAATTATCTAAATCCAACCAAAACAATGCAAGCGCCTAGGTACCGAATGTGTGGATTCAGTAGCTATAGCTGACTTTTGACCGAAAATATCGGTCAATGTCTGAGATATACGAGTACTTATAATTGAAATGAAGAGAAAATTGTTTTCTCTTAATAGTATATCTGAGTGTCAAAAATGATTTAAATCGAGTCAATACTTCCTTGAGCCGCCATATACCTAATATAAAAAAATTCGAACTTCCAGGTGACTTTGTACCGCATATATCGGCCAATAAGAGGGTTAACTAAACGAAAATGACAGTTCATGTTTAACTCATAACAGTGTATCTCTGTGCCTAAAATAGATACAATTGGACGAAAGCTAGACCTAGTACCCATATAGCCAAATCAGGATTTTCGAACATCCGGCTGACTTTACTCCATATGATTGGTGATGATACCTTAATGAATATTAGCAAACATTTTATTAGTAAGTAGAAACTGTACTTGTAGTATTGGCAAAACTAAATAAAATCGGGTCGATACTACCGCCAACCCCTTTATACTAAATATAACGATTTTCGTTTTCCTAACAAACTTTATTTCGAATATGTCAGTCAGTGTATGATTTATATACATATATAATTGCTTGGATTCCAATCCTCTGGTTGACGTTTTGTATTTCCCTGACTGTGGTCCCGTTAAGTTGCAATAGACTACAATATTCGGTTGCACCCAAACTTAGCCGTTCCTCACTTGTTTCATTTTTTTCGTTCTACAGAAAGCATTTCTATCAAGTGTACTTTCAAATCTTTAATTTAATATACTTTTAATTTTTTTGTTGTTTTTATTTTTCCAAATACTCAAAATTAAAAGTTTTCGTCACCAAGAATTTTGAGATTTCTCTTGCCCTTTTCACCCCAAGCGACAAATGCGCACTACCACCTATTCATATTAACGTCAAGACAATGATGGCAAAAAAGTTCTGCTTGTAGATGACATTTTTATACACAATACTAGGGTGATCCTTAAAAAATATCAAATATGGTCTTTTCAGTTCATAAAGTAAAACCGTAGCTTAAAGCTTAGAAAAGAGAAAAAAATTTACTACAAATAGGAGCTTTTAATGTTGAAACTAAGATTCACCTTAGAGTAATATTTTTCCACTCATCCTATTTCATCTAACCCCTAAAGTTATGCTACAATAGTTGTCATTCTTTAATCTTTACGTTGTTGTAGTAAAATTTCACTGCTATTTGTAAGAACCACCTTAATAGTAAGCGGCTTTTGCTAATGTGACAAAATAAATGTTTAATTTCCCGTAATTAATTTAACAAATTGTCTAACCTTTTCGTCCCAACCCAAACATCTTAGAAAGTGTACCCCTGCTTCTGGGCGAATGAACCGAATGACAACCGTTGCAATTTATTTGCTTTCTCTCGTGAGTGCAAAGAGGCGTGTTAAGAAATTTAAGACACTGGAAGTGAACATTCATTGAAAGGAACATTCATTAAAAGGAACATGATTTCATTATATATAGGAACCGGTATCAATGGTGAGCGTGTCGCCGAGCTCATTAATTTCCGCTTTAGTCATGTTAGTGATACAGTTCGTTAACAAAAAATCCCAACTCAATGAGAACAAAATGTAACATTTGCCAAAATTAATTAAGTGCTATGAGAAATTCTTAGAAAATCTCTGTTCGCCACCAGCATTTTCATTGTAAACACACATATATATGTACATATATACTATGTTCGTATGTGTTGGTGTTTCGGTTATTACATTCAATTGCCAAAGGCATTGCAGCGCAGCTGTAATTGCATGAATGAATGAATGCGCACATGAATGCAATATAAAGTAGGCCAAACAAGTGTTAATCACATACAGCGTGGCAACAGCAACAACAACAAGAATAAAGTGGGTCAACAACCAAGGCGACTGCCAACTAAAGCGCCGCAGCATCCTCGGCTTAGCAACACCTCACTATCTCATTATTGCAATTATTAACGACACTTGGCTATGCAGTGTACTCGTGAAGGTCACATTTTCGGAATTTTTAGTAACGGTAAAAGTATACAAAAAGGATATTTGGAAAATTGTTTGTAGAAAAAGCTATAAAAAGTGTGACGTAATTATTGAGTATGTTATTAAGTAAATTCTATGCAATTGCATGTATGAAATAAGCTTCATTTTGTATGAGTATATAATTTTTTATGCCAAATGTGCCAAGCTAATATCATATATTTATACCAGTATTTATATATATACGATGTTACCAAACTAGATTCATAAGCATGAAAAAACCCTTTGTTCGTTCTATTTGCATCTCCAATTTTCTAACTGCTTGTAATTATCATTCAACACATAGTCGTTATTTCGCTTTCATTGGAGCATACATGGCGTATACGTAACATTTCATGAATTTTGTTATGCGTTGCATTGTACTTATTAGATACTAGCAGCCCGTCCTGACATCGCACGGGGTAGACAATTATTTATTTTTGGAAATTTGGATATTAAACACTTTTTTCACAAATATTTTTATTTGTATCAAAAAAATCCCACAATTACATTTGTATGTAAGTCTATTTATGTTCAATTTCTTTGATGGTTTAAGTGGCGGGCACTTTTGAAAAATTCAAAAATAATAAAAAAAAAATAATAATAGTCAAAAATTTAAAATAACAGTAATAAATAATGAATTCAGTAAATTATTAAATAAATATATTAAATAATAATAATAATAATAATAATATTCTTTAAAAATTAGCGTATAAAAATATTATAAGTAAAAGTAATAATTACGAGAAAAATAAAAAAAGAAATTAAATAAAAATACTAATCATGAAAAATTAAAAAATAAAAATAATATTTGTCAAAAAATTAAAATAACAGTAATAAATAATGAATTCAGTCGTTTTACATATATTTTTGCCACTGCATGTGCTCAATTCAGCTAAATAGCAGCGACAACGTCGAATTCCTTACTTTGATTCTATCGGCTATGTTAGCCGCCAAATCGAACATCGTACAGAATTCAATTTGCACCTTCTCTATACTTTACATACTCTGGCCCGGCGCGCTTTTCAGAATGCATCGCAAATAACGGACACGGCGCTAGGGCAGTTTTGTTTACTTTTTGAATTTTTTAATCCATAATATCTTTTGAATGGAAAGTCCAATTTAAAAACTATTTTATAAGTAGTTAAATGGTCTTGACCATAAAATAATTTATTTGGATAAGGATTAATATAAACACATAAATAGCATGGTTTGAATTTGGTTAGCTTTTTCATTAATGTTTAAAATGAAAAAAGTTGTTGTAGTGACATAACTTCAATAGTTGGACATATGCTACCGCGGAGTTTTTTGTAGACATTATGATGTTCTTCTATATTGTTTTACATTATTTTGTTCTATCGGTAATGGTTGCGGCAGCGCATTCGACGAAAGACATTTTAAGACTCATTTTTCTACTCCTTCGGTTACAAAGTTTACCATGGATCCCTAATTTTTTTTTTAATAAAATGTAGCCTATGTCAAATTGGAAGAATGTAGCATTCTATTGGTGAAAGAATTTTTGAAATCGGCGCAGTACTTTTTGAGCCTATTCATTCCAAACATACAAAAATAGGTACGAATCTTTCCTCTTTATAATATTAGTATTAGTGTAAACCTAAAATGTAAAATATTGTAATATCACTTTTCATAAGTTTACAGGAGCAGAAAAACAGATAGAAATTGGGAACACTCAATAAAAAATTTGTATTTTGGTTATAACTTGGTTGTAATTAGGTTATGATTGGGTTATAATATAGTTATAATTTGGTTAAGATACGATTATAATATGGTTATAATATGGTTACATATTGTAAGAAGCTCTTAAAATTGTTTAATACTCGCAGACCTTTTATATTTCGTAGTTTGGCAACCCTAGTGTTCTTCTCAGTTTGTTTTCACTCCGCTGCGACACGGCACTCCTCATCGTATCAGTTGTTCTTTTGCTTTTTCCGAAAATCAATGGTTTCGGTTGCAGCTATACATAAGAAGCTTGAAATGCCGTTCCAGAGTTCCCTTATGTCGAGTTGTTGACGAATGCTCAGATCTGTTGTGATTGCAGCCTTCGAAATCGAACTTTCCGTGTGTTGGTTGACGTGCATTTTTCGCTGCCACAGAGGTCGGTTGGCCACGGCGAAGTCTATCAGTCTCAACTCATTTGGAGATGTTGACGGGATGTTGTTGTTACCGACTGTTGTGCCAAAGACACCTTCATTGCTCACCCTGGACTTAAGGTGCTCACAGAAGGCATCTTGGTCACGTTGTACTTCTCTTCTGTCGGGGCAAATAAGTGCTATACCGAAGAACTTCGCTTTGATGCGAATTGTGACTAGGCGTTTATTCACCGGAGTGAACGGCAGTACTCGGTGACGGAGTCTCTCCCCCACCACTAATCCCAAACCGGCTTTGTGCTCCTTTATATGGCCGCTGTTGTAAATGCCACAAGGAACTACTCGTTTTAGTCCTTATCCATCCATCGCATTTCTTGTGCGGCGGTGATGTCAACCAGTTGGGCAGCGGCATCTTCATAATTAAGGGACCGGACATTCCAGGTGCATGCACTCAAATCGTAATTTGTCATGATTGTCATCAAAAGGGGGGTTTCTCATACCTGGCTGATGGTTATTTTTCATTGTGTGCGTTTTTTTACGTGGCGAGTCCCAAACCCAGCGCATGAGAGCCCCCAGGTTGTGTCGAGCATCTGCCTACACACATATAAGGCATTGCAAGTTTTCCTCACCATGTACTTGGTGCGGTCCTTGAAAGAGAGTTGTATTCCATTTATCGTAGGGGATCTCCATAGAGGAATTTTATGTTTTCTTGTGAACACCAGCAGATACATTTTCGCCGGGTTAAACCCCAGACCCGCTTGCGTTGCCCAGTTCAGGTCTGCATTGACTACCACATAATACTGCTAATGGTCTGTGGGTACCTGCCCGTTATTAAGATGTCAATGTCGTCCGTGTGTGCCACTATCGTAGGCTTTGCCTTTCAAGTTCCTTAGCAATTTAATCAGCTTTGGTGTCCATAGAAGCGAAAATAGTACTCCACTTTGGGGAGTTCCTTTACAGGCTGCCTTAGTCATTTTAGCGTCGTTTCATTCTGCTCTTATCCGTCTAAAGGTCAAAGGGCTTCTGATCCAGCGTTGTATAGCAGGATTAATGAGACATTTTTAAACGCTCCAAAAATGTCCAGGAATGTTCCACGAGTGTATTCCTTATATTATAGAATACCAGTGTACAGAGTGCAGTCTCTACCCTTCGTATGTGCGTGCTGCGTCTTGTATAAGCTTCTAAGAGGAGCTTCGGCCCTAATGTACGCGCTCAAGATTTTCTCTAGCGTTTTCAGCAGGAAGGAAGTTAAGCTTATGAGCTAAACTCTTTTTGAGTAGGTTGGGTTGGGTTGGGTAAATAATACAATTTCAAGAGAAAACAATACCTTTTTATGCTACAACAACTGCGGAACATATTTTCTTTATTGGCTACATTTTAATATGCACATACAAATTTATTACCGCAATTCGGCGAATTCAATAGACATACAGTAACATAACAGTGAAATCGGCAAATGATTTTTATCGAAGCGTGACGCCGTTTTAATGTGATAGCCATAACGCCCATCGATGGAAGCTCCTTCCTGTTCATGCACAAACACACACAAGTAACGTTATATATATATGAGATATATGTATACATATGTATGTGTATGAGTTTTTTCACGTGCGGATCGAATTCCTAACGATGGCTCGTATTATTCTCGTGCATTTTTATTGCAGAGATTGTGTCTGAGTGGACTAGATATGTGTGTGCTTATGTGTATGTATCGCTTTTTAAAGGTAAACAGTTACTTTACTCGCCAACGCATTCTCACTTATATTTATTTGAAGTCCTCACTCGCACTTATGTTCTGCCTCACTGAGTGGGCCCTTCCTGACAGCTGTTTATTTATTTGTTTTGTTATTATTTTTTGCACTTCTTTCATTTTGCGCCCAAAGGGCTTT
This sequence comes from Bactrocera correcta, assembly GCA_027475135.1. NCBI lineage: Eukaryota > Metazoa > Arthropoda > Insecta > Diptera > Tephritidae > Bactrocera > Bactrocera correcta. The sequence goes on from CM050325.1 coordinate 71,295,052, forward strand.
TCGTTCGTGGTTTCATTTGGCTTAACTGTTGTACACGTTTATGGGACCGCAGATATGCCTGCGGTTATAGCATTACAATGCAAACGCCAATGGAAGCCGGTGTGTGGTGGGTAAACGTCGATGCTGCAGCTGACGGCAGATAAGCGAAATTTCATACGAGGTGTGCCGCTTAAATAATGTTGCTAAGAAATGCATTATTAATATAATGTATCATAATATAATATGATCCCATCCGCGGCGACCATGTTCACAAAATAGAAGAAGGAGCACAGACTTGACCTTAATATTGCAATTTCAGTCGATGGCGTTAAGATCTCGACTGTCAATAACTCTAAGAATTTAGCTGTGACTTTCGGCATCCTGTGCTGCTGCGAAGAAACGTTGCTGGCAACATACAAGATAATCGGCTAGCCGGTCTTTAACTACGGGGCACCAATGTGGTCGCCTGGATGCAGTGGAAAACAGACGAGGAAACTAGAAACATGTCAGAACACTCACTCCGAACTACAACAGGATGTCTGGTGACGTCTCACATCAAACGCCTGCAAAGTGTGGTCCGAATGCTCCCAGCTAAGAAGCGTAATGAAGTCTTCTCCAAGCAGTTTCTGCTGAGGACCTTTCGCAGAAATCATTTCTGAAGACACCTGCTTTTGGCTTGACCGCTCTTCAACGACGTCGACGACATAAGGCAATACGCCGACCAGACCAGACTTCGGATCTTTAGACATGCTATGCCATTCACAGTTGAGCAATTAAGACCTTCACCGACTCCCTCTTAGTGAATGGCGTACTTGGAGTGAAACCACAACTCACTACAGACGAAGAACTCGAGTTGCCGCCAGAATCGAGAGTGACCCTTGCGCAGCTTCGTTCTTCGTTAGATCCGGAAATATATCAAACATATATTTCCAGCGTGCAATGAGTTCCCGCATGACACTAAACATCTCTTTGCATGCCCTGCTAACCCTACACATCTGACACCCTTTGGTCCGACCTCGTCGAAACAGCACGTTTCCTGGGCTTACCGTTGGATGACGTCGATGACAACTTATCTATTCCTTACCAATCCTAACGGACATTAGGAACCCGTTGCAACAACAACAGTAACCTCTTATTACCGGGCGACTAAGAGATCAGTGCCAAGGACCAGCTCGAAGTATATACGGCCGTTTATCCAAAAACCTACTCCTTCCAGAACAATAACTGAAAATCGTTAAAGCTTTCCCTGAAACTTTGGTTCTGAAAGAGCTTTTGAAGAGGAACTGCGTAAACATTTGCAAAGCCCACACAAATAATACCCAACAGACTTGAACAAATCTACAAATAACCGACGCAAAACTATATACTTCGATCCTTTTGAGCTTTGCCAGTTCCAATAGCGCAAGCCTACAGCTCGTAAGTTTTATATATAAAATACAGTTATATCCTGTATACGAAAGGCCATTTTCACTGACCAACGCAGACCAGTAACAATTTACACAAAAACACTCAAATATATACACACATTAAATAAACAGCCAGCTACGGCTGGTGCGCTGCCCACCGACAGCCACCGTCGTTTCATAGACCTTTGCAGCTGTTAATGTGTCAGCATTGCGTCTCGCCACGCCTTCATTCATGTCCTTACCACCGCAGGGCATTCTCAAGTAACATAAATGTACTTACATATATGTGTATAGGATTTCCAGTGAAATATGTCGCCTTGCTTTAAGCAATTTATGAAGTACGGAAGGCCTGAAGGAGTGCTAAGTGGCCTGTATGAGGTAATAAATATTGAAATCATTAATTAAATCTGTAATTTGCACTTTAGCTGCTGTGGTTACGTTTACTGGCCGCTTGCCAAGAAAATATTCGAATTTTTGTGAAAACTTTGCAAAGTTTAGTTTATGGTTCGTTATTGCTATGTGCAGTCTGGTGATGTTGGCTCGTTGCAGAGTGACTATTGATCGATCTTTTGGTTTTTGCAACTTTTCTGCAGTTGCATTTCAAGGTTGGAGAAGAGAAAGAGAGAGAGATAGTCCAATTTTCAGACTTTTGTATAACTGTTTCATTGGAAATGATTTCAAACTCAAATTTGAAGTCTAACGAGCTTTCAGCAATTAAAGGAAGATAAGACTTCCGAAAATTGATTCAGATTGTTACGAACTTCTATGTGCTGTCTCGACTTCCATATCGGAAACACATTCCCTGCCTTCCATTACTCTAGACTGATTTCACCAACGATCGGATATATTACAGAAACATTTACTTGACTCTTTTTTTTAAATCAGATAAAAGAGGTTCGGTGGTAAAGCAAATTCATTAACATCTGGATCTCCGCTCTGCAGTATACTGACTAGCAACGTCAAACATAAAGACAAGGAAGGCAACAAAGATGAGGCCGTAAAACCAGATCAAAATATGGTTTCTATATACGAACAGGCAGAGAAACCGCAGAGACAATGGTTTCAAATGCGGTCTCTCTGTCAATAGACTAGAGGTTAGGTTAGGTTACGACCTAAGCTATCTTCTAGTCTATTGTCCAAAATCGATAGACAATATTTGTTTACAAATACTCCTCTTACATAGACGAAGCATTTTGAGCTTACCACAAACTCATTTAGGCGATTACTGTCAATCACATTCACTTCGCTAAGTTCTCCAAGGGTGTGTTTACCGAGACATTTCAATCTCAGTCTGGCAAAGGCCGGACAATAGAGAATAAAGTGATAAGACGATACCACCTCGCCTTCCTTCACACAACTTTGGCCAAAAGTGCCCGACAAATATTTAGACCTGCCCATTGGACAGTCTACAGTCCAAACACCTAAAATAGCCGCGAGATTTACTTTGCTAAGTGCAAGTCGCAACTTTTAGAGAATGGAGTCATGTGTGAGGAATGTTCACTCACTTGGGAGTTCGAAAAGAAGAAACGACTGGCGCGATGTTGTTAACTGTAACTGCGTAAGCGGTTTCTACGCCATTAAAGAAGAGAAGAAGAGGAAGTAGGAACTTTTACGATTCACTTTGTGCCAGAAGGATGTTGCAGTCATACAAGTTTTGGTTGTTGATTAGTGCCTACCAAGCTCCCTCAAGTTCCATAGGTCTAGAGCTAAAGCACAATAAGACATCGTCAAACGACTCGCTTCCATTTGGAAGAAATTGGGGTAAGGGTGCCTCCATGGGAAGCTCATCTGTAGAGCAGTTTCCGGGATACCGCTGTGACCGAGCCCTCTTACAAGTATAATATGGAAAAAACCTGAAGCTGTTGCTAATGATATCATGTTCTCTTGGATTAATTTTGAGCAAATAGACTAATCTAGAGAGTATAATGGCAAAAGCTTGAAAAAGGCGCTAGTGTTTAGAGAATGCTGTATAAGAATAGGCAGCCACAGCAAAATGTCAAAGAGCTACGAGAGATGAGAGACGAGAGAGGATCTTAAGGGGTTACATGGGTTTCCTCGGGCAAAAAACGGCCTTTTTCAATAATTTTTTTTACATATAAAAAATGAAATATTTTAATAATTTTTTTTTTTATTTAAAAGACTCATATTTAATAAAAATTTTGAAAAATTTTCAAAAACAAATATCAAAATGGCAGTCATTACGACGCCATTTCCGGCAGTCCCTCGGAAAAAAGCTGCATCCGCGTTGTCAGCAGAACTTCTTTTAGGATCATATGAAATAAAAATTAAAAATACCTGTTATAGTAGAGACAATAAACTAGGTATTGAACGCAGAAAAAAAAAATGAAAATTGTATTTTTGGAAGACGTTTTTTATAAAAAAATGGCAAATTTCGATGAAAATTTCTCGACATTTTTGTTTTTTTAAATAGTTGTAATTAAAAAAAATCCTTCGTTCAAGATGTTGTAAATGATATCTCGAAGACCTGTGTAAAATTTCATCGTCGGTTGAGTAGTTCGCGAGAAATCTTGACAACAGACTTTGAATACATAGTTCTGAGAAAAACGCGTTTAAAGACGGCGCAGTTAGCCTAGCTAGCTGCAAGCGCACAAGTTCTCAAAGACTGTATCTCCGAAACTATTAGTCGGATCAACTTGAAAATTTAGGACAACATTCTAGAGATGTTATAGAATTTAATAAGACAAAAAAATCGATTTTTTGAAACTGTGAAACCCATGTAACCCCTTAAATTGTATAATTGTATATCGTTTTGGGGCTTCCTTTTTAAGCGTTGAGCTCTCAGCTAAGCGAAACTGAGAGAGTTAAAAATTCAAAAGTGTTAATTTAATCATTTTAATTGAGAAAATAGTCACAAGGAGAGCAGAAGGACAAAATTACGAATTCTTTTTACAGTTATTAAACTTAAGCTTTAAAGTACTTTTAATTCTTTTGCACAGTGTAACTGTAAATTATACACTGCTATGGCCTCCATTAAACATATATAAATTACATTTTGATTTATAAAGCTTTAATTACCCAAATAAATAAGAAAAGTGCTTAAAACAATACCGAAAGGATAACGGGTTTTGGATAAATGCTGTTACGAGTATAAACCATATACAAGCAAACAAAAGCAACAGTCGAATGAGTTCAAAAGGGAAACAGATGAGCGGCATTAAATTGATAGGTAACAACGGGATCAGATACCATGGTTGCCATATCATTGCATTCCATATAATCTGTCTGACTCATTACGAGTGTTTTATGTTTTGAAAGTTATTATGTGCAGCTTGTGCGCGGATTTATCTACTTTTTATTGCTGTTGTTGGTAGACTGTACCGGCATTTATTGCCAGCTAATAATGTGCATTTGTGTGTGTAGTTAAAATATGTTGCATTATGTAATTGCACTCTTCGGTTGATTAACTAGATAATTACAATATTTACTTCAATCAAATGTATTTTTGTGTGTGTGTGTGTGTGTGAGAGTGTGTGCATTGAAATAATTGGACGCCATGTAATCGATTGTTGAAGTGTCATTTTAATAAATGTTCGCATATATCACTTTTTATGCCACTTATACGTTTTCACCGCTACTTTTTTTAAACGGTAGTTTAACTTATTTTTCTATTTTTTTCTTTTTACATTTTTTCCACGAAAATTAAGGCATTAAGCTGAAAGCGGTAAGAAGTAGAGAAAATGCATAATTAAGCCAATTTGAATAAATAATTAAATAACAAAAGTGATCATTTTGCATTATTTATGTGAAGGGAAAATGCATACAATTTTTTAAACTCGGGCTATGAAGTGTCTTAATTCAGTTTAATACCACAAAACGGACATTAAAGCACAATTAAAAGACATGAAAAAATTTTAAAGAGGAATGAGAAATAATCATCATTCATTACTATACGAGTATTGCTCTCATTTTTTATAAAATCAGTGATATTTGATTTGAACAGAAACTTGGTTTTTTGCTGTGGCAAAGCAACAGGATGTGTTCAGTTTGAAACTAAGTTTTTAGCACCCAGTAGGAAAGTACATGATCTACTTCGGATTCAATAGGCAATTGAGAATTAAAGTCCTCTCTCGACGAACAAAAACCAAACTCTATAAGTCACTCACCATCCCCATCCTGCTGTATGGTGCAGAGGCATGAACGTCTGATAAGTCGACTTAACGGGTTTTCGAAAGAAAGGCTCTGCGGTTCCATCCGTGTGAAGCAGAGGCTCCATTCCGTTAGAGAGATCAAGTGGAGAAGAACCTGGCTGCTTTTGGTATCTCGAAAGAAGAAACGACTGACGCGCTGTTGGTAACTCTGCTATAACCGCGTAATCGGTTTCTACACCATTAAAGAAGTTCCCTTCAAGGGTGATACACTAATTAAAGCCACCCTACCTAGGTGGAGACGAACCACCTAGCCACCCATTTCTGTAGTACGATTTGTCCTTTAGTTCAAAATAGGCCTCAGTTTCGGTGATCACCTCTTCATTATGCGAAAATTTTTTTCCCAGCGATCATTTGCTTTAGTTCTGAGGATAGAAAAGATTCGCAAGGGGCCAAACTGGAGAATGCAGTGGATGCAGAAGCAGTTCGAAACCCAATTCATGGATTTTTGCCATCGTTTTCACTGACTTTTTACACCGTACATTCTCTTGGTGACACAGCACTTTCTTTTTCTTCACATGCGTCCGTTTTTTGTAGTAAATTCCACAAGGACCTACTCGCCTCAGTGCTTGTCCGGCCCATTGCATTTCTTGGCTGGCGGTGATGTCAACCTTAATTCTAACGAGGACATCAACCAGCTGGACAGCAGCACCTTCCCAATTAAGGGACCAGGTACATGCCCTTAAATCGTAATGCTTAATGCGTTTGCCATGGTCGTCAACAAAAAAGGGTTCCCTCGTCCGAGGCTGTTGTTTCCTTTTCATTAGAGGCGTTTTTTACGTGACGGGTCCCAAACCCAGCCCACAAACCTCGGGACGGGATGTTTAGCCTTCTTACTATAGCTCGCCTTCAAACAGATGTTTTTTGGCTACACAGAGCATACTTGGTCTAAGACCGGATATCGTGAGCTGCTTGAGCCATATGTAAAAGAATCGTTTGTGGCCACTCCCAAGTGAATAGCGATCAGAGAACTTTCCTCACTTGCGTGAACTTCTACACATGACTCCATTGGTATTCAATTGCGCAAAATACATCATCGTATATGCCTAGGAGTTTTGTGCAGAATATTCCCAACTGAGAAGTTCGCTGATATGATATCCATGAAGTATGTTAGGTATTCAAGTTGTTAACGGAATGATGGGTCATAGAAAAAGTAAGCTCTAACTCATTCTATGACGCCTCATTTTTCTTAAAGCATGAAGCTGCAACATATTAAATGAGAAAAAAGAGGGTTAAGCAAAAAAAATTATAAAGCGAATTGAAAATCAGGCTTATTTGTTTTATTTTTTCACTTTTCTTTGATATTAATATAGTCAATACCAATACCATTCCATATGCTGCTAAGGCAATTCTTTTTTGTATCATTAGCACGTTTTATTGTCACTCAACAGCAGCGCGGCAGCTTGCCTCGGCGACACTGGCGCTAATTATAGATTTCATGTTCCCCTTCAGGCATTTCTCGGAATCTCAAACATACCTTTTGCTTTGTCATCGAAAGTTTCCGTGCTGCATATGTCACTGCACTGAATCACGCATTCAAATTATGTCACGCAGAAAAATTTAGGGTAAATAGTTTTTCGAAGCATTTTTGGAATTTAATGGCTTTGCTGAAATATGGGTGTCAGTTTGGTATGAAATTCCTTGTGGCGGCAACAGATTTTATATTTTTAGAAAAGGCAACAAAATTGATTTGTTTAATAAAATCATACGTTTTATGGAAAGATAAAGACTTGGAGATATTTTATAGAAATTTTGTATCAATATTTCATTGCTAGCTTATAGCAGCGGCAAGAAAAATAATTGTAGTTTTGAAGAGATATAGGCGATTTGTGAGAGTTTTTAACGTAGTGTAATTGGCTGTCCAAACTTCAAACCTGTTTTTCTGGAAACAAGTTTTGTAAAATAAGTGAGGAAAATATCTCCGATACAGATGCTCTGATAGACTTGAAATTTTCACACCAGCTTTTAAGATATATGTCAGAAAATGATCGAAAGAATCAGCTTTTTGATAACAATTTCGATTTAAGTTACTTGGCAGTGGTGTTTTCAACAAAACCGAGTTTTTCTGGACGCCGCCATGTCGTCGAAAATAAAAAAAATATTTCTTTGATGATTAATGTTTTTTAGATTTTCTAGAATTGTAAGCAGATAATATTATTTCATATCCATTATAATTCTAAAGAACTCTTTTTTCATATACATATGTACATATATATCTTTAAATTATATTATTTATTTATGTAATTTTGTTTTGTCATAGTAATTTCTATATTTCTTTTAATTAATTAATCGCATTTTAAAAATTTTTCCTTAAAATTAATTAAATTGATTTTTTTTATTTTATTTTACTTTATTTTAATTTATTTAATTTCATTTTGTACTTTATCATATTTTATTTTATTTAGTTTGTTTTGATTTTTTTATTTTGTTTAATTATATTTTAATTAATTTCATTTTTGTTTAATTTTTTAAAGAATTTGATTTTCATATTTTTTTTACTTTTATTTTTTTATTTTACGTTTTTTTAATTAATTTTATTTATTCTTTTATTTTAATTACGATCACATAATTTATTTTTTTTTATTTGGTTTAATTTAATTCTAATTTATTTACTTTTATTTAATTATTATTTTTTACTTTATTATTTTTTTTTTGTTTTGTTTTTTGTTATTATAATTAATTCTATCTTATTTTGTTAAATATTTTTATTTCACTGCTCATTTAATTTTATTTTTTAATTTTACTTATTCTTATTTATTTTAATTACTTTTATTTTTATTTTAACTCATTTTATTTTAATTTAATTTTTTTATTTGATTTAATTAATTATTTTTCATTGTAATGTAATTCATATTAAATTTTTTAATTTTGATTTTTACTTTATCTTATTTTATTTGATTTTGTTTTATTTTATTTAAATTTTTTTAACACATATTTTTATTTGATTAATTTCTTTTTTAATTCAATTATTCAATTTTTACTTTTTTTTACTATTTTTTAGTTTTTGTTTTAAGATATTTTAATTATTTTTATTTTATTGGGTTCAATTTCATAATTTTTTTTATGCTGATATAATTTTTTTATATTCTTTAATTTTATTTTAATTTGATTTGGATTTTCATATTTTTTTACTTTTATTTTTTGTTTTACGTTATTTTAATTAATTTTATTTATTTTAATTACGACCACATAATTTAATTTTTTTATTTAGTTAAATTTGAGTTTAATTTATTCGCTTTTATTTAATTATTTTGTTTTTATTTTACTTTACTTTTTGTATTTTTGTTTTTATGCTTTTATTTTTTTGTTTTACGTTATTTTAACTAATTTTTTTTATTTAATTTTTTAATTTTGGTTTTAAGTTATTATAATTAATTTAACTTATTTTGTTTAAAATTTTTATTTTATTGCTCGTTTAATTTTATTTTTTTATTTTACTTGTTCTTATTTATTTTAATTACTCTTGATTTGTTTTGATATTTTTCATTTTTATTTTAACTCATTTTATTTTTATTTGATTTAATTAATTATTATTTTTTAATGTGTTTTATATTAGTTTTTTTAATTTTGATTCTTACATTAGCTTATATTATTTGATATTGTTTTATTTTATTTAAACTTTTTATTAACACAAGTTTTTATTTCATTCAAATGTTTTTTTAAATTAATTTTATTATATTTTTTTAGTATTTTTTAGTTTTTGTTTTCAGTTTTTTTTTATTAATTTTAATTTATTTTGTGCAATTTCATAATTTTTTTTTTATATGGTTTAATTTTCTTTTAATTTATCCAATTTTATTTTTTTTTCTTTGATCTTCTTTTAATTTCAGTTATTTTATTTTATTACTTTTTAAGCTTTGTTTTGATTTTGTTAAATTTTATTTTATTTTTTTATTTGTTTTATATTTTACTGTATTTTATATTATCAAATTATTTATTTTAATTTTTAACTTATTTTGTTTTGATACATTATTTCTATTTATATTGGCACGCCACCCTCAAGTATTGCAAAAGCGGTCCTAGTGTGGGCGACTGTTCTTTAGTGACCTGCAAGTGGCATATACCAATGATTTGACAACACAATGCTGAGATCATTCTGAAAAAAAAATTAAATTTTTATTATATTTTATTTTTTTTACTTTATTTCTTTTTATTTTTTTGTTTATATTAAATTCTTTCATTTTAAAATATTTTTTTATTTCTTTTCTTTTCATTTTACTTTAATTTTTCTTATCACATTTTATCCCACTCTTGACACAAACCCTTTACAATTACTCTCATACTGTTGCAACAGCGCAGCTTTTCTTCAAATAATACAGTGGCTATCAAACAGCCAAAAGCTCAACAGTGCGTATAAGTAACGGTTGCCCTTAGCGAAAATCACTCAAACAACAGAGTGCAACTAAAAATCCCTTTTGAGTTCAGTAAACACACTCAAATCGGCTATATAGGTCAACCATGTGACAGTTTGTGTCTTTTTGCTCATCTCTTTGCTGTCGCGGCGGAGTCTTCTGTCTTCCGCAGCTGAGCCAAAGCATTTGCATTACTTTCTATTTCAGTTGAATTCGCTTTGTTGCCTGTGGTTGACGCATCTTGTCCCTGCTCGCGAGTGTCGCCTTGTCATTGTTAATATTTCAATAAAAAAAAAACAAATAAATATGTATATCTGCGTGTAGATAGCAGTAAAGCCTTAAAAAGCGCGCGCCCGTGTGCAGTTAAATCAATATTCAACAGATTTCCTATAAATTATTTCACTTCCGCGGAGACATTTCAACGGCATCAAGCTGAAGCGTAAAAGCAAAATTAGTAAGAAAATGTGAGTAATTATTCAAATGGATTTAAATGAAGCGTAACGGAAGAAAATTTGCACCAAACTTGTGTTTGTGTGTGTGTACTTGCTGTTCGTGTTTTTATGATTTTTCTGTGTTTGCAAGATTTCTTTATTTTTTAGATTTTCTTTTGTGCGTGTATTCTAAATAAATATTTAATTTACGTACCTTCGTATATATGTATATGTATAGCAGGTGTGTATGTGTGCGTGTATTTGCAACATCTAATGGGTGCTTTCAGCAAACCGTAAAGCACTTGGGAGTCTGTCGTGGGCGTGATGTCAATTACGAGGCGGCGCCTCGATGGCGACAAGTGTGCAAAAAGTGAGGAAGACTGTCTTTATATTGCTGGAGAGTTTATCAAAAAAATTTACATATAATCAGTATAATATTAAAGTGTAATATTTTTGAAGTAATACAAATTAATTAAAACTGAAAAAAATATGTGTATATAGTGAAAGTTTAAATGGGGTCAAATGAGAGACAGATGTTTTGACGTGAGAATTTTCTATTAAAAATTAGGCACCTGATATTAAGCATAAAAGCAAGTGAGAAAATAAATGTTTTATTTCAAAAAATTAGAGTGTGTTTGGAACATTGATCGAAAAATGATATATAAAGTTCTTTATGGAACATAAAAAGACTAAACTTGTGTGAACAAAAAGATACCAAGATCACGTAAAACCGATATTAGTGTTGATAAAACCATAGTAACCATAGTAAGAGCAAAGCCAATCCTTTTAAGTCAGCTAGAGAAATAATTATCAAAGTTATTGACAAATATGGTGTGGACGTGTTCAGAAAGCTTGTATGAAGACGATTCAACAACGCAGGTCAAATTTTGGGACGAATTAGCAAGAAGAAATTACTCCTGTCGAAACGCTACATCAAAATTCGACTGACGTTTGCAAAGGCCCACAGAGACAAACCTGCACAAGTTTGGAGGAACGTGCTTTGGAGCGACGAAACCAAGATAAATAGAATAGGTTCAGATGGAACTACATTTTCAGGTCACCCACAAAGTCAAGTCCTTAACCTTAAGTATACCTAAACAAGTTATAAGCACGATGGTGGAAGTGTTCATGATATGGCAATTGTTCGAATAAATGGTAAAGTGGACCGGTTTCAGTATTTTGATATACTGAAAAATGAATGGAGCCATTTGTATCTGAAACTGGAATTGAAGAGGCTTAGTATTCAATCCCAAAGGAACGATGTTAAAAACTGGTGGACGGTGAAGATATGAAGGAGTGATTAAAAATAGTAATAGTACAAAAAATTAAATTAAATTTTGAGGTTATGCGAAAAAAATCTTTAAATAAAAGTTATAGATATTTTAATTGCCTACAACATTCTCAGATAACTTTTTTCTATAGAATTCATAGCTTTGCGGAAAATCGAGCTAAACTGTTTTAACTTTTAAGGGGTTACGTGGGTTAACGGGTTTCAAAAAATCGAATTTTTTGATGGTCCCATTAAATTTCAAAACATCTCTAGAATATTGTCCTTAATTTTCAAGTTGATGCGAGTAATAGTTTCGAAGCTGCAGCTTTGATAACTTGTGCGCTCGGCGCCAGCTAGGCTAAGTGCGTTGACTTTAAACGCGTTTGTCTCGAAACTGTGTTTTTGAAGCCGGTTGGCAAGATTTCTCGAGAACTACTCAACCAAACTCATGCAATTTTACACAAGTCTTTGAGATCCATTTCTTAAAAACTTGCAAGAAGGATGTTTTTTTCGATTGCAACTAAAAAAAATGGCGCAAAATTGTCACTGAAATTTTCATTTTTTTTTTTTTTTTTTTAAAAAATGTCTGCCAAAAATCCAATTTTCAGTTTTATTCCAAAAAAATTTCGTCCAAAATCTAAGTTAAGGTTTTAACTAAAACACGTATTTTTTCACTATACATAGATGATTCTATAAGGAATTATCCTCTCAAAGCGGATGCATCTATTTTCCGAAGGCTCACCGGAAATGGCATCTCAATGGCCGAGTTTAAAATATTTTGTTTTCCAAAAATTTCAGAATTTTTTTGTCAATAGTGCATTTTTGTAACAATTAAAAATTCTTTTAAAATATTTATTTTTTTATGCGAGAAAAAAAATTTTGAAAAAGGCTTTTTTTTATCCGAGGAAGTTTATGTAACCCCTGCCTCTTCTCTTTCCAACATCTTAATGCCCGCAAATTTTTTTCCTTACATTTTCGTTAGCGCATCTTACTTTTCTAATGAGTTTCTTCCAGCTGTGACACTTTTTGCTTTCAAAAATTATCGACACGGATCTATATGTGTTTCAGCAAGACTACTCCAATCGGAAAATTGCAGAATATTTTAGTAGTGTGCCAAATATATTTGCCATACATCTGAAGCCCGAAATTGCAAACAATTGCTGCTTAGAAGAAAGCCAGACAAAATAATTTAGTTTTGAAATTGAAAGATAAATAGAGAATTGCAATCAGTGAAACGGACTTTAATTTAAATAATTTCGAAGAACACATTGTTTTGTGCAACCGTGTGGAAAAATTTAATCGAGCTGATTTTAATTTACAGTAATGATTATAATGTAAGCATGACAAGGAATTTCATTTCCAAGTAAATATTTCTAAGGATCGTAAACATAAACTTTTGTTGCCTTAAAAGTTTGAATAGCACTGGTTTGCTATATAAAAATCGTTTATTCCACGAGCTATTGACAGTTTTTTAGGTATGCTCTTTATTGTCGTTGTTGTAATGATTTTTGTTATTGTTGTTAAGATTTTTAGTTTATATCATTATTGTTTTTGCTATTTTAGTGGTATAAAACAGTTTTGGAAAACTCTACTTAGTACCAAGAACCGAGTTCCCTCCGAAACAACTACAACATATATGGTAGTTTTAAGAGGTTATATGTACATAAGTATGTGTACAGTTACAAAGCCGAAAAAAGAGAATTTTTCAGAATTTTTTCTGAGAAAAATTTCAAATTTACTGATCCAGAAATTTGTAGACATATTATGGTACATTTTAACTGTATTTTAAGACTTAGTATTAGTAAAAATATTTATTTGGAAAGGAACTACAGCTGATCACCGAGAGCTCCCCTCAAAAAATACGTTTTTGGGTGCCTTTGGCAACGCTTTATTCCATTTATTCATGCATGCCATAAAATTCAATTATAGTGGCTCTGCATTGAAAATTACTTATTTTGGAACCTCAAGCCCTAACATAATATTTGAAGACTCATAATAGCAAGCTTTCAGCATACAGTGCCAATATTTAGCACAAAACTACACATGCAAGCAACTTAAAATTCGCAAGCAAATTCGCCAATCGTGCGTGAAAAGAATTTCAGATTCATTGCAATATTTGAAATCACTTTCGCAAAACTTCTCCGAAACAATAAAATGTTGATTTCCAAAAGTCGATTTATTTTATGTTTTTAAGTGCGCGCAACGCACACAAATCGCCCATTTGGCCGCCCATTTGCGCCTTCCATGGCAACGAGCGAAATGGCAAACAAAAAAGGTTCTTTAACCAAAAGCCCCGAAATCTTTACAAATCTCCAAATCCAAGCAGCTGCGTGCCTACAACTCTCTGCTTGTTGTTGTTGTGTTAATTCGTTTAGTTATTCTTGTAGTGCATGCCAGATTACTTATCACTGAGCGGAAACAACAGCTGCTGGCGACACAAATGAATAGCAATGAGCGAGAACAACAACAATATTTGGTGTAAAATGAAAAACACTCGGACACTTGTGCGAGAATTCGTTTTTATTTTTGTTGCTTTTGCGGCATTTTTTTATGCCATTGTGCTTTGTGTTTACTCCTTTATTTAGTGGCGTATGTGTGTGTGGTTGTTTGTAAGGACAATATTTAATTTTATCTATGTGCTTATATCGCATGGCATATTTCCCTTTATTCCATTGTGTTGCTGCATGTCGACACCTGTCACCAAGCACACAGGCCACTGACCGACGCATATCTGTATATGCATAAATAATTAAATTCTATTAACCCTCTGAGGTGTGTGGCTACATATGAAAACCGTTGGTTGCGAAAGCTTCAAAGCTTTTTAAGTGAAATAAATCCAGAAAAAAATAAAAATTACTTTATTTAAAGATAATTATTTCACCTCTAATTGAAAACATGACCCTAAGGGGTTATTATGTATTCGTCTTTCAAGACACACATTATTTTTGACAAAAGTTATACTATATATAAAAAAAAATAAGTAAAATAATTAAATTTTAAGGAAAATATTTCAACTAACTGTAAAATTTTAAGGTGACGTGGATCGATATTTTTTTAGCTTTGGGCGACCCCGTTTGATTTAAGGTGTCAAAGGTGCTCATACTCGATTCGCTCAGGTGGCAACGCCTTTTTTTACTTATAGCTTTCGCTAAATCTTGTAGCTTTTTGTCATAGAATCTTGTTTAAACGTAAAAATATTTTTCAACAGGTGGCAACGCCATATTTTTTATTTTTCCTGTGCCTTCCGCTAAATCTTATGTTTTTTATCGGATTTTTTTATTTTGGAAATTTTCCAACAGGGAGCAACGCTGCCCACAACCTGGTTTTTCCTTATCGCATGTTTTTTAAACTTACAAAAAAATTTCAACAGGTGGCAACTCTTTATTTTTCTTAGCTTTCGCTAAATCTTTTAGTTCTTTCTCGTCGCATTTTTTTAAACTTACAAACATTTTTCAACAGGTGGCAACGCCATTTTTTATTTGTTTGTAGCTTTTGCTAAATATTGTGTTATTTTTCTTATCTAACTTTTTTAACTTTTGAAATTTTCTTCATCGTATCCTCTTTATTAGACTTAACAATTTTTCCAACAGGTGGCAAAGCCATTTTTTTTTTTTTTGTTTTTTTTTTTGAGACTTTTGTTGCTTTGTTGATAATTTAGAAAATATGTTTCAATATAAAATGTCTGCAGCAAAATATAGTCAAACTCTTGTTGTTATTTGAAAGGTATTGCTCAGGCCAAAAAATGCATAAAGCAAAATAGTCAAGCTTAGAAAATGAAATCAATTTCTGAGGGACTAATAATTAACAAAGTCACATGTTAATCTCAGCACATGATTACACGTTCTCTTTGCGAGTCCCACTTCCGTCTGCATGAAAGCATTTCCTTTTAGCCTCTGAAACCAATCAATTTCTAACTAATTTGGCGCACTGCCTGTGGAAGTTCATATTTTTAAGTGCACTTAAACATGCATAACTGTAAATATATATTTATGTACTTTGCTTCCTTTGAAAAAGTAAAACTGATTGCTTAAGTAAACAATATTGCACGCAAAGGTAACGAAAGGCAATCCTTGTAAATACATGTATATTCACTGTGTGTGTGTATACTCATGAGCAGGCATGAAAATCTCTACAAAGACCTGAAGAAAAGTAAAAACTCAACGCTGAAATTAAAATACGTTTTTATATTACGTTTAATAGCGAGGAATTTAGATAAATAAAAACGAGCCATTTTTTTGCCAGTTGTTGTTCTTAAGCTTAAGGCCATAGTGAAAAGCGAAGTGCATAAGACAGCTGAAATGGATACGGTTATGCTGGAGTTAAACGATTTAACCCTTCGGATAAAATTTTAACTCCAAACCCGATTACTCATATAAAATTATTACAGCTTCGTTTCGTTACATTTGATATCTTGACTAGGTATATTAAGTTTTCCACGAAGTTTGTAGCATCCAGACGGAAACGTCGGAGAGCCTGTAAAATACAAACATATACAAACGATAAGAGCGACGATCTGGGTGCATCTAGCCATGTTCGAACCGCCAATATCGGTTCACTATAAGATATAACTGTCAGCAATCGAACTCAAGTCTCAGTACGGAAAACTTCTTTATATGACAAGATATCTTTGGCAAGATTATTGTCAAAGGCAACGCTACAATTTTCAAACTAAATGTTCAGATCGGCATACTATAACATATAGCACCCATACAAAGTGACCTATCAACAGGAAGTTTTATAGAAAGTTTTTTCATTTGACGAGATAACTTCAAAAATTTTATTATGGATTATTGCCTAAAGCAAAGATGTAATTTCGGAAGAAATGGTTAGCAAATAGCTGGCATTCTTGATTTTTGATTGAAGCCTCCCTCATTTTCTGATGTTATAAACGAAAGAATCTTTTGAATCTTAAAATATCTATCCTTAAACTCAGTATTCCAAGACCCAGAAGGTGGCGAGTCTTAAGAAACTATTATTCGAAAGTCCCGACTCGCCCGGTCTAATTTCCAAAACTAGCAGAAAGTGGACGGACAACTGCCAAAACTCATTGGAAGTCTTAGTCAGTCTGCACTTTCCCGGCGTAAGGACGCAGAAAGTCCTAACTACGAAAAGAGTTTGGCAGTAAACGTTTCCGAACACATCTGTGCTGAGAATAAAATAGAAGAAACAATTCATTCGACCCATACAAATCTACCAGGGCGGACGGAATCATTCCAGGATTGTGTAAATGATCACTAGCCGTGTCATTGCTAAAGGCGATTTTAAAGGGATGTATGAAGTTCAGTTATGTTTTCCTACCAAAGGCAGGTAAAAACATTCCAACCTGCTCCAAATGGCTTATGCTTATAAGCTTAACTTTCTATCTGCTGAAAACACTAGAGAAAATCTTGGACGCGCACATCAGGGCTGCAGCGCCTCTTAGAAGCTTGTCCAAGGCGCAGCACGCTTATACGAAGGGCAGATCAGTAGAGACTGCACTCCATACACTGGTATTTAATATAGAAAGGGCTACTGAATACGCTTTTGGAGCATTTCTGGACATCTATGGAGCATTCAACAACGTCTCTACGGAATCTTTTCTGAACGGTATCTAGCCAATAGGTGTCTGCTAAAACAACGCTGAACCAGAGGATTTTTGACTTCTAGACGTATAATAGAGAAGAATGTAGCGACGCTAAAATGAACACGGAAGTCTGTAGAGGTAGTCTCTAAGGTGGAGAGCTATCACCGCTTCTATGAACATTGCTTGTAAATACTTAAGCTCCTTGAAAGCCAAAGCTCCTAAGATAGAGACATATTCGGACGACATTGACATCTTAACAATGGCAAGGTGTCTGCAGACTATTATCAGTATTATGACCACTCTCAATACTGTCCAGAACTGGACATCGCAAGCGGATCTGGTATTGATAGAAAAGACAGCAGAAACATTATGGAAATACTAACTGGTCACTGTCTTGTGACGACACGCGCCTGCAGAATGGGGCTGACAGATCGAAAAGACATCATCTCTTGTACACTTTTACTGCATTGGCAAGACTATGCTGTAAGCATCTGGGGTCCCCA
Organism: Bactrocera correcta; assembly: GCA_027475135.1. Classification (NCBI taxonomy): domain Eukaryota; kingdom Metazoa; phylum Arthropoda; class Insecta; order Diptera; family Tephritidae; genus Bactrocera; species Bactrocera correcta. The sequence goes on from CM050325.1 coordinate 71,312,722, forward strand.
CGGTATGATACACTGAAGGAGGTATCGATAATGAGGCCACAGAGTCTGTTAAAACTCGTTAGCGCAGCTATTCTAAAGTATAACTACTCCTCTTGGATCTAGAAACTGAATGGTATGGCAAAGGACCAAAAGTGATGGTGGTTCATTGGCCTACCAGATTAACCTAATCTAACCTTATTAATCCATATCAACCCATTTTAAAATAAAATTGTTTTAAAACGGAATTTTAAAATAAACGAATTTCAATGTCGTATCTTTGACACTTCCTATTTCACGAGCACTCATTCCCAGTAGAAAAAAAGCAAAAACTCACTTCATTTTGTTGAATTATAAAATTGTTACAAAAATAAGGCTTAATATTAATACACTTGAGTATAAATATCTATGAAAATAAATTTTTTTTCTGGGTGGTCTGCCCTGCACGTGCGCTACTTTCTTAATAGCTGTTGAAAAGTTAAAATAGCTGCTCATACCTTCGTATGTTTTACCACGTGTGCGCTTACAAGTGTGTGAAAACGAGTGAAAGCTATGGAATAACGGTTGTTCACGTGCTCAGCAACAAATACCTGTGTTATGGTTTCATCACAAGTTCTTACCCAAACACACACACGCATTCATCACCTATGCATCTCCGACATTTTATTACACAGTAAATGCCTGCCATTGGCTCAGCACAGCACATATAGCGCTCTTGCGAGGCGCATAGTTGCCAGCACGTCTTAGCTGCTACGAATGGAGCACCATTTAATTGCCATTAAAATAGAGAATAAGGTAATTTTCACCTTCACTTTTACTTCCACTTTCACTTGCTGCTGGTTGAGTTGCTTCCGCTTTGTTGATTTAATAATGCACACTTGGTTTTCCGCTCCTCATTAAAGTTGCAGCAGAACGGAATGGAAGGAAATGATAAAATGTTAATATTTGAATTGGTGCAAATTGCCGGTTTGCCTTGTCCACCGATGGCTGTCAGACTAATAAAATAGGTAGTTTGTCAAGTGATAAGCTCGAGGAGTGGCAGTTCGAGGTGTACATAAATTCGAGTAATTTGTTTTTCACATGTGTCAAATCTCAATTATGTCCCAAGTTACAAAACTTTGTGGAAGTTTGATTCCATGGCGGTTATTCATGAAATTTTGATGGAATAAGCACAACTCGTTCGAGCAGCTGCTATTATTTAAAACATTGTTTTAAGATGAGCGACCGAGGAATCGTAACACTTCAGCGTAGCATTGAAAATATGAATTCAATTGTCTAACGACGTACCTATGCTGACCAAACCTCACGTCAAAACCAAGCCTATGATATCAGTGTACCCGAATACGACCATCTGATTTACGACGAATTACATCATGCTTTTCCAAGTCAAAATAAACGAGAGGTATCCATCCAACCGTCGGGAAAGCGTAAATATGGCGTTATTTAAGTACTGTTTTTTAAGTATTTTTTGTTAGTTGCAGTTTATTTTTATACTGTTTTTCATAGCTTGTAGAACAGTTTCGACCCAGGACTAGGCCTAAACTGACATTCTTTCTACGAAATTTGTTTTCTTAGTACGACTTGGCCGATATAAAAAATAAATAAATTAGCGCTAGCTCACATCGTGGTTGACCCGCACCTCCTCAAACAGTTGTTCCAGACTGAACACGGAGTCGCCACCAACTCGCGATGTCAGAGAGACTCGGTTCGTTCTCCATGGTCGTTTGACCATCTTCATCAGTCATACCCACCGCATCTAAAGAACGAGTGCCATTAGCCTTGGTATCTGTCGGGATTACCCAGAGTACCACCCGTTCGAATCCATAGCTTATGGCTTTTGCTGAGAGCAGAATCGGCGCTTGCCAATATGGTTCGTCGGTTCTCTCCAGCCTTATTACTCTCCGGTCATGCTTGGGTAGTGACGGGCTGCAGTGTCTGGGCCAGGCTTTCCTACTACCCGTAACCGTGGGAAGATTGAAGAGATGGCCGCCGCCACTCTCTTCCATTCCTCGCGGAAGATGGCACCATCCTCCCTACTACGGTCGAACACCCCCGGCTCTATAGAGCCAGCGTTTTTAACGATTCCGCTAATAGTTGCTCGAGCCCCCGTTCGCAGTCTTTTTTCAAGGGAGGCTTTCCCCTCGAGGGACCTTTGTCGCTTGACCACTGGCGGTAAGTTCGCTCAGTACCCTCACGGCCTAATCGAGTGTGTTTCTCAGACACTTGACCACTCAGAGCCGCTAGGCGTCCCCCGAAAAGGTAGTCGCATTTAATGATCCCAAGGTTGTCTCAGTAATGAGGCCAAGGCGGAGGTTGACGCACACCCTTATGATGCTGTGCGTTCAGAGCCGACCAGCGCAAAGAAGGAGTCCTCTGAACTTACACCTACCACGCCAACTAAACGACGACGGGGGATGGGGAACGTACTCTGAGGCCTTCCAAGGTTTTAACGGGACGGGGACGGTTGCAACATTGGCCCGTTAGCCATTTCTGATGAATGTCACCCCATCATACTCAGGCGACAGAATGCCGCTACCACCAGCCCAGGGTACTACCAAAATCCTAAGGAGCTAATGCTACTCATAATCCGGTTCCACAGCTATAATCGCCAGGAGTTGAAAACCCGTTTAGCGTTACCCAGGATGCACCTACTTGGAGGCGACCTGCACTACATCCCCCAAGTAGTAAATAAAGTAAAGCATTTTTTCTTTTTTTTATCAACTTCTGTTAAGCTTTTTTTCCTTATTGGTCAGATAGCTGCAGACTGCTCAAGATGTTAGAGTTCTACTGGTTCGATCACTGAGATCAGCGTCCAATGATGTACTAAAATTTGGCCCCAATTTTTAAGTATTATTGCCCTTGCTTGACGATAAGCAACATTATTTTAGTTTTGTTAGACAGCGCTCTCTTTCCAAATATTTGTTGAAGCCGGGTTTCGCACCACAAACCGATGAAGTTACAGTGAAGCACTCAAACCACACAGCTGCAGTCGTCATCATTATTACGGAAGATAACATCACTATGATTTTCAGAGCGCCAATAAATAGCAAAAGCAAATGTAGAACACCCTCGTTGCGCATAAAAGCTGTCCGCGAAAACACTATGCCGGAATATATATGAATGTCTGTGTAGAGGAAATATGCAAAATGGAAGTTTTTGCGGCTGTGCGCTTGATGAGTCTGTGCCTGTGTGCTGTCCTTGGTACAAGTGCGAGTATGTGTCGCAATTAATATTGGTAGCAGGTGCTCATGGACAAAGTTAACAGCGAAAAGCTATTTGAAGACCAACAACAACAGCAATAACTATTAGTATTTCGCTCAGCGCATCAATGCTCCTGGGAGTGTTGCAACCACCCGAACTACTATCCGTCAAAACTTTGCATCCCTTCATTGGACATTCGAAAATCGCACAGAGAATATGAAAATAGCGAATAACCAGCAGCGACAAGGACATCAGCGCGGATAAATTCGGACGTTGCTTGCATGCCAAAAAGTTGACAACTAACTAGTCATGACACCAGACGCACTAAAACTAGCTCGATTTTTTGCCAGCTTGTTTTCAAATGTGAATACTGTTTTTCAAATATGAACACTGGGTGCAAATAACGCCTCCTATAGCGCCTAGCAAGGACAATGCAGCTGCTCGCGAACTAAAGTGACGCTGGCGGCAAAAACGGCTGATAAGCAGTTGAGAATTCTTCTGGCATGTGACATTTGCAAAGTTTTTGCTATTATTTTCTATTTCTACTTTTTTTTTTTGTCTACTTTTTGTTCAAATTCACCGCACAGCTATGCTCGAAGAACAGCACGGATTTGCCACGAACTAAATATATCGCCGAAGACTGCAATAAAAAGTGATTTCCATCTCACTATTATTCCAATAAAAGAGGTGATTTTACGATTTGTCACTTCTAAATGGCCGTTTGCTATGCCTTTATCGTTGCCTAAGGTCAGGTGCCCAGCCGCAGGCAATAAGAAGACGAGTGTGGTTGCATGAAATTGCTCATGCAATAAAAATCAGCACAAATGATCGTTCGTGCGCGAGATTTTTGCTGTCTCTTACTATAGCTTTTTTCTTCTAACGACGTTTTGCAAGAATAAAAGAATGTACGGCTTAGATAAAATATATAGAGGGGGTGCAGTGGTTTTCGGATAAGGGGTTCGAATAAGATGTAATTTGAGAATACTTTTCTGCGCAATAGAACAAAATATTTATGGGCCATTCCATCAATTGGCGACATGGTTTTGTACCCGTGATTCTCCGATTTCGACCAAACTTTAGAATATCATAATATAGACCAAAATAAGAATATCTGTTAACTTTTTAGTGGTCAAAGTTACTCCACTGTTTTTTGGCGCGCACTTCAAATTAAGATCAAACCAAAAAAATGACTATTTCTTTTATTTTTTAACGACCTCAAAATTGAGTGAAAAAAATTTTTAAGTTATCCAATTTTATGTAAAAAAATCTCAGCTTTCTGATAGAGATATTTTCAAACTCCACAAAAATTTTTAAAATCCAAAAAAATATTTTTTCTATAAATACCGTTTTTTTGTGCTTTTTCCCCAATTTTTTTTATTAAATTGACTTTTCCATTCGATTCCCCGTCCAATTTTACATTAGAATCAGTGTTAAAAAATATGGGACTCTAATCCCATGAACAGCAAAAAAAATGCAAAGTTGTCGCTATACGGCGCATATTTTTATGAATGAAGACAATGACAACGCCGGAACATAAACCGCACCAAACCGTAATTTTTTGGGGATACTCATGGAGTACGTGTGGTATTGCTGCCTGACCAATAATGCATGTTTTGCTTATTGGCGAAGCCATTCAGTCAAAAACAAGCCTCATCGCTGAAGATGATTTTTCGATGAAAATCCGGATCACTTTCAAGTTGTTGCTCAGCCCAATTCACGAACATACGACGATTCTGGTGGTCAAGTGGCTTCAGTTCTTGTATCAGTTTGATCTTGTAAGGATTTAGGTCAAGATCCTTTCGCAAAATTTGCCACAACAACGTCACGGAGATGCCGAACGTTTGAGAACAACGTGAGAGACCGATTTGGTTCTTCCTCAATTGAGCGGCAGCAATGTCCTCGATACTACGGACACTTATTTATCTCACTGGCACGGAAACATTAATGTTAATAATAATAATATGTAACAATAATATGTTATAATGCATATATATGTACATAATGTTAAACATTAATGTACATAATTATGTAATGTGCCTGTGAATTCAAAGGCACAATTATTAATCCGACAAGACGATAAAGACGACCATAAATTGGAGGCAACGCTCTTAAAGTTCAGGCCACTGACTACGAATTTCGGCAATAATAATATACTCCACAATGAAATGGAAAATTCTGCTGAAGAGAAATGTCAAAAGAGTGGGAAAAGTATGGCATCATTTGTTGTCTCAATCGATCTACTTTTGCAGCGTCCCTATGAAGAGACACGATATAAGTTTCGAAATATAGGCAACTTAAGTTTACATCAACATTTGCTATAGGAAGAGACGATATAAAAACTTCTGTGTTTTATAGCTATTTTTGCGCAATCTTGATGAAGGAGTAATGCTCAATAGAAGTTACTTACAATGATCTTCTTTACTTCGAGATTTTTTACTTTTGTTGTATAATCTCAAACAAGCTTGTGGAAACGTCCTTCGGAATTGTTAGTTCTTCTCTCGCCATGAATAGTAGAATTATAATACATTCTTTGAACATCAGTCCGCGTTTCCTTAGTCTACTACTGAAATAATCTTTGCCTTTTCATCAGAAGTGGAGACATAAATTAGTTTCCGTATCGTTTCCGTTCTACCCCCACTTTTGAATATTGGCTATAATCAGTACTTTAACTAGTTCTTTTTGCTAACTTATCGGAACATTTGTGTAAATATATTTATTCTAACATCATGTCTTCATCGCGAAGAAGTTGTCTTAAGGAGCCAAATGTGTTTTGGTTCATCTGCGGTGAATACACAGTAAAAAATATGGAAAACCTATAACGAATTTTGTAAAAAGTGCCTATTTTTCTTATTGGAAGTCAAAAATTGTCGATGAATACCAGCCGTGGATACCTCAAAAATATATTGTGAATACTTGAGACAGTGGGTCAGCGGTCAAAGAAACCGTATGAGTCGGTTCTACTTGCTCATTCAACAAAATTAAAAGAGGGGTATCAAAATATAGCACTCGTGTTAGACAAAGTCAAACATAACGAACACCAAGGGAGTATTCGTGTTGATCTTAAAATGGTCAATTTCTTATTAGGACAGCAGAGTGGATACACCAAATAGCCATCAACAGTGGGAAAAAAGAGATTGACCTATAAAATGTCATCAACCCACTTTTGGTTTCAAGAAACAAAATTATATTGCTCCCATGCACATAAAGCTAGGCTTAATGAAACAATTTGTTAAAAGGCTAGATGAAAATGGACAATTCTTATTATCAAGGAAAATTACTGGTCTAAGCATAAAAAAGTTAAAAGCAAGAATTTTTGACAGTCCAAAGATAAGAACATTAATTATGGATACTTTATTCTTAAGTTCGATGAATAATTTGGAACAAGCTGCATGGACTACATTTGCCTATCAATGTGCACTACCTCTACAGTCATTATTTCATTAAATTTCCAGAGGATCTTGGATTTTATAGCGAAGAACAAGGGGAGCGGTTTCACCAGGACCATAAAACCATAGGGGAGAGGTATCAAGGTCGATGGGATCGGTATATGATGGCCTACCAGCAGCAGGGGTATGCAACGCGATTGTGCTAATACATCTCATTCACGAAAGTCGCGAAAAAGAATATTTTTGTATACATGATAATTTAATAAATGCTGTTTTCTTTTATAAATTTGTTTTTTTGTTAGATGCAAATATTAAGAAAAGTGAACATAGGAAGTCGAAGTTTTTGGTATGTCTGTAATCAGAAAACAGTCCTAAGTTAATAAAATAATAGTGTTGACCAGTGTTTTATGCTGAATTATTATTATATTTTTTAGAATTTTTTCTGAGAAAGATTTAAACTTATATTCTTGTATTCTTAAATATAGGTTGGGCCATTTAACGTTTTAAATTTGAATTATCTATATTTCGACATTGGAAACGTCAAATACCATTCGAAAAGTGACAGATATTCAGTAAAAAGTCTAAAATTTACGAAATGGGTTGCTATTTACTATTCTATAGTTCGCAGATTGGGCAGAAGATCGTTTGACTGAGGATGGTCAATTTTACCGAAAAATCATCTCTTCGGACGAGGCTCATTTGCATCTCGATGGTTACGTTAATATGCAGAATTGTTGCATTTGGGGCACAGAAAACCCGCACGTAATCGTCGAGAAGCCAATGTACCCAGCACGAATCACTGTATATTGCGGATTTTGGTCTGGTGGAATCATCGGCCCATTTTTTTACTAAAATGAAGAAGAAACCGCAACCATCAAAGGTGAGCGATATCGCACAGTGTTAACCGAATTTTTCTTCAAGCAAATTGAAGAGGAAGACTTGGACAACATTTGGTTCCAGCAGGTCGGCGCTATGTGCCATACAGCAAACGCTACACTCAATATTTTACGCTCTATCTTCGAAATTTAAAATTTTATATGGGCCACCCTATATATGTGCATTAGGAAAATCTAGCTGTGTATAACCAATTAAGGTAAATAATAAAAAGTATTTTGTAGTAAAATATTTACTATCGGTAACATATGTGAAAAGTACTATAATTTTGATACCAAAAAATATCTAGATAAACTGTGTACTAAATATAGACATAAATTAAGCAATTAATCAAATACGATAAAAGCAATAACAACAGCTGCTCTTGCTAGCAAACAATGACAATATGAATACTGAAACAAAAATAAATATTTTATTCCTTTACAACACTGACCTTATATGTACCAATAAAATATGTTTAATATTAAAGCACCACCAAATTGCGTGTTATCGATAGATGGACAGATAAGAATTTATTTTTGCTCATTGTGTGATTGTGGTTCATCAACGGGCCAAATGTTGGCAGGCAAATATGAAATTGGATTTTGTCTTCACCGCATGAAAGTGTGCTGCCAATATCAATTATTTGTATGTAAATGTGTGTATATACATATGTATGTATGCATAACTGTTTTGTATACACACATACATCTGTTTATGCATTTGTGTGTGCATTTAGTACGCCTAGTGGCTTAACAGTGTAAGCCGTTTACTGCTGTAGTGTAGTGTATTGTCTGCCACTGCGTATGAGCAACATTAATTTGATTACATATTTTATGAGTTGCTCATACGCCACGGCTGATATTGCAGCGGCAATAACACGCAAACCAGCTTAGTGTGTGTTGGTTTTGTATGCGCTTATGCTAAATTATTTCACCTTCACTTTGAGTGGCAAGGGATGTGTTTTAGTTATCAAATATTTCATTTATTATGATTGAGTGTAGTTACTGCACGCTCATAAAACAATTTGTAGCACAGAGTAGACAATTTTGTTCGAAATTAATATACTCGTTTTATGGAAAGTGGAAACTAATATGTTTAACTATATGATGACAGTGATCTTGGCATTTAAGTAGCTATTTTATTGGTGGGAACTACTTCGAAGAATGCAAGTGCTTCAGACAAGGTTGGCAAATTTAATATAAAAAATACAGTGTGTTTGGGTATGTTTACAACAAATTTCGTGCCAGAATTACTTGCTTAATCAAAATATAAAAAATCCCCAAAAATTTTCGAACTTAATCTCGGCATCACGGCATAAAATCACACCAAAGGCTTGCCAACCGACAAAGTCATCGCCAGCCTTTAACAGATCAACTAAAAATATTTGAAAACAAATTGCCTGGCAAATCCTTTGTCGTTCGCAATTCAGCGAAAAATGTTGGAGTTTGTAATTATACACTTATTCCGCACACACACACATAAAAAGGTGTAATGTTTTGCCATAACCAAGCAGACATATGCAAAGGCATGTCAATGAATATTTATAAACATTTTCGCCTTTCAGTCCAATTCCATACAAATGTGACACAACAAAACTAAATGCAAAAGCAAAGCAGCTTTGATCCGTCTGCAACATTGCATACACACACGTACAGCCGTCAGGTACTTTGTATATTTGCTACAAAGCGCCAACTGGCTGGTGGGCAGCAAAGTTGCTCGCCATTGTATCACAGCTGCTTGTTGCGAGTGTGTTTTTGTTTGCCCTCACACATTTGCACATTTACATATTTATTTGTGTTTGCTGTTGTTTTCCTGTTGTTGCCGTGGATAGCTGCCTGACGCCAGCGGCATTAATTTCTCGCGCTCGTCGAGGCTCAGCGCAGCTTTAACCGGTGAAGGTGTGTGCACTCGGACGCGCGCGCTTGTGAAGTGGCAGTAAGAGCTGTGAGGAAAAAGAAGCGAAAGGTAAACGCTGTGAAAAATTGTGGGCAGCACAGCACGAAACTTTCAAGGCGAATCGCTTCAATGGCAAATATAAATAATTTTAAAATTTTTTACTTTCGAAAATATTTTCAATTTATTTAATTTAAAATGTAGCAACATTTTTTTAATGTTAATAATGTTTTAAGTTAAGTAAAAGTTCATTAATATAACGTGAACTCGACAGTCTCGCCATTACTTTCAATATAAATATAGCTCGATAGGATATTGGTGGCTCAAACATTTCAGTTCACAAAGGGTTGAATTAATTACTCTTTACTGATTTTATTTTTTAATTTTTGGAATAAATTTTATTTACTTTTTAGTAACTTACATAAGCTGCTTGGATTCGCTTTTTCTCTGCTCGCTTTTTTTCTCTTGTCAAAAAAATTGTAAAAGCAACTACAAAGGTATTGAGTTGAGAGTAGGGGAATACCTCTTTAAAGTGATGTACTATATAGCGATTTTTCTTGTAGCATCTGCTATAATTTGTTCGATTCACTATAGAGTAATGCTTGGCGAATCGAATGCAACTAAACCATAAGTAATAATGCTATTTGAAATAAGCTGTTGTTTCCTTGTCATTGGGGCTGTTTTTTACGTGGTGGGTGCCAAGCCCAGCGCCCAATCATGAGGAGGGACCATTTTGCTGAGCAGCAGTGAAAGTATAACACCAGAAAATGGTGATTGTCGGCCGAGCTATTCAAATACGGTGACGAATAAGTGATAAGTGTACTCTGCTCAATCCAAAAAATCCCACAATCTGCGTCAACTACTGTGGGATTAGCTTCTTCATCATCGCATATAAGGTTCTATGGAGCATTCTGCGTGAAAAATTAAAGCTTATCGTCAGGCTTAAGGCCTGCAAAACTGACCAGATATTCACCAAGCACCAAAACTTGGAAAAGGCCCGTGAAAAGAGTATCGGCACTCACCACCAACACTCACCATCCCACGTCGATTTTAAAGCTGCTTTTGACAGCACCGCTGCCTTTTATACCGCGATGTCTGAATTTAGTATCAGCCCAAAACTAATATGGCTGTGTAAACTGAGCCGTTTGATAACAAACTGTGTTTCAGACAAGGCGACTCCTTATCGTGCGACTTCTTCAATCTACTGCCAGAGAAAATAATTCAAGCTGCAGAGCTTAATCGAACAGGTACAATCGTCTATAAGAGTGTTCAGGTGCTGACGTATGCCGATGATATTGATAGCATTGGCCAAAACATCCGCGGCATTAGTTCTGCTTACTCCACTAGATAAGGAAGCGAAGCAATTGGGTTGTGAGCGAGTTCAAGACGAAATATCTTCTTTCATCAAACAGACAGACTTGCGACTTGGCTCCCATGCCACTGTTGACAGTCATAACTTCGAAGTTGTAGATAATTTCATCTATTCTGGAATCAGTATTAACACCAACAACAATGTCAACCTCAATCCAAAGCAGAATAACTCTTGCAAACAAGGGCTACTTTGGACTGAGTACGCAATTGAGAAGTAAATTCCTCTCCAGACAAAGACCAAATTCTACAAGTCACTCTTCATCCCCGTCCTACTATGTGAGGCAGAGGCATGAACGATGAAAACATCTGATGACCTCACGTTATGAGGTTTCGAGAGAAAGGTTCGCCGAAATGCGGCGAATGCCGCACTCAATGGAACGATGAACTGCGACTTTGACTAAATCCAAACTAAACTAATAAGCAGTAAATTGAGTTGACTACTTTTAAAACATTAATAAGGTTAACTGCTCGAACATTACATAAAAGATCTTTCAAACCCTTCCATAATTACACTTCCTTTACACCATATTTTCAGCAACGAAATCGCAGTGGCGAAGTCAACATCCTGTCTAGACTAGTCGGAAGCAAATACAATAACCTACCCGCTAGGAACGATCGAGAAGGAGCAAAATACGCATTTTAAACAAATAGCTCACAAAGGAAGAACAACTACTAAATACAAGACATAGAAACAAATATGACAGAACGGTACTTTCTCTGCAAGGAGTCTAACAAGTGGCAAACCTTGAATGTCTGTCTACACAAGGCATACGGAAATAAGAAGTTTCATTGAGGTTACCAACTAGTTTTAATACAATAATGAAATATTTAAGGGTCTTCGAAGTATGACCGTCCACAGTCCAGTATCGTAGGAAACTGTAAAGCCAATAAGATCGCAAGAGAAAACACCCTTACCTATATCTTATAGGGCATGATGACTTCGCGCACTCGGGCGCTGGAACTATGAGGCTCGCACGAGCGTTGGTCAGCAACCTGCACATGTGAGGATGCGAAAGTCTTCTTACCTACAGTGGTACGTAAAAGGTCCATGAAATTACTAGAGTAAGGTTCACTTGGCTGCAATGATAGGTGTCCTAACTGGTCACTGTCCCGTTGGTACTCACGCGTTGAGGATTTTGGTGGATACAACTTCCCGCCGCGGGAAGCAGAGGAAGAGGAAGACCTCCACTCCGTTGGAAGGACCAAGTGGAGAAGGACCTGGCTTCGCTTGGAATATCCAATTGGCGCCACGTAGCGAAGAGAAGAAACGACTGGCACGCTGTTGTTGACTCGGCTATAATCGCGTAAGCGGTGTCTACGCCAGTAAAGAAAAAGAAGAAGAACTTGAGAAGTATGTACAAAAATGAGTGGCAAACATCTATTCACTTTATCCTTCACTATTCAGCTTTCGAAAGACTAAAGTTGAAGCATCTTGCTTGCCATACGTTCAACGAACCCGGCGTATTGGATATTAGGAGGAGAATGGAGTCATGTGAAGAAGTTCACGCAAGTGAGGAAAGTTTTCTGAGTTCCATTGAACCATGCATATGGTTCAAGCAGCTCACCACTTACGGTCTTAGAACAAGTATCCTCTGTGTAACCAAAGAATATCCGTTCGAAAGCGACCTGAAGTGAGAAGGCGAATCATTGCTCTCCAGGGTTGTATACTGAGTTTGGGACCAACGCGGATGAGAGAGAAACAACAGGAACTGGCGTGTTGTTATAAAATAAAGAAGAAGAAGATATATGCCGACTCAATAAAATTGTGGTTAGCTCTAGTTGCTTTGAATATATGTGAGAGCCTTTTTGAGACGTGCTTAGGAATTCTGGGCATCAAACCGAAAAAAATATCTCTAGGTGTCCAAGCGGGACTATTCGTGACCTCAAAAAAATTCAGTCTATTTAGCTAACTTAACCTAACCTATGATGTCATGCATAATACAACTGAACCCAATAGCTGCCATTTACGCATTGCTTGTTGACATTTTCTAACTTTAATTAACACTCACTTAATTAGGGCAAATAAAAGTTATATGGCTTAGAATATTATGGCCGAGCAGAAGTCAGTAAACGTGCTACAACACATAAATATATACAAATATACACATATTTGGACAAGTAATTACCTTCTTGCATGACCATTACCTTAGTTTGTCTATATACTTGTACTTTTCAACCAAACTGTAATAAACACAACACAACTGGATAAAAAAAAGCTAAACGAACGCTAGTAGAAAGTAGCAAACCGAACGCAAACAATTGAAATGAGGTATTAGAAGAATCTACGAGTGGCTGTTGAACGTACACAGAAGAGCTGCGTAAACAGTTGTAAGGCACATTTTTTGCCTCCGTCGAATGCCAACTTGACAATGGCCTATCTCCGAGCGCTGCGACCCATTGCATTCGTGTCGCTTCCAAGCCATTTGCGGTAGCTAACGGGTGATTTTTTTGAGGTTAGGATTTTCATGCAGTAGTATTTGACAGATCACGTGGGATGTCAGACATGGTGTCAAAGAGAAAGATGCTCAGTATGCTTTGACATTTCATCATGAATAGACTTACTAACGAGCAACGCTTGCAAATCATTGAATTTTATTACCAAAATCAGTGTTCGGTTCGAAATGTGTTTCGCGTCCGTGTCCGATGAGCGATGAGGCTCATTTCTGGTTGAATGGCTACGTAAATAAGCAAAATTGCCGCATTTGGGGTGAAGAGCAACCAGAAGCCGTTCAAGAACTGCCCATGCATCCCGAAAAATGCACTGTTTGGTGTGGTTTGTACGCTGGTGGAATCATTGGACCGTATTTTTTCAAAGATGCTGTTGGACGCAACGTTACGGTGAATGGCGATCGCTATCGTTCGATGCTAACAAACTTTTTGTTGCCAAAAATGGAAGAACTGAACTTGGTTGACATGTGGTTTCAACAAGATGGCGCTACATGCCACACAGCTCGCGATTCTATGGCCATTTTGAGGGAAAACTTCGGACAACAATTCATCTCAAGAAATGGACCCGTAAGTTGGCCACCAAGATCATGCGATTTAACGCCTTTAGACTATTTTTTGTGGGGCTACGTCAAGTCTAAAGTCTACAGAAATAAGCCAGCAACTATTCCAGCTTTGGAAGACAACATTTCCGAAGAAATTCGGGCTATTCCGGCCGAAATGCTCGAAAAAGTTGCCCAAAATTGGACTTTCCGAATGGACCACCTAAGACGCAGCCGCGGTCAACATTTAAATGAAATTATCTTCAAAAAGTAAATGTCATGAACCAATCTAACGTTTCAAATAAAGAACCGATGAGATTTTGCAAATTTTATGCGTTTTTTTTTTTAAAAAAGTTATCAAGCTCTTAAAAAATCACCCGTTATAAATGGCGCCAAGAGGTTGCACCAGCACATATGCGAGTTTTTGCTAAAAATAGCTGAAATAACAGAGCTTAAACTGGCGGCACACACGGTTGTATTTATGCATATGCACAGTTATGCGCGACGAATTTGCCAAGCAAAACAAAGAAGCTGCAAGAAATGCTTATTTTGTATACATATATATATACGTACATAAGAAAGAGAGTAAAGCAAGCACACAACATCACTCGAAACTCACTCATTCTTAGCAATGCGGACGCTTACGAAAGCTTTTAGCTGCTCAGTGAGCTTTCGCTCAAATCATAAAGTTTTCTTTCAGTGCTTTTCAGCGAAATAAATCTTAAAGCCACAAAGTTTATGCGCTTGCTACAACATTCTTTCGGTTTTCTTCAGTTTCAACGCGGTCGATGTGTTGTGCGCTTTGTTCTTCGCTCGTAAGATCGACGGCTTCGCTGTAGTTCTGTGTTGGTTCATTGTTTGCTTAGCGCCAAAGTTAAAAGTCAAACTTACATACTGATAAACATACATATACATATATTAACTCTTTATATTGTACAAAACGTATCGCGTAAAAGTTTTTGTGTTGTGGCCCGTGGATTTTCGGCTTCGCTGGTGCATTGTGCGGCTTTCTGAGCGCGCAGGTAACCAGAAGTGGAGCTCTAACAAAAGAGCAGAAACCAAGAAAAGTGCTGTAGTATATAAATTTACATTGACGTATTGTTTGTTTTACAAAGCCGGTTCCTTTTTTTCGTACGTTTTTCTTTTGGTCGTCTTGTTTTTGGTAATTTCGGTCGACGCTTTCGGAATTTTAATACACAAACATCGAGAACAACGAAACCGCTTCTGCTTCATAATAAAACTAATGAAATCCATTTTATTCAATCGCCTTGTGCTACGTCAATTGTTATAATGAAGAGAAGCAAAAAAATATTGAAGGCGAAATGTGAATTTGTTTCTGCCAGAGTGCGGCGTTGAGAAATAAAACGCGGAGGCGGCAAAGTTTGGCAATTCGAAAGGCAATAAAGTGTGCGAAACAAAGCATAAATTAAAATAAAAATAATAAATTATTTTCGCTCATTAAAACGCATAAATAAAAATTTTAAAAATAGTGTTTGAGTGATAAACATTTTATTTTAAGAATTTAATTGGGTTTGAAGGCACAAATTTCTATGGAATACTACTATGAGCAAAACTATGTAGTAAGACTTTGTTCATAATTCGAAACTCTTAATATTTATTCAAACTCTATGTCGTCTCCTCAAAGTAATTCGCAATTCGTCCCAATGCACTTGTGCCAACGTTTTTTTCAAATCCTCGAAGCAGTTCTTAAAGTCAATTTCCGGCATAGCTTTCAATGCGCGCAGCGGTTCACTTTTGATATCTTCCTAATTAGCCAGAAGTCACACGGAGCCAAATCAGGCGAATACGGCGGTTGCGGACCGATATGGGTTGAAAATTTGGCGAAAAACTCACGTAGGATCAATGCAGTTTGCGCCGGTGCATTATCGTGGTACAAAAACCTAGAGTTGTCGACCCATAATTCCTACCTTTTTTTACGCACAACTTCGCTCAAACGACGCATAACACCAAATATATAGTATCCTTTGTTGACAGTTTGGCCGGTCGGAAGGAATTCGCAGTGCACCACAACTCGTTAACCTGAAAACTGTCAACATAGCCTTGATTTTTGTACTGTTTTGACGTGGCTTTATCGGCTTCGGCTCACCTTTGCCACGATATTCAGTCAATTGAACGTCTGTTTCCGGTTTGGAAGCATAGATCAAAGACTCACCGCCAGCAATGATAGCTTTCTTGACATCCAGTTAGTGGGAAAGCCTTTTGGCACAGCGTCGCGTTACTGTTTTCACAAAATTTAGTGATTTTAGTATCAATCATTTTTTCACTTTTCTTACGTCTAAATGATCTTTCAAAATGGTTTTCACTGATTCTTTCGATATTCCAACGATGCCAGAGATCTTACTGGCACTGACTATGAATCGTCGATTCTCAAACACCAATTCCAACCAATTTTTTTATTTTATTGACGTGCTGATCATCAGTTAATAGATGTGGTTCCTCGTCAGCGCGTTCTCCACCATTTTTGAATAATTTGTACCAATCAAAAACGGTTGCTCACGACAAACAGTTATCACCAAAGGTCTTTTCTAACATTCTGAACGTTTTGGCACCAAAAAAATGTAATGCAGCTTCTTTTTTAAATAATTTTACTCAACGTAAAAATCGCCGAATGCATTTTATGGACTTCAGAAAGACAAGCGTTTATTAAACACTAAAGATTATTTTGATGTGACATTTGGCACAGAAGTCACTGCCAATCATACGAACATAAAAAAAAAAATATTTCGACGAATGAATTTTCCCGCGAAATTTAAAATAAAAAGTCATACTATTTTTTGCCCAGAGCTGTCTAACAATGAGCCCTTATAATGGGTAGGCCATATAAAATTTTAAATTTCTAAGATAGGGCGTAAAAGATTGAGTGTAGCGTTTGCTGTATGGCACGTAGCGCCGTCCTGCTAGAACCAAATGTTGTCCAAGTCTTCCTCTTCAATTTGCTTGAAGAAAAATTTGGTTAACACTGTGCGATATTGCTCACCATTGATGGTTGCGGTTCCTTCTTCATTTTCGAAGAAAAATGGGCCGATGACTTCACCAGATCCTCGGTCAAACGAACTTTGAAAAAAAGTTTTCAATATTTCCCAATTTTCTTCTAGTGAATAGCGACCCATTTCGTAAATTTTAGACTTTTTACTGAATATCTGTCACTGTCCGAATGGTATTTGACGTTTCCAATGTCGAAATATAGATAATTCAAATTTAAAACGTTAGATGGTTCACCCTATACAATGATCAATTATTTGAGATATAAAAATCTTTTATGTATATTAGATTAGAAAATACTTCTTGAAAAAAATGTTTTGTAAATTTTTTATTAAAAACAAGCAAACTAAAAATTAAAAAAAAAATTAATTTGGGAAACTTTTTTTAAAATTACTATTTGTAAAAATTCAAAAAATATTTGAAAAATTCGTTTATATTTATTGCTTGTTAAAATGTCGGTTATTGCAGTTGTATTATGTTATATAGTACTCACCAATTAAAATTATGTTTTTTAAACAATTGATCAGGTTCATATTTTTTATTATACTCTGATTGCAATTAGCTATCTTTACGTTTTGATGCAGACTGTTAATTCTTGAAATTCAGATCACTCAAATTAAAAACATGCCAATATTTCTCTCGACAATTAAACATTTTTAAACCCTCTCCAAATATTACACAATAAGACACCGCCTTTCCGCTCGCAATTGGTCAGTTCTTTTTCCAATTAAAATTTTTATGACTACTAACTCAAGCGAAGACATCTTAGCACCACTAGCTACTCATTTATAAAGGGAATAGAAAGTTGAATTTAGTGTTGCTTTTTATAGAACCGTTCACTAAGTCATTTCGTTGATTAACAACAGCTGATCTCATTGCATTTTTTCGAGCCAACTTCACGCTTAACCGCTTTATTGCTATATATTTTGAACAGCTGATATAGTATGGCTCGTTAAAAAAATGTTCTTAAAATTTTTGGCATCGCGCTAACTTCGGACTAATACTTGTTGCGGTCCGGCAAAATTTTATGAACAACCTTTCTCTTAACATCCACAATTTTCTCAAGCTGGAACCGTATTAGAACCAAATGTTCTTCGAAACACTGTCAATTTTTACCTTCCCTTGTAATCCTTTAGTTTTGCTTCTTTTGCTTCCTATGGAGCTTTAGTATAAAGCTCTTTCATTTCTCGCCCTATTTCTCTTCCTCTTGAATCACGAGTTCACAACCTTTGAAGGCTTACCAGCTGGTTATTTTTCTACCTTTCGCTTTTCATCGTAATTTGAATCAACGAAATTTGATTGATATCAGCACAGAAATACGATTTAGTATATTTCTAAGGTTAGGAGCCACCTCATTTAGTTGCATTAACATTCATTGTTCTGTATTATTTGTTTTCATATTGCTTCTGCCGACCACACAGTGTGAGTTTATTGCACTATATATGTACTATATACGTACGTACGTATTCGTCAGCGTTGCTAGGCGTTCGCCCACAGTCTTTAACGACTTTACTTCTTGGTCCTTTAAAGTTGTAGAGAAAAAAAATGTTTGTTTTGTTTTCAACGGAGTGGAAAGTTGTGTAATGATATTGATTGCATTTTTAACAAAATCTTATAAAAGTTTTGAAGAGATCACAATTTTTAGAAAATTTTAGGAGTTGGTTTGCTTTGGTATAAAAAAATTCTGAACTAAGTGTGTTGCTGAGAGAAAGTGCTGGATCTCACTGTGTGGAGCAATGTGTCTGAAGTAAGGGTTATGCTGAAAGAAAATCCTGGATCTCTCTGTGTTAAGTAGAGCTTTCTTTTCTGCTTTCGAAAATTATGTATATTTTGGAAGATTTTGCATTTTTTTTTTTGGGGCGAAATAATCAAGTATACACTATCGCTCATTCGAAATACCCAGAAATAAACGTCGATGACTTTGTAAAGTATATACATACATACATATAAAAATAATCAGCATAACGTGGGACTGAGTCGATTTAGCCATGTACTCTAGTAAGTCTTTCGGCCCCTTTGTCTGACCCTACATATATACCCGAACAAGTCCCATCATTTTCGAGATATCGATCTAAAATTTCGCACACGTCATTTCTTTCGCAAGAAGCAGCTAATTTGTCGGAACGGACGATATTAGACAACAATAGCATATAACTACCATACCAACTGACCGATCAAAATCAAATCTATGTATGAAAACTTTTTTATTTGGCTAGATATCTTCACGAAATTTGACATGAGTTATAGTCTAAAGAATTAGAATAATCTCAGAAGAAATTTTTTAGATCGGATCAATATAGCATATAGCTGCAATACAAACTGAACTAGGTTAGGTTAGGTTAGATGGCTGATCAGAGATCGCACATGGACTGATAGTAGCAGTCCTTTGTGAAGCCATTGAAAATTGAACTCCCGTGTTCGGACTCAGATAACGGCAAACCGTTTAGTATCCAATACAAATTTGCAGAGGCGCTTGATTTCTATGCCCGCCAGGTCGTCGGGTAGTCTGAAGCTATGTGCTCCCAAGTGTCTAAGTCTTGATCTCCCAAAAGCAGAGCAGTCAAGAAGGAAGTGCTGGCTAGTTTCTACTGCATCTTCTTCTAAGCAGCTTCTGCATGCGGCGTCCGGTAAGATTCCCAGTCTTACCGCATGTATGCCAATAGGGCAGTGGCCCGTCAAGAGCCCCATCACTGAACTACCAAAATGAAGTTCTTTTATAGAAAACTTTTTTATTTTGGCTAGATATCTTCACGAAATTTTGCATAGATTATTGTCCAAGATAACAATTTAATCTCCGTAAAAATTTTTTAGATCGGACGACTATATCATGTAGTTGTCATACAAACTGAACAATCGGTATCAAGTGCTTGTATAGAAAACTTTTTCATTTCACAGGATTTCTGCATCAAATTTGGCATGGCTTTTTATCTATAGCAGTGATATTATCTCCGAAGAATTTATTCAAATCGGTCCACTATAGCATATAGCTGTCATACAAATTGAACGAACAAAATCTTGTGTTGTGAAAAAATCTTAAAATCATATAAAATCCATCATAATATCTTAGCATTTCTCAAATATTTCATTTTCGAAAACTTCGTAATTTTCGTGTGATTTTTCTAATTAATTTCAAAAGTTGCAAAAAACTAAAAATTCCAAGTAATCGATTACCATATGTTGATCGTCGAGAAAGGCGTCTGTTTAATTTCATTATGACCCAATTAAGTGGCCAGCAGAACAGGCTCACACACACACAAACACAAATCAGCAGCAGCCGAACACATACAAGAATGCAAATGTCCGTGAAAATGTAAACAAACGCAGCAAAAGCATGTCAACGCCCACATACATACATACATGTATCTATATATGTATATGTGTGTGTGTGTTCTTGTATGTAGGTGTGTAAAAGTAGCAACAACAACCACTTGTTGGTTAAACGGCCGGGATTAATTTGTGTTTTCAACGCCTGGGCGAAATGATACATAACGGTAAAGCGCTGCTTTTGTGCGCGCGCTTGTGTGTGTGCGTGTGTGTAATTAACAGCATATTTATTGCCACTTTCGTATTGCCACTTTGCCGGCCGCCAACATACATATGTTTCATCAACGTGCTGTAATTAATTGGTTTTGATTGCGTGCAAATTTACAGTTATCTAAAACTCAGCAAACAACACAAATACAAAAACCAATAAATATTCGCTTAAAACAATAAAAATAACAACCAGTGTAAACACGTCGCTTATTATTGACACACACATTTACATAAAAACACAAAACTTTCGTGCAACATAAACAACATTACAAAGAACAACAACAGCAAAAACAAGCAAAACAACAACACTGCATAAGACACAGAAATCACTTGCTGCGCAGCAACGATAAACGCGGCGAAAATGAGGTGAGCTTTGAAATTGGGTCAATATCAACGAAAACAACAACAACAAAAACAACCGCAGCAGCAAGAACAAAAACGACAACGTTAACTTCACTAAACTCCACAACGAAAATTTACATCCCGGAAATTTCCTCAACAGATGCCTCTCAATCGGGTCTCGTAGCAATCGTGCATCCTCGCCGGCTAACCGAACAATTTCGATAAGACAACAAAGCAACGACTCAACCAAAATTCCATAGTACACACACACACTTTTGGCAACGACTGTATTCGTGACTGGCGACTGTTTGGCGATGCGTGATCGCCGCCACGCGAAAATTTCGTTAATGTCGTGCTGCCGCGGCTGCTCGGACGATGTGTATGTTCATGGTTTGATGCCCGCCCCCGTGACACGCCCACTTTTATGGCACTTTGGCAAATATTGTTTTAGTTGTTGTTGTTGTTGTTTAATACTAACTAACTCAGCTGGTAACGGTACTATTAATGCATTGATGCGTTGACAGCAAAAACTAACTAAGTACAGTTAAGAAAGTTTGAGTTTTTCTTATTATTATTAAGTATAATTATTAAATTGTGTTCTTTTATTAAATTTTTAGCGGTTTCATTGATATTTTCAACAATATTTTTGCTTATATTTGCAAAGTTAATATATTTAAAGCCTTACTTATGGAAGGTTGTTTACATATGTCTTCAAAAATGCAATAAAATTTACTTCTCTAATTTGTACTTAGTACGTTTTTCATGTTAACTTGTCGCTAAATTTATTTTTAGTATTTTGTATTTATTATTTTTGTTTATCTGTATTATTGTTTTTTAGCAGAAAATCTAATACTCGGAAGTACCAAATAACGTTAAAATATAGACAATAGTTTTTCATATCAGAACCTGATTATATTTAAAATTACAAAAAAAAGAATAATAGATTTAGGTAAAATAGAAAAGTTTACAAAGGCGCGGAAGTCGTTCAGCGCCAATTCGAGATACCAAATGCAGCCAGCTCCTTCTCCACCTGATTTTTCCAACGGAGTGGAGGTCTTCCTTTTCCTCTGCTTTCCCCGGCGGCTACGGCGTCGGATACTTTCAGAAATGGATTGTTTTCATCCACACGGACGACATAACCTGGCAAGCGGAGCCGCGTCTCTTGATTCCCTGAACAATGTCAATGTCGTCGTAAATCTCATACAGCTCATCTCCCCATCGAATGCGATATTCGCCATGACCAACGTGCAAAGAATCATAAATCTTCTGCAAAACCTTTCTCTCGAAAACTCGTAACGTCCACTCAACAGATGTTGTCTTCGTCCATTTTTCTACGAGATATAAGTAGCAGGACGGGAATGATGGGTGTCTTATATAGTTTGATTTTTGTTCGTCGAGAGAGGACTTTACTTCTCAATTGCCTACTGAGCATACCACCTGTCGGCAGGAGTTATTGTGCATTGGATTTTGAAGCTGATATTGCTGTTGGGGTTAATACTGGTTCCATGATACAAGAAATTATCTACGACTTCGAAGTTATGACTGTCAATAATGTCGTGGGAGTCAAGTCACGCATGCGACGACTATTTTTTTCATGACAGGATATAATTCGTCTTGCCCTGGTTCACTACCAGACCGATTTGCTTCACTTCCTCAGTCTGGCGAAAGCAGAACTAATGGCGCCGTTGTTGAGACCAATGATATCAATGTTATCGGCGTACGCCAGCGTCAGTACACTCTTATATTGGTTTATTTAGTTCTGCAACTCTAACTCTGCTAAGAGCAGATTGAAAACGTCGCACGAAAGGTTGTCGCCTTGTCTGAAACCTTGTTTGGTATCGAACGGTTCGGAGAGCTTTTTTCCAATCCTAACGGAGCTTTTGATATCGCTCAACGCCAGTTTACACAGCCGTATTAATTTTGTGGGAATACCAAATTCAGACATCTAGGCATAAAAACTACTCCTTTTTGTGCTGTCTACAGCAGCTTTGAAATCGGTTCTCTTTTCATTGGTCTTTTCCAAGGTTTGGCGCATTGGGAATATCTGGCCAGTTTTTGATGTTCCAGGCCTAAAGCCAGACTGATAAGGTCCAATCAGTTTGCTGACGGCGGGCTTTAATCTTTCATCTTTAATCACAGAATAGGCTCCATAAAACCTTATATGCGATGTTGAGGAGGCTTCTCCTGCGGCAGTTGGCGCAGATTGTGGATTGGACAGAGCGCACTTAAATTCCAATCATCGGGCATGCTTTCGTCCGACCATATTCTACAGAGAAGCTGTTACCTGCTCCTTATCAGGTCTACGCCGTCGTATTTGAATAGCTCGGCCGGCAATCCATTGGCCTCCGCAACCTTCCTGCTCTTCAGTTAGCTAATTGCTATTCGAACTTCTTGGTTGAGCAAAGGAACGTCCGCTCTGTTGTTATCGATTGAGGAATCGGGTTCGCCTTCTCCTGGCGTTATGCTCTCACAGCCATTTAGCAGGCTGGAGAAGTGCTTCCTCCATAATTTTAGTATGCTATGAGCATCAGCCACTAAATCATCTCTGGGACTTGGGCCTACAAAAAATGAAAGCACAATTGGTTTAAATATCACTCAATTTTTTCGAACAGTGTCGTCTGTGAATGTCTGTTATGACACCTAGTATTGGCGCTGAGTTTTGGATCTATGCTTACGACCCGGAAACAGAAGATAAATCGGCCAAATATCGTGGCAAAGGTGAACCGAAGCCGAAAAACCACGTCAAAGTAAGTCAAAAATAAAGGTTTTGTTGTCAAATTTCTTCGATTATCAAGGTGTGGTGCACTCCGAATTCATTCCGACTGACTAATCTGTCAACAGGGAATACTCTTTGAGTGTTATATGTCGCTTGCGCGAAGCTATTCGTAAAAAGACGTCGGAATTGGGGCCAAGAGTGATTACATATGTAGATTTTAAAGAATAAATTATGAATTTTTAAATGAGTCTTACTACTTTTTGCTCATAGTAGTAAGCATATTTATACTACTTATAATAAACAGAATGGTTTGCGCAAATAAAGCTTTAAGTTTTCAACAATTCTGCCACATTAGAAATTGCCGCACGAAATCCAATTTGTTTTTGCTTGAGGCTATTGCTTTTGCTTCAAAGATTTATGTTGCCAAAGAAGCAACAGGTGCAAAAACATAAATTTGTAGATATGCATGAATGTGTGTATATGAATATTTAGGTGTATATGTTTGGGTGTATATAACAAAAGCATTCGTCTCTGCTGAGCATTCATTGCTGTTGTTGTGTTGCTGTTGGAAAGCAGCCACTTGTTGAGTCACCTTTAAAGGAAATATGTGTCAACATCAATGTGTGTGCTTGAAGGTTCTTTGCCTCCACTTAGAACATGTTCGTATGTACGCAAATATGTCGCTATTGGAATAATAATTTTGTTTATTTATTTTGTTTTTTATATTACTCATACAGAAATTCATTTTAATCGCGTCTGCTTGAGTTTATTTTGCTGAATTGTTTGCTGAAGTCTTTGGTTCTCTGCTCATATGTCACCTTTATCTTCCTTCTATGACACTTGCAAATATTTGTTTGTGCATTGACATGCAAGCGCACATATTTTTGGCTATAAAAAATAAAGCGAAATTTTCAAAAGCGATTTTTTTTTTTTGGGTTAAAAATTTCAGTTATGTCTTGTACTAATATTTGAAAGATATTAATCGAAAGTATTTAAGCTATTTATCTTGAAATATGCCAACTTTCCTCCGTTCTAGGTTAGTTCTGTTTGTACTCAATATTTTGCCAGTACAAAGACGTCTTCGTCTATGCGATTTTCTCTCCTTTTAATACAAATAGTTGCAAATTTGAGTCCATGCTGCCTTTTTATGGATAGGAAGCTTTCATGGAAGACGAATATCGAAGAGAGGGCAAACAAGGCATCAATTGCCCTATAGTGCTGTAGAGGAGCCATTGGCAAGAGGAGGGGTCTTTCACCGAAAGTGCCTCCCTGGCTCTATGACATCATAGTCAAGTCAAGAACATTATGTTCTATGAAATCTATGTTCTATGAAGTCTTTATGTGGGCTCTAAAAAAGACCACAATTGGAAAGAAACTTGGGAATGTTCAACGGGCGGCGCTCATCAGCATGTGTGGTACCCTAACATGCACTAAAACCAGACACTTAACGTCATTTCGAACATAGTGCCTGTAGACATCGCCGGAAGTGTAAACACTCGGATATTCTTACACACTTTACTTCATACTGGATCACTTAGATAATGGAGTCGCCAAACCGAACTCTGGTGGCTCCTTCTCTGCTCATATACCGACGAGAGAGCTATGGAAGCGAAGAAGACGTTGGAGGAGAAGAGCAGTGGGCTTCTTTATGGATGGGTCAAAGCTTTGGGAGAAAATGGGTGGAAGGGTTTTCTGTCAAGAGCTCTCTATCAACTCAATTTCTATACTAATTATTGCAGTGTCTTCCAAGCAGAGGTTGTAGCCATTAAAATAACTGTGGATCTGCTGCTCCAGAGCGCAGCTTACTGCGGAGAAGTTACTATTTAGTCAGAAATAATAGCGGCGATACTAGCCTTAAACTCATTTATAGTGCGTTCAGGGTTGGTCAAGGAGTGCCTAACCTAGCTATTAATAACACCAACACAGCCAACACAGCGGAATTGGAGGAAACTGTAAAGATGATGAGATAGCAAGAAAAGGCACCCTAGTACCGTTATCGGTAGAATAGGAGCGGGTTGGCGCTCCCGTATCCTCTTCTGTTCTACTACTAGATAGCTGAGCTTTGCGGAAGCTCTGCCAGCGCTAGTACTTGCGCGGTCTCAAAAGCCTATTGGCCCAAGATTAATCGCAGGAGATCTGGTGATCTGTTTGCCCTCAATAAGGCTTGTTCTAGGGCTTTTAACAGGCCATTGCTGTAAGGTTGCGAATCTTACCAAACACAATACTTCCTTCTTGACTGTCCCGCGTTCAAGAGGTTAAGATTTAAACACTTGGGTGCGCATTACTACAGACATCTCACCGAACTGGCGGGAGTTGAAATTAAATGCCTAGTAGTGGCTAGAAAGCATTATACTTATCTACATATAAAGCCGAAAACAAGAGTTTTTCTTTTCTATAGCTTCACAAAGAACTATATACATACATACATATAAGTACGCAGTTCAGGAGATAAGTCATCGAACCTAACCTAACAGTTCTCTCGAAGTTTGAATTCGTTTGCTGTCCCATACATACATACATATTTCACTTAAAGGTCGTTTAGACGAATTTCAAAAATAACTGTCACAGTTTTCGCAATTATATAAGCACTTCCTCCATAAATGGCGCTCTCACATTTTTTTACTCTCTTGGCTTAATTTTTTCTAAAAAATTCTCTCCAACTCACGTTGAAATTTGAATCGCTCTTTTAACAAAATTTCCTCCGCACATTTTTGGAATATATACAAACAACTTTGTGGTATGCCTGAATGGTTTCACCGATAATTAAACATATTTTACGTATGTATGTGCAATAAATTTATTTTTTTATTTTGTTTTCTTATTTTATTTTTTATTGCTTATTTTTTTTTTTTGGTGCTCTAAATATTTCCATGATTAATGAGCAAAGCCTCTAACATTTGTTAAGAGAGTACTCGCAAAATGCCGCAAAAGTCAGCGAGACCGGCATTCTAAGCTTCATTCCAGCTGCCTTCAACAACATGGGCAATTCCGTGAATATGCTTACGAATACATACAAACATACGTACGTGCATTTTTCTACGTAGTCAGTATATTGTTTTTATAAATATTTATATATACCTACATACCTATGTATATATATGTACATATATATAAATATATAAGTAAGTTACATACCAGAATTAAATGTTTTGTAGGAATATAGCGTGACTGTTCATTGTATACGAGTGCATGATTTTTTCAGTTTCTACTCAAACACTCATATATAGTATACATATATGTATATGCCATATGTGACTGCAAACCAACATTTATTCATTCGTTGAAGCACGAAAACTCACATATTTTAGCCACACATGGAGGCTTTAAATGATATGAGTACAAACCTGCATATAATATATGTATATATGTATAGAAATATATGCATCTATATAATATACATGCATATATAGTACTTGTAAATATAAACGCATAAATATTGTAAGTCCTTACCTATTAGAACTCATCGCCATCTATGCCAGGATCTTTGTGTGCGTGACTATAGCCGGCTGGCTTACAGCATTTTGTTGTTGCTTTGGCCAAATAAAAAACGTAAACATTTTTTACGGCTTTTTACGACCGCCACTTTGAGGCAAATAAAAAAGATGGCTGTCATTACAATTTTACTCCAATTGTTACAGTTTTTGTTATCCCTCAACGCTTCACTGCCTATCTTCATAAATTATTGCCGCAAATCGTTTTATTTGAAAGTAAAACAAACCTAACAAAAGTGCAATTATTAACGTTAGAGAAACAGAAAATTATTTTGCTTTTTCTCAAATTGTCTGCTGTAGATCTAATTGAATTTCGAGCTTCACTTCTTTTATTGGAGACAAAGGAGTGGTGTGTTACCAGTTAAACTAACTGAACACCACCTTTTTTTTGCAAAATAATCAGCTTATCTGAGAAAATATGTTAATAAAATTAATCCAAATTATAAAAAGCTTAAAATTAAAAAAAAAAAATATTTTCAAAACTGACTATTTTGTATACAACGGGTATTTTATATCTCAAAGTAATCTACTTCTTTCAGCTCTTCGTTCTCTACAATTTTTCTAAAATCCTGAAAGAATGCTTTTGCTTCAGTCATTACCTGATTCTTCACTTGGTTCTAAATGAATGAAACCGTTTTTCCATTTCAAAAGAGAAATTACTCCACAATGTACTGTAAGCTGACGAATACTTTCCGGTATCATTCCATACCTGTGGATTATGATTTTTTCGATAAATATTCGAACCGCTTTCTCTAGCGATCTTTGTCGAGATAGATTTTTTTAAGAGATATTCCATTGCAATTTGGTCAATACTATCTTAGCAGACCTAGATTTAATGTTATCCAACAACTCTTTGGATTTGGTAAAAACCCTGATTTTGTCCATCCTGATTTTATCCACCCCAGCTACTCAATGTCTCTTAAGGTACAACATTATAAGCTGTAGAAGATTTTATGTCTCAGCTGGCTGAAGGCTGGGCATTCGCAAATATTATGTCCAACGTCTCGATATTCTCAACTCAACTTTACCATATACCTTAGGGGTAGATGCCCTGTGATGAAAAATAGATGCTTTTTGGTCTGTCCGCTGTCAACTGTATCCCAAAGTAGCTTTATGGTATGCTCTATGTTGCCAGTGTTCCAAGACCTAAGGTTTTCCTCCAGAGTTCGTTGCTGCAAACAAGCCTTGATGGCGCTGAACGGTCTAGAGAAACCTGGGGGAGTTGTGTTCATTGCTACCTTGGAGTTGGCTAACTCTTCTGCTATTTCGTTTTCTTATATTCTTACACGTCTGAAAGCTCAGATGATATTTAGCGAGTTTCTCACTATTTAGTTATTGCCTCATTGCTCACTTAACATGTTCCGTTAAGCCAAGACTTTCGGTGTGAAGGACTGAATTTTATTAATTTAGTTTGAAACTATTACTACTGTGGATTAATACAGGAGCAGCCCGCACCTTTTCGCCTTTAATCCTTCGGTGAATATACTACATATAGATTTCGCGGTGGAACTATCGATCACAGAATCATTGGTTCATTTTTCTCTGCAGGAAAATGAAGACGTTATTTTTAATCCCTCATTGATATTCTTGTTGTATCTCTTAGTTGCTCTTTCGACCCTCATGAAAACTAAATGGATTTAAAAAACAAAATTGGTTGGTTGGTCTCTGCTACTAGCTCCCATATCCTGAATCAGAGGGGTACTCTGATGATTCGCTTTTTTAACTTTTGTTTATATGAAACTAAAGAAGAAAATGAAATATCGTTTCAAAATGTCCCTGGCCCACGCTAGCAAAAGTCATTTTATTATAAAAATTGACGTTTTTCCAAGCAAGCGTTCTTTGAGATTTGAGCATAGAAAATAATCACTAGGGGCCAGATCTGAAAAATACGGTGGATTCGGAAGCAATTTAAGTCCCATTCATAAACGTTTCCACTGACTTTTGACACGGTGCGTTGTTTTGGTGAAACAGCACTTTCGCGAATGGTTCAAACCCACTTTGGAGCGAGTTCATCGTATGCAATCCATTTGGTTGACCTTCGATTGGACTTCGGCAAGATATGATGGAGTCATGTTTCATTCAAAGTCACATATCGACCCAAAAACTCGGTTTTATTACGCTTGAACATCTCCAAACTCTGCTTCGCATCATCAACTCGTCGTTGTTTTTGGTCAAACGTGAGCTTTCGCTGCACCCGGTTTGCACAGAGCTTTCTCATACCAAAGAATTCGTGAATGATATGATATACACATTCTGTTGATATCTAATATCATGAACAACTTCACCTTACGGTCATCCAAAATTATTTTGTGGACTTTTTTGATATTTTCGTGGATAACAGTCTTTGGCATCCACTGCCTTCATCATCCTCGGTGCTCATCATGCCTCGGTCAAATTTTACAAAACACATTTCAACGATTGATTTCCCTAATGCAGACTCCAAATATTGTTGATAAATCCAATCCTTGGCGTCAATTGTATTTTTCCTTTCAAAAAGCAAAAATTTATCAATACGAAAAATTCCTTTTTATCCTTTTTTTTCCTTTCAAAAGGATATAATTCACAAACTAATGATCCAAGAGCTGTTAAATTTACTGATGCGCCTTTTAAAGGTTAGGGCTAACTTAAATCATGGGGAGTTAATTCTAGTATCGCCATCTATGGCAGACCGGAACTTTTTAATTGACCTGTTATGAACGAATACTTATATAATTCATTGCCCGCATCTCAAAATATTTCAACATTCCAAATGCATTTTTTATTTACATGAAGTAAGTATTTCAAGGTCAAAGCAGTGGCTACGAAAGGAATTTCTTATCGGTTCTGTTTTTAATTATTTCGTTGTTTAGCGAGTATTATCACAATATGTTACGAAGTATGCCAAAGTCAGCTATGTTGTACTAGGCACTGGGTGATGACTTCATCGTGATCCATATGTAAACAGCTGTCCGTATATATATACATACATACATTTTATATACATATATCCCTAAATGTGTGTGCCACACGGTTATCACGTATTTTTCTCAGTTGTAGTGCTAATTTATCTAAATTTTTTTCTTTTTCCCTTTCATTTATCTTATATATACGATTTGTTCAACAATTGTTGTACAGGGTAGGCCATTTAAAGCTGACCCATTTGTTTTTTTGCCAAAATTAAGGCGTCGCGGATAATCAGCTGGGTTTAGTTTTTGTGCCATTTGAATTTTATATGGAAACATCTTCAAATCTTTATGAATTATGCGTCGGAGAGTGGTGCGAGAGATGTCTAATTCCTGAGAGCGGCGATAACTCGATGTCGATGGAGTCTCCTCAATACTGGCTCGTACAGCTTCGATATTTTCATCAGAACGTCTTGTGCGTTGTCTGGATGCATGACTGGCATTACTGAGATTACCGGTGTTCACAAATTTTGCGTATAAAGACTTAATTGTGTTCTTAACTGGAGTACTTTTCACTTTATTTTTTTTGCGAAACGCACGTTGAGTTAACACAATTGAAAAGTTATTTTGAATATAAAGCTGAACAATTTCAGCGCGTCCTTTGGAGTGTACTGTTCCATGGTATAAATTGTCTTCGAATGACGCTTCTAACGCGGTATGACATTAGCCGATTTGTCAGCGCTGTTAAAAGTTACAGCGTTGCCAGATGGGTCAACTTTAAATGGCCTACCCTGTAGCTTTTTTCCGCTTAATGTTCATATTTATTATTATTTAGCGAGAGATTTTCTCGAAAGCTTCGCCGCTGATAAATTCGCCTAACGCTTTTGCCTTTTATTAATGCTATTGTACTCATTATGTACTATATATAAATATTTATATGTTTGTGGTTATAAATAAATACATTTGCGACGCCGCACAGCTAGAGAATTCTAAGTAGCGCCACACAGATTCCGCAGACCGCGGCAGCCGACGGCAGAGCACGCCAACAGTCACACAGTCTGTCGGTTGATTAGGCACAAGCGTACTTATTTCACAATTTGTTGTTGGTGGCGTCTCTAATCGAAATTGCGTGACTCAATGAGAGCGTGATAAACATTTTGAGCACTTCAATTCAAGCTGGAACAGCTGCCGACAGCCTAAGACACGGCACAGTAGATTGCGTGCACAAGACGTCAGCTTATGTGTAAGCTTGTGCTTTTACTGCATAAAAAAAAAATCACTAAAATTCACTTCAAAAGCACGACGCTGGCTTGTTGACTTCTAACAAATAACTGAATTAATAAGCCATCCAAGAATACACTCTCCACACACACCGAACTCATGTGCGCTTTTCTTTTTAGCACCATCGAAGATATCCCCGAAACCCAGGAGGTCAGCTCCACCACCACCACTGCCCAACCAGAACCTGTATCGTCCACGGCAAACGAGGTGTACGACCCCAATACGCCCATACCGCGTCCACCGCTTGCCGAACTGACCGCACGCCCGCCAACACCTGTCGATGAAAGTGAAATGGCTGCAGCTAGCAAGGAAGTAAATCCCGAAAAGGCCGTCGCCACGACATCCGCCAGCAGTGATAGCATCTTCTCCATCATCTACACGGTTTTCAAGAAGGTCGCCATTGTAGGCTCCATCTATTTGGTTGGCTATATGGGCTGGAGTGTCGCGTGGTTGATCGCACCGGTAATCTTGTCAGTGGCACGCGATGAACTACACAAAACCACCGAGCATAAACGCAG
This sequence comes from Bactrocera correcta, assembly GCA_027475135.1. Taxonomy (NCBI): domain Eukaryota; kingdom Metazoa; phylum Arthropoda; class Insecta; order Diptera; family Tephritidae; genus Bactrocera; species Bactrocera correcta. Next base: position 71,344,179 of record CM050325.1, read on the forward strand.
TATTGCCAAAGCTTCAGCCATGGCCTCTGAGAAGGATGTGATACTGGCGCGTATCGATGAGCTACCGGCGTGGGTAAGTACAGATGTAGAATTTAAAGAAAATACCGATAAAGAACAGTAGAATCATAACGCTTTACGCATTGTAGTTTCTGATTTGAGAATCGAGCTTTCGCGTTATTTTTTTCTTTTGAATTATCTCTTCCTTAACTGTTGCTCAGTTTGTCTCCTATTTTTACACTTTTGCATTACGTTTACAGGTCTACTTTCCTGATGTGGAACGCTGTGAATGGGTCAATAAGGTATATTATTCATTCTACCTAAAAAGCACACCCGTCCAAAACTTTTCTTTACTTCCCTTTCGCTTAGATTCTCAAGCAAGTGTGGCCCAATGCCAACCATTTTGCACGCACTCTCGTCAAAGAGACCATCGAACCGAACGTAGCGCTCGCACTCGCTAATTACAAAATGAATGGCTTCCGTTTCGATCGCATCATTCTGGGCACGATACCACCACGTATAGGCGGTGTCAAGATCTACGATAAGAATGTCGATCGCAATGAGATCATCATGGATTTAGATTTATTCTATGCCAGCGATTGCGATATCAATTTCTATTTGGGTAGCATGAAGGGCGGCATCAAGGACTTCCAAATACATGGCTGGGTGCGCGTGGTCATGAAGCCACTCATACGTTCCATGCCACTTGTGGGTGGCCTACAGATTTTTTTCCTCAACAATCCGAATATCGATTTTAATTTAGTGGGTGTTATCGATTTTATGGATATGCCCGGTTTGAGTGATTTGTTGCGCCGCATTATTGTGGAGCAAATCGGTGCGGTCATGGTTTTGCCAAATAAGCTGCCAATAACTTTGAGCAATGAGGTGCCAGCGATTAGCTTGAAGATGCCAGAACCGGAGGTACGTTGCGAGTTTGTGTGCTCATTGGGAAAATGTGGATGTTCTTTTTTTGTGTTGGTTTGTAGGGCATTCTACGCATTCATGTCATTGAGGCGAAGGATCTGATGAAGAAGGATATCGGTGTTTTGGGCAAGGGCAAGTCAGATCCCTATGCTGTGATCAATGTCGGCGCACAAGAATTCAAAACGCAAATTATTGAGAATAATGTGAACCCGAAGTGGGACTATTGGTGCGAGGTAAGTGATTCTTTATTGATATTTGTGAATTTTTTACGTTTTTAAATGTATTTATAAAATTATTTTTAAAGACTTTATATTGTTTATTTATTTTATTTTATTTTTTTACAACATTTATAATATATAAATAAATTAACATATATTAAAAAATTAACTATTTTATACACGTTAAAAAAAAAATAAGTTTTTACTTGTCTTATCGATTTCTAAAATATGTTTAAAAATTTAGAAAAATTTATATAAAAATTGAAAATAAAAATAAATACTTTTTATATTAATTTTTGCATTTTTACAAAATTTATAAAAACTAAAAAAAATTAAATTAATTAATAATATACTAAATAAATTCTTTTGTACACATTTTTTTATTTAAAAAAAAATAAGATAATTAAAAGAAAAAATTAATTACAAATTTATTTATTTTTGTTTATTTATTCTAAATAAACTAATTTATTTTTATACACTTCTTTAAAATAAAAATAATAAAATAATTAAAGCAGTTTATTTTTTTTTAAGATTGTATACAGCTTTTATAATAAATAATTAAATTTATTTTTTTTTATTTAAAATCAGCTGTTAAGGAAAAAAATATAAAATTTAAAATAAAAATAAAAACAAATTAAATTAAAAATATGATTTTTTTTACAAATATTATAAAAATTAAACTTCTTTAAATTAAAAAAAATTTGCAATATGCAATAATAATTATTACAATTTTTTTTTTAATAAAAGAAAAAAATAAAATACAAATTTATTTATTTTAAAAAAATTATTTTCATACACACCATAAAAATTAAAAAAAAAATTAATTAATCAAACAAATTCATTTCTTTTAATCTTTGTATAAAGTTTTTATAATAAAAATTAAAAATAAAAAAACATTAAAAACTTTTTGTGTTTACAACATTTATAAAAATTTAACAATGTGTTGTTGTTAATCTAAAAACACTTGTAATATTAATTAATAATTAAATAAAAATAAAAAAACTATTTATTTTCTCTTTTTGTTTAATTATTATAAAAAAATAAATTTATTTTTTATGCTAACGTTTACCAATTAAAAGATAAAATTATTGAAGAAAAAAAATACAAATTTATTTGTTCTAAAAAAATTATTTTCATAAATACTATAAAAATTAAAAAAAAAATAAATTAATTAAACAATTTTCATTTTTTTTAAATCTTTATATAAAGTTTTAATAATAAAAATTAAAATTAAAAATAAAAGAACATTAACAATTTTTTGTTTTTACAAAATTTATAAAAATTTTGCAATGTGTTGTTGTTAATCTAAAAAAATTGTAATATCAATTAATAATTAAATAAATTAAATAAAAATAAGTATATAAATATAAAAAACTAAATTTGTTTCTTATGCAACCTTTACCAATTAGAAAATAATATAAAATAACTAAAGAAGTTTCATTTTTTAAAAAGATTATGAAAAGTGTTTATAACAAAAAAAAGATTTATTTTCTTATTTAAAATCAACTGGGAACAAATTAAAAATGCAAAAAATGTTTAAAAAATTTTGCTTTTCTTATATGTATATATTTTATTATTTTTACAAAATTTATAAAAACAAAATAAAAGAAGTTTATTTTTTTATTTAAAAAAATGTTTAAACAATAGTAAATTATTTATTTATTATAAAAAACTAAATTAACTTATTTATTTTTTTTTTTGGTTTTATTATTTATTATAAAAAAATATTTTTCATACAATTTTTTCTTAAGTTGAAAGAGTAAAATAAATGAAGAATATGGTATGAATTTTTTTTTAATGTATATTTTAATTGTAATTTTATATTTAAATATATTTATTTTTTAATTATTTTTGGTTTATAAATTTTGGAAATATAACACAAATATAATAAGTTAAGCTTTTTAAAAGAGTTTATTTTAAATAATTTTTTTATAAGTTAATTTAAAATTTTTAAACATATTTTAGAAACTTTTCTCTCTAACTAATAAAGAGAAAAAAATATATGTATTATAATTTGTTCAATATTCAATTTTTTTTCTTATAAATTGTATGTTTTTGCTTTCGTATTGATAAACAAATTAATAGTTATTGATTTTTGATATAAATAATATGTATTGTAAATATTATACAATTTGTTATCATATTTTACTTTTTTTAATATTTTGAATATTTTTGAAAAACTTTTTAAGAAACTACATATATTTTTCAAGTCCAAATTGGCTGCTAAATTTTGGATTTTTATTTACTGTTTTGTTGTTTTTTTTAATTTATTTAAAATTGTTTACATTTTTGTTTTTTTTTACAAATTTTTCTAAGAAAATATATTATGTTTTTGCTGTTTTTTTATTTGAGTTTTTTTTTTTTGTTGAAAAATTGTTATAAATATTACTAAATAAAATGTACAATATTGAACAAAATGTCTAATAATTAATAATATTTATAAAAACTAGCATATTAGGAAATATTTTAAATATTTAACACAAAAAAAGTTTATTCCACGCACATTGCAAAAGCTGAGTTATCAAAAACAAAATTTTGGCAAAATTGTTTTGATTTTTCACATTTGGCATGCCTAAGCAATTTTTGATAGAAATTTTTGAACACCTCCAAACTTTTCCTCTCACACCCCCAAATGAGTGTTTTGTGAGTGTTTGCAAACTATCGCACCTTACTCTATCTACATATATATGTATGTATTTATATATGTTTATACTATATGTAGTTCTATTCTCCTGATACTAATTTTTATTTTGTTTCATTTTTGGTTTTCACTTTGCATTTTCAAAAACCAAACCAAATTCCTATACGAAAAAAATATCATACAAAAATATTTCAAAACATACTATCTACTAAAAAAACAAACAAAAACTAAATAAAAAAGGCTAAAATATTTGTTGAACTGGGTCAAAGCGTTGATATAACGGTATTCGATATGGATAATGGCAGAGATGATGAGCGATTGGGCAGGTAAGTCAACGAGAAGCATTCAAATAAAACAATAATCATTAATAAATAAATGGAATGATACAAATTAAAGCAATAAATATATAAATAATAAAAAAAAATTTACAGAAAATAACTAAAAAAATAAATAATAATAATTTTGATTAAAAAAAAATATTGTTAAGAAAACAATTAAATTGAAATGAACTTCTATAGAAGTAAAAAAAATTAAAAAAAGATAAAAATATAAATTTAAATATAAATATAAATATAAATATATATATATATATATAAATATAAATATAAATATAAATATAAATATAAAAATAAACCAAAGAAGAAAATTAAATATAAATTATAAATAAATAAATGTTTGTAAATAAAACAAATAAAATGAAGTAAAATTCTACAAAAAAAAAAAAATTAAATTCTATGGAAATAAAAAATAATAAAATTAAATATAAAAAAAAAGTAAAAAGAAATAATTTTTTATCAAAAATAAAGCCCATTAAACTGAAAAAATTATAATTACCAATTAAAAAAAATAAATTTACAAAATCTACTCACAACTCATTCAACTTCACACATTTTTTTTATTATTTAAAATAAACCTCACTTTAGCACTTAACTTTTAACTCATATATACCTACACATATACATATCATAGTCATACCATATACCATTGTTACCATATCACCCATACCCCATTTGGCTCCACAAACACCCACACTTGTAAGTGTCGATGCGTGTTTACCGTTATTAACGTGAGTAGTTCGCCAGCTTGCTTAAGCGCTAAGCCGCTGTGCGTGTTTTTAATTTTTTTTATTTTTACACTTCAATTAAAGAATTTCCATGCCTCTTACCCAAAAACTACCGTAAATATTCTTTGCATGCCATATCCCAACACTTTTTGTACAAAACTCCGTTCTCTTTTGTGTTTGGTGTCACTTGAACTCTAATTAACACGAAGTACCTACGCGTACATGCCAACGAAGCGGAACTATAAGGCGTGACCCCGAGAAAAATGCTGCCAACTTTATGCCATATTTACACAAAGAAATTTTTTTGTAGGCCCCTGCTTTTGCTGACGGCACTTTGGATCTGAAGGCCGTCTTTCATCTGTGGGATTCAGATATTCCCGGTAGTCCGAACGATGATTTTCTGGGCAGGTTTGCTAATCGCCTTTAATAGAATTTTGTTTTATGTTGTTTGCGTTTCTTTCGTTAGACCGTTACTTGCTTTATTTTGATTTCGTTTGTTGTGCTTCTTATTTTCTTGGTTCCAAAATAGCTTAATGTTCCTTACTAACCAGTTTTTGTATAATCATGCTTATTATGCTGAGTTTTTGTTAAGATTTTGTTTCATAACTTTAGTTTTGCTTTGTTAAACTTAACCTTATTTTGTTCAAATGTTCCGTTATTGTTATAAAAAATATTTGTTTTTAAGTCAGGCGGTAGGAGATCTCACCATATTAATCTGTGTTTAATACCTTTAACAATATGGACAATATTCTTATTTATTGCCGTAGACACCGCTTAGGCGGTTATAGCCGAGTTAACAACAGGGGGGTTGTTGTTTTTCTTTCCTTTTCATTGGGTGTTTTTTACGTGGCGGGTCCCAAACCCATCACACAACCCTGCGGAGGGATGATTTGCACTCCCACTTTAACTCGCCTTCAAACGTATGTTCTATGACTATCCAGAGGATACTTAGTCCAAGACCGGAAGTCGTGAGCTGATTAAGCCTTATGTAAAAGAATTATTTCTGGCCACTCCCAAGTGAATGACCTAAGACAACACTCTCTTACACTTATACATTTGAAACTAGAGAAGAGTTAAAGAAACCGGTGATGTATTTAGCAAGCCAAGTAAGATCCTAAAAATGCAACAACAGAGGTTCTCAGTATTTTCTCTATATATCAGTCCCTATGTAGTTATTGAAATGCTTTCTCCGTAGATAGAGTATAATATACTCACATATCACATTTGGTTCCGAACTTAGATGTTTAAACTAAATAAACTTGATCCAAAACTTCTAAAAGCTCGTAGTGCAAAATACTTTCCTTGGATCTACACCCATACCAAAGTTCCTTCTAAATTTTGGAAATTAGGGGAACTACAGTCGTGAAAATTCCCACACGAAGATTGGGAGCATGACTTGACTAACCACTAAGACAACAAATATTTTGTAGTAAACTGCCTTCAACTAAAACGGTTTACATATATAGAAATTAAAAGAGACCTACATTGCGACTAAATTTTTAAACAAGGCGAATTCTTCCAACAGATGAGTCATCAAAAATGTTGTTTCAGACTATATAGTATATCACATAAATTTGACGAATTTTCGGGATAAAATTGCTCTGAAGAATGCACTGGAGTTTAAGTCACTCGAGGCTGTTCAAAAAATGGTTTTTGACTTAGCTAAAAACACACTCTTCCATCAATCTCTGTCTTCCCACAAACACACTACAAATAAACCCAGCAAACACATACATATGTATTTAGCATGACACCCGACCTTTCTGTGTCTCAGCTCGAACCCAAAATTGCATGAATTTCTACAATAAAGTAAACAAACAAAAAAAAACTACATACTATACTATGTAACTAAGCACATGTTCGTTTGCCCGCAGTAGTCAAAGCAATGAAATTAGTATATAAAAATACACTCTTTAATTTTGGTAGAGTTCTTAGCTCGCTGAACTTTGTAAGAAAATTTTATTTTTCACTCATTTAATTATGTAAATGCGACTAAATAGCAGGAGTTGGTAGAGCAAGTATGCAAATATTGTTAGTTATATATTTAACGGTATACTTATCTATAACGGTACATGCAATATTGTGTTTAGACATTGTAAAAGCAATTTAGCGAATATATTAAAAGTTTTATTTGGCTTTTGTTCTTGTATATCCCTCTCTCT
>CM050325.1:71351683-71469625 GCA_027475135.1 Bactrocera correcta
ATACCAAGGAGGCAAACATTCTTCATCTAGGCTCTGTTTTTTAGTGAAAAAGACTTACCATTGGGATAAAGAAAAATGTGTGCTTCTAGAGCGCCTTGAAGCAATATTTCTTCCGGCCGCTTAATGTTATATACTCTTACACCTAAACACTGTTCATCGTTTCCAATAACTTGCTCGAGCTTTTCCGTCAACTCATCGGTGAGTACAAATCGTACAGTCGAATTCGATGTTAAGGCATAATCGTGGAAAATATTTATGAAATTGAAATTAAATTCTCTGTCTTCAGTGCAAAATAGATTTCTTAGAAAGTTCTGCGGTTTGTTCGTGCATCCGGTTCTAACGTCGGGTGGGCTTCGTTCATTAAGATTGCGCAAATTTTCCCAACAGAAGTAAATAGTTTGATCTTTGATTATATTCTTTCGAAATACTTTAAAAGTGCAAATCTTAAATTCATCAAATACCAAATCTTAAATTTCGAATTTGGCTTAAAAAAAGTATATCCACACGCATATCATCCGCCATATCCAACAACTCCTCAGGCAAATTATATAGAGATTCTAGACTAATGAATGCCAGATTTGTAATACGCAAGCTTTTCATTAGTGGCATTTTGGTATAAATATTCCATATTGTCTTGATTGCGCCTCGGCCGCTTGCCCATTTGGGGGAGTAAAGGAATACAACCATTTGAAGTGATATACATTCATCGGAGAATAGTTGAAGGATATCGATGTATCCCTTTGCTAAATAGTTGTACTTTTTATTGTCGATTTTGTACTCGAATTCGACGTCGTAACCGATTTCCGCTTGCGTGTCGCGTTCAGAGTCATAACTGTCTTCGTCCACGGTGTGTCTCTCATTTGAGGCTGTGTGACGTTTTATTAACACACAAATTTGCTCTGCAGCGAAATAGTTTGCAGCTTCCATGTCATCCTGTTCAATAATTATGGTATAAATGCTTTTTTCCCTTCACCGGCTAAAAACTTCTTGAACATATGTTTAGGCTCCTTGGATGAGTGGAAAAACTCGGAATGGGAATGCGTTAATTCCATATATGGGTCTTTTTGGTTGACGTTGAAATTGGTTATTTCAATGAGTTCTAACCACGCAAATACCCGCTGCTTATGGCTTTTTGGCGGGTCTTCAGTTAAACTCTGAGTTTTAGCCGTATTAACTTGGCTTGTTTGTTGTATTTTATTCATATTAATTAAAGTTACAAATGTATAGGAAATAAAAGCTGTTGCATAAAAGCTGTCGATATATTTTATAGGGGTTTAGTTATTGTTGTTGTTTTACATTATTGATTGAATAGTGAAGGAAGTTGTGATAGTCTTCAAAGTAAAAGCACTCAATTATTTAATGATTGAAAAAAGTAAGCTAACGGTTAAACCGCTAGTGGTGGAGGAGTGCATAGAACGGCTGAACAGTCTATCAGATCACAACCGAGTGCACCTTATCTGGGTGCCAGGTCACAGAAGTAGAGCCGAGAATGAATTGACTGATGAACTTGGCTTCTCTGGAGCGTTTACTAAAATGGTGGCACCAAAGCCCTGTATGGCGGTTTGCCCTCAAATCATAAAGCCGCTGTTTCGCAGCAATGAAATTACTCAAAAGCATGCGCCAGGTTAAGTTGCTACTCGGTGGTTACAACCTCACTAGGTTTGAAAACGTAATCAATCTCCCGAGGAACAAATTCCATTGTAAACTCAAGAAGAAACCGGAAACTCCAAAGCACCTATTAATATAGTGCACAGTAGAATTAAGACCCTTGGATCCATGTTTCTGAAGAGGGATCACATCGTCTCTATGGCACCCGTCAGTATATTGGAATTTATAAATGTACAGGGGCTATGTGAGTCGCTATGGCTCAGGGCAGGGTAAAATAGACCTTAGGTCACGGCACATACCTCATTTCTTACATCTACCTAAACTAGCGGTACACATCTTAATTACAAAATCATTGAGGAGCAGGTCAGCATTTAAGTTCAAAACTTCGTATTAGACGAAATTATACTTTTCCAACTTAATTTCGACCATTTTTGACATCGTTTAACAGAAATTCGGAAAATCATAACATTACCAACCAGTGCCAAGGAAAACGCTTGTACCAACTTTTCTTAAAATATCCACATTTCTATTTAAGCTGTTGCTTGAATGGACAGAGCGACATAAAGGAAACATTTTATATCGTCCTCCTGATCATTTTGATTTACTACATACCATATGTGATGTAGAAACGACAACCAGAGGATTGGAACTTGTTCTGTGATCGGAAATGTTTTTTTTTTTTTAATTTGATGTGATGTAAAATACTGAATATACCATAATTTAAATGGCTCAACGACTTTTTTGATGACTATTACGAATACAATATTTTACTACTTTTTCCACTAAATCAAGACGTATGTCACGAATAGCACGTTCAATATTGATTTCGAAAGCTTGAAGAACTCTGGTTTATTGCTAAAGACCAATAACTTCAAATAACCCCACAAGAATTAATCAATGTTGTTAAATCGAAACTTCTTGGAGGCCATTCAATGTCACAATTTCTTGAAATAATCGAATCTGCAAACTTTTCTCGCAATATCTCCGTCCCGTTGGAACCATATGTGGTCAAGATCAACTTCTTCCAATTGCGGCCATGAAAAGTTGGTTATTATCGATCTATCTGCGTTTTCAACTAGGCTGTCTTCAGTAGACCTCCGCAAAAAGCAATCGTATTGGACTGGGAACTCCTCAAAAATTAGAATATATTCATAACAAATTGTGTGAATCCACTTATTAATCCAATTAATAGTTCAATTCCAATAAGAATCAGCCGGCAACACTAGGTTGCAGAGATGTCAATAGATAGATAGTTGAAATGTCATATTCAGCTGGTCTAACTCAGATAATTCATTAATTTACAAACAATTCTTCAACGTTTATAAATTATGGGAGCACCTGAACTGCCTGGAGATCCTGGCGAGGAAGACGTACATGCAATACAGACAAATGTTCAGCATCCTCCAGTGCCTAGTGATGATAGCGATAATGAAATGAACACACTGGATGCATATAATGGATACCAGCCATTGGCGACGGGTAACGATATTAACGATCTCAACGATGTATCAATGGATGACAATGACTCTATAGATGAGGATTCTGAAGAAACAGTGCAATATGTTGATAACGCGAATGCTGTTGAAAATGCTGCTATGAATGATAATTTGCCACCGGTAGAGAGTGCTGATGCTGAAATCGAAAGACAAGTTTGGAGTCAACCACGTCCCCATGAATTACAATTAGAATTAGATAATAATAAAACCACACAGGTAATAATTGAAGTTCATAAAAGTTAAATAGTATTTATTTTATATAAATTTTAGATTTTAAATGTCATGGCAAATATAACACTACCAAATGCTGTAGTACCTGAATGGGCCAACGGAGTGCCGGAAGAGCGATGGAAAGCGGAACTGCTCGAACGTATACGTCAACGTGGTGTTGTAGGCCAAAATGACGATAAATAAATGTGAACTGCTATAGAAGATTCCAATTTATTATTATAGTTATATGTGTCTATGTAGTCTGAGTTTAAGTATAAATAGTAAGTACTTTAAATAAAAGAATTTGAAACGGCTGGTATTAATTGTTTCAACTCAAATAATTTGTATGTATGAATGTTTAGTGATTTTGATTACCAGAAAACAGATTTGCAAATAATTCATTAAAAATATAACTGAGTTAATAATTAAGTTTTATTTTTTTTGTTATTCCTAAAATCTTATATCAAAATATGTACCCAATTCCCATTGGGATGGCAAGGATAAAATAAGTTGTCATCCAACGGCCCAGGAAACGTGCTGTTTCGACGGGATAGGGGAAAGGTGTCAGATGTGTAGGGTTAGCAGATCATGAAGAAAGGTGGTTAGTATTATGCGGGGACTCGTTGCATAGGAGTTTAACCAGTATCCAGAACAAAGCTGCGCAAGTGTCACTCTCGATTCTCGCGTCAACACGAGCTCTTCGTTTGCAATAGGTGGTGGTTTAACTCCAAGTACGCCATTCACTGAGAGGGAGTCGGTGAAGGCCTTAAGGGGGTATTCTAGTCTAGAAGCAAGCTTTCAGGTAATTTTTAAAGTGTCGTAAAAAAAATGCAATTAATATTTTTACTATCAAATTTTTTTTTATTAGTTATTTGTTAATTTTAGAAGAGTAGAGAAAAAAATTAAAAACTAACAAAAGGAAAAATTTCAAAAATTGTGGGCTGACAAAGTGGAGGTCTCTAAAAATTTCCACGTGACCAAACCCATGATTTCAGCCCTCCTAGTTATCTGAAACCAAAAAGAAAAAAGATTATTAATCTAGAATAATGTCGCAATGGCCGGAACTACGGAAAGTGGGAAAAAATTTTTCGCAAAATGGGATGCCTGAAAAAGTTTTTTTGGAGCACTTTTTCTGATAACTTTTGATTTTTAAAAAACAATAAAAATAAAAATTAGGGGATCGGGCTAGTTCCAACCATAGACAAGCCTATAAAGAAGACTCTATAAAAATTTCAAGTAAATCGGTAGAATCTGAGAAATCGTGGGTATCGTTCCGAAAAAATCAGTTTTGAGAAAAACGCGTTTAAAGTTTCGCGTTCCGACCGAACCAGTTTGGACGGCGGGCCAGAAAAATGCCTATATCTCCGAAAATAGTTTTAATATTGAAAAATCCTCTTGTACACATATTCTTGAATAGTTAAACTATGAAAATATAAAACAAAATCGATCTTTTTAAATTTCTAGACTAGAATACTGACTTAATGGCTCCACTGTGAATAGCAGTTAGTGCATGTCTGAAGTTGCGTCGGAGGCCTCGATTTCCGCTGACAGTTCTGTGTTTGGATCCAAGTTGAACACATGATTTTCTGGTTCCCTCGCCATTTTCTACCTATTTTATACGTATTTACTTCCGTTTCCTATCTTTCAACTTATCGAACCTAGAATATTGCAAAATCGTTATATTTTTTCCATTTTTAAACCTCCTTTCAAAATTTTTGTTTTAGATTTTAATCCCAGGGCGTATTATTTCGGAAATAAAATAATCTACACACTGGATTTCTAACGTAAAGCACTGATGAATGTTGAATTTATTTATTTGTTTATATTGAAAGTGCCGCATTGGATGCCATGTTCTGATTTTCAAATCAAGCTACCAATGGGCATACAAGTTTTGGCTCGTTTTGAAGCTCACAAATGTTCATCTAGAATAATATGCCTGCATACATACATACATATATGTCTGTATGCAAACGAAAAGTACAAATGAAGTTACGCTCGACGACAAAAATCCATACATTTTAGCTGTCAGCTTTCTGTTGTACAATTTCGCGTCGCCATTCATTTTCGCAATTGTTGGAAATAATGTAATGATTGCATTTATTTTAAAATTTTTATACATGCTAAAATGTGTATAACAACACTTTTGCTGTGTGACTTTGCGAAATAGTGTTTAATTTATCTGTGTCTTATTTTTAGAGCAAACAAATCATCTAATTCTTTACTTTTTTTATATTACCTTTATGTTGTATTCATAATAACCTCGCTTTCGCGCAAAAATTTTAATATAAATCTTTCATTCAGTTATATCTTACAATTACTTCACTTCATCTCCATAATATAAATATTTTTCATTGATTTCCTGTTTTAGTTTTTCTGGTTTTTTTGTTTTTTGTTTTGTTTTTGTTTTTGTTAAATATGTAACATTTTCTTTTCTAATGCATTAGATAATGGCTAAAAATATGAATCTCTAAGTAAGATTAACTACATCTACACTACGTTGGTTGCCATTGCAGCTGCTATTGTTGGAATTACTGCTGAAGCTAATGTTGTCACAGTTCGATGTTGTTATCGACCCAGACGATGAAGCTGGAACCGAATCGCTGCAGTTTAGCTCTTCCTTGTACTTACAATCACCCGCTCCATTGTCGCCACCGTCGCACGCCTTCAAATCTGGCAAACTGTTTTTGCTTTGTGACGACGACGTCATCGTGGAGAATGAAGCATATTTTGTATCCTTTATTCGCGCACCACCGCACACCTCAGTTGGTGGTGCGCCATTGTAAAGAGTGGATTTACCGCTCTCGTCCAATATGATGTTCAACTTCTCCTTGCAAATCTTGCGTCCACCTTTGCCACCACTGCCGGATGTGCTTGCTCTATGGAAGAGTTCCGTTTCATGTATGTGAGTCGGCTCGCCGACATGATTTAGTCGTGTGCTGTTCGAATTTCCATCCCCCCTTTGGTTATCAGTCAGTAGCTCATGCAGTGTTGAGCCATCTTGTTGTTTGGAAACTTTGTAAATGGCCGGACACGACTTGGAGCTCTTTACATCGTTCATATCCTTATAATCGCAGAGTTCAGTCAATTCTATATTGTTGTCTCCGCCCGCAGCATTATCTGCATGTCTTTCCGCATGCCGTCGGCCGCTGCCATGTATTGCGTTTGCTGTCAGTCGCTCATATGCCTGCTCATGCTTGTGGCCATTTTTATTCTTCTCGGCAGTTTTCATTGGTTCTAACTTATTCGCCAATGTGGCGTCATAACAATTATTATCTTCAATACTACCCGCACCCGCCGGATGCTTATCATTTATTTTCAATTGACTTAAAGTGATCTCAGCTCTGGATAGCGATGCCAAGCCATTGCCATAGTTTTCGTCGCCACAACTGCCAAACAGCATGGGGGTATTCATGAGGAATTCTCTGCTAAATTTCGTTCCGTTCAATTCGAATTTCTTATGGTCCAAATTTTCATTAATATAATTGATGTGTATAGGAGAAGTCTGCAACTGAAGGCTCGATCGCCTTAGATCATCTTCGGGCGGTGTATAATATACCGATGCTTTGCTCGCCGAATTCAAAGCCATGACAGCTAATTTGTTTTTCAAACTCTTCACCTTGGCTGCGCTAGGATTGAACTGATCGCCGAGTTGACTCTTGAAATACACTTCAATATCTACAAAGAAGAATAGATGTAAGTAAAGCTTTAGAAAGCAGTGAAAGATTTAATTATGTTCTTTTAATTAAATCCAATGACAGCAAAAACGGAAAAAACGTTATCTTCGGCTGTACAGAAGCTATAAAACCCTTCACAAATAAAATAAGTTTTCATACAAGAACAGAATTTTGATCGGACAGTTTGTATGGCAGCTACATATATATTATAGTGGTCCGATAAGCTGTATCCGACAGCTTCTTTTGGAGGCAAAGAACGTGTCCAAAATTTCAGATCGATAACTGAAAAACTGAGGGACTAGTTCGCGACATACAGACGACATGGCAAAATCAATTCAGCGCGTCACACTGACGATTTATGTAAACAATTTATGAGGTCCAGGACTTTCATTGCTGGTGTTAAAAACTTTGGTACAACCATACAAACATTGTGAAGGATATTCCAGCTTCGGTGCAACCGGCGTGCATAATTTAAATAATTATGCGTTGATTTCAAATAAAAATGCAACTGAACGTTTTTAATGGCATGCCAATAGCCGAACTAACCTTCAGCTATATCCTCTTCACAGCGACCGCGACAATTTTCAAAATAAAAACTCGGAAGATTTTCCAATACTTTATTCAGCGACTGTTGTTGATATTTGTAGCCTTCGCGTAAGCGCAAAACTTGATGTGCGCTAAATTTACGAATTTTGTTACGCTGGAAGACGTAATTTTCGCGCACCCAATTCAACTGACCCGTGGAATAATCACGAACCTTTTTCACCTAGTGTGGGGCGAGTAAAAGAAAGGAAGATTTATTAAAATAGAAAAAAAGCAGAAATGTTGCGTAAATTACCTGATCGTAATATTGATCCTTTAGTGCTGTTAGATGAGTGGAACCCATGTCTCTAAATTCTTTTAAATATTTGGCCTGAGATGTATAACTACTCTGAATCCATTCAACTTGCTGCACACAATTCTCTCGTATACGATGCACCTAAAGCGACTCAAATATTACAAGGAACATTTTCGAAAAAAATTACAAATCTTTACTTGTTGCGCATAATTCTCGCGCAGTCGTTCCAATTGCTGACTTTTGTAGCACTCAATGCTATCGAGCATGGCATAAATTTGGCGCGCCCTCGGCGACTGCTTGTTGCGCACACAGCAATAGAATCTATCAAATATACCACATCTGCAATAAATTTGATCGAAGGAATAAATTAGAAGCCGAATGACAATAAATTTCAAAATAAAGCGATTTCATTTGATGCTTACTTGGAGAAGAGCGCACGAAGCCCTTGCACGATCAGCGTTAACAAAAGAAAGGCGGTGGCAGCAGCGGTACCCGATAAAAGACTCTCGATTTTAATGCGGTAGAAGACGATTGGATCGATGTAAATTCTGTAAGAGTCACATTTATTAGTAAATAACTGCAAACAACTTGCAATGTATGTATGTATGTAAATCAAACTATACACATGTGAAAATCATTATTAACACATACCTTTTAAATATCGGGACAAAACTATAGGATTGATACATTTGTATGTACATACTTAGTGAAAAGTTATCATAGTGTTAATATTTTAAATTAGATAAAGTTCAAATATGCTCTTAAATTCATATGGTAGTGTTACGAGTATGCCCCTGCCCCATCTAGAGTACCACAAACTTGGCTACTTGTCGCATTCTACACTGGCCACAGCAAGCTGAAGAAGCACTTATATAAAATGAGCATAACTTCTTGTGCAAATTGCCGGTTCTGCGTCAGGGAGCGTGAAACCCCAAAACACCTTCTAATTGACTGCATAGCAGTCTGCATACACAGGATAAAGGCTCTGGGATCTATGTTTCCACATAGGAATCACATCACCTCACTAGCTCCTGGCAGCATATTGGAATTTATCAATATGCTGGGTTAGGTGGGTCTTTATAATTTAGAAGAGGGCACAATAGACCTAAGGTCGCGGTGCAAACCTCATCTATTTATATTATTCCACTTTTGAAACCTTTGCAATGTTTGAAGTTTTACGATTAACCCCATAGCGCAAACAAAAACATCCTTACGTCTCATTTTTGGATTTGTTAAATAAGAAGAAAACGAGATTTATGAAATAGATTCGGATCAAAATCGCAAAAGGAAACGTCTGAGACCCAATAAGTGATCAGCATGATAAGCTGAGTCGATTTAGCCATATTCAGTATTTAGACATATTCACGAAATTTGGAACAAATTATTTTTCAAGGCAACGGTAAGTTCCTGAAGAAATTTTTCAGATGAAACTCCGAAATCATATAGCCAACAAACAAAAGCAGTTCTTTTATAGAAAACTTTGGTATTTGACGAGATGCAGTGAATAATACTTTAGCTACAGTGCAGCTAAAGTTAAGGTTATTACTTCTCTCAAATTTATCAAGCTTTTTTCTATGAATCTTTCAAATAATTTTGTTTTGAGAAATCACATTTTGAATTTTTGGTAATTTTTTTTACAATATTCATTAAGAAATTATGATGGCTTATAAATAAGTTCTTCAACACTGAATATTTAACATTTCTGCTAAACAACAGAGCACATGACATGTCATGCTTAAAACACATTCCGCGACATTATTGAAGTGATGATTTAAGAGGATGCAGTTTGTGGCATTTGCACTCACCTCATAAACGCCGACGAATTACCCATTATGTTGTAGGCGTAGCAGGTATAGAGTCCACTGTCACCACGTGATATGTTGTGCACCAGTAATGAACCGTTCTCGATCAAGGTTACTCGATTCATCACATCGGCTGTCTGCAAACTAATATTCAGCATATTATCCTCCATTATTAGCGATGTGAGTGGCAAATGTCCGAGCCCGAGCTCTTTATCATTGTGGTTAATAATGACCGGTCGCTTGTCGGGATCAGCATGATGTCGTAAAATCTGATTTGTGGGTGTTACCCAAATTACATCTGGCGTAGGACTGCCCGAAAATATACACTCTAGTTTCGCCGTTGAGTGTAGTTTGTGCATTTTCGAGTCGGACGACTCCAGTATAACCGGTTTCAAGCAGTGCAGATGTTGTAACACATTCACCATATCACCTGGATGACCGTGGTGGCAAGTCAGTGACTCAATGAGTTCATCTATGTTATCACCCATATCCATTGCTGATGTATCTGCCAACATAACACTACTCTTATATAAGGTGGCACGTAGACGACGCAGCGTTGAGCTGCTATTAGTTAGCCATTCACCCAACCAGAACATTCGGCAATCGCATATGTAGTCGTTGTGTCGTATGTGAATGAAGCGTAAATTCGGCAGATATTTCACGCTCTCCGGTATATAAGTCAGCCTGTTGTCACGCACATTCAAGCGTTGCAATTGACTCAGTTGTCCGATTTCAGTGGGCAAATGCTGCAATGCGTTGCCTGCTAAGAGAAGCTCATGTAGATTGGGCGTGTTACGGAAGAGTGTACGCGTGAGTTGTGTCAACTGTTTGTTGTGTTGCATGGAAAGGACACGCAAATTCGACAACACCTTTGGATCGACGTAGTCGCTGTTGCGGGAAATAAAGTTACCAATCCTCTCCAGTGGTGTCGAGTCAATGCGCAGAACAAGTAATGCACGTTGCGACATAAATACGCCGCTTGGCAATTGGGTGAATTTGTTGTGACTCAAATCGAGCTGTTGCAGATTGTTTAGCGGATGAAAAAGTATCGAGGAAATGGTGCTAATGCTATTCATCGACATATTTAGCATAAATAGATTCGAGAGTGACTCAAAGGCTTTGCGGTCTATGCTATTTATTTTGTTTTCGGATAAATCTAAATAGCGCAACTTCCGCAAATTGTGAAACGTGTTCTTGCCGATTGTCTCCATGGCGTTATTTTGCAGATACATTTCTCGTAGTTCGCTATTTAACGCGAAGAAATTATCCGGAAAGGAGAGTAAACTATTATGTGAAAGATCGAGCGTTTGCAGTTCACGCATACTCTGAAATAGTTGAAAGGGCAAAGTCGTCAAACGATTGTGCGCCAAATAAAGGCGTTGCAGCTTAATTGCGCCACTAAAAATGTTACGCTGCAAATCGCTTAGCAGATTACTTGTCAAATTCAAATCTCTTAGTTCGCTAAGGTGACCCAAGAATTGCTGATTCAACATATGTATGCGGTTGTCGTCCAATCGCAGCTCAACTAAATGATTCATGTGTTGGAATTCGGATAGTGCGCAATTTTGCGTGTCTATGCCATTGCGGGTCAGCTTCAAAACTCTAAGTCTACGCACGGTTTGGGGTTGTGCCCAGCGTGTACATTCCAATAGATTTGCGGTTAGATCCAGAGATTCCAGGTACTCAAAATTCGATTTATAGTTCGAAAAAAGCGTATCCATTTGTAGGTCATGTACATTACTGTACGTCCACTTAAAGTGTCGCACGCTTTCGTATTGTTGCAACTGCAGAGACTGCGCTTCCTCATTAGGATAACAATGCTGCAGAAGTATATAAGTGTATTTAATGTACATTTTCGAACGCAACTCCGTATTGACAGTGGCAATAGTGGTATTCTCGCAGAAGAATTTGAATACATTCACATCTTCCCCGCCACCAGTAGTCTGTTCCAATGTACTGGATACATCTGCACTATTAACTACGTTGCTATTTGAATCTCCTGCTGATGGCAGAGAAATACCATCCATTACAAAGGATGGTATTTGAATTTTATAGCCCAATACGTTGATTTCGTGCTCATACTTTTTCTGTGACCGTTGCACTTGCTGCTCTTCTTTTACGAATGTCGATATACATGAGGCTGGTTGTTGTTGTTGTTGAAAGAGAGGAAGTGACGGTAATTTTGAATCAGTTATCTGCGGCCGCGGTTTGGATGCTGCTGCATTTTGTTGTTGTTGCGCAGCTTGAAGGTTAGGCAAAAATGGTTCATCTGCGACTAAATCTGCGGGAGCGGCGACAGCGGCAGCCGCAAGACCGACATTTGTGGTTTTATAGTAGTTCTCATTTGCATTGGCAGCCGGCGAAACTGCACTCACATCCACAACAAAAATATTTTCAAAAATTAAGAATAGAACCAATATCAGGGAAATCTTGGATATTGTTTCCATTTTTCAGTATATAATTTCAAAAATTTGTATGGCATTATGTTGACATTTTTCAGCGGCATATTATACCTGCGAATTAGAAGAATTCATTTTTTAAATGGAAATTTTAATTTTTTAAATTTTTAAGCTAACTAATTATAATCGAAAATCCCTAACATAACATGGAAAGTTAAATGTAAGGATTGTATACATACGTACAACGCAGTGATATTTAATTAATCGAACATACACACAGCAAATGAGAATTCTCATTCATTTTCCAAGTAGACCAACTGACACAAACCTCTGCCTTAGCATTACCAATTTCAACACATTTTATTCTTGAATGACAATCATGAATGAGGCACTTTTTAAACTATGCGCCACACCATTTGAACGGTTCAATTTCTTAGTTAAGAGTGTTTCCTAAGGACATAGTGACACGGACTCGGTAAAGCGTATTTTTTTCTAAATGAAAGCTGAAAATGTTTATTTCGCCTAATGTTGGCGAATAAAGTGTCGACGAAAGGTAATAAAAGAACTAGAAATTTGCAAGAATAACACTGAATGGAAAAAGAAAGCAAAAGCAAAAACAAAGAGTAAAACAATGACATGCACATAGTTCTTAACAAATCAATAGTACACCATCATCGAAAGTGTTTTTACAAATGTGTGAAATCAAAAGGTACTCCCTTGCGTATTTAAAATTAGTATGTGCTGGTTTATATGCTTTACCTTTGCATACATTTTATAAAATGCTTAATTATTGAGTCAAAATCATGCAAGATCATAACTAAGCTAACGTGAAAAAACCAAAATTCTAAAATATTTTTTTTATTTATAATTATATTCTTGGGATTACATTTATTTCAATCCGGTATTTCGGATTCAAATTTTATTTTAATTTTTCCATCTCGAAAACAATATAAATATCCTTAAAGAGTTTAAACTGATCCACATTTATAGTGTTTATAATACATACATACATATGTATAAAAATTCCAAATATTAAGCGGTAGTGTACGGTTGTATGTAAAACAATACGCATCTTGTTATCCATAGCATTTGTACATACATATATAAGCAGTTTGTGTCATGCCACAAAAGGAAATCAATCAAATAATCAGATAATTCACTAATTCATACAAATCGTACTTTGTATGTAAGCTGCGGGGAAGCGCTTTTTGACGAACCTTCATAGTTTTAAGTCTATAAGCACTAAGAGATTTAATGGCTTGCAGCGTAACCCTTTTTCCACCCGCTATGAACGTGTCCGTTGTTTTGACGATAATTGTGTCATGATTGAATGCATTAGAAAAACGGAAAGGCAGTCACAAAACTCAATGAATAACTATGTAGACACAAACATATACCGTATGTAATTTTTACAAAAGAACACAAAAAGCAAAACATTTAATTCAATCGATTTTTGCCATACAAAATTCTGCAAGAAATCATTTCTTTTGAATCACAGTATTGTTCTGGGAAAAGTCCAATTACATAACTTTGAGAAACGAAATATATTGACATTATATTAAGGATAGAGTAGCATATAAATATATGGTACAAAAAATTTATGAGGGAGTTTTTCGATTAAATGAAGCAAAGAAAACGAAATAATAAAGGAACTGGGGTTTCCAAAAATCGGTTGTATACTCCATTTTACCCTTTGATCATACCCAAATAGTATTGCGGCATAACAGCATAACTCTTTGCTATCTTCGACTAAACATAACCTTAACCTACTTAAGGTATTTACCGCAAGATAGCAACAACCTCTCTGCAGACCACAAACTATACCTCAAACCCAATCAGTTAAATACTCCCTCACCTATCCAAAGAGTCATTAAAATCCTTTATTCGTCACACATGCAATTTAATGTCCAAGCGGAGTAAAATGAAGTGTAAAATGAAAACTCTAAAATTCGATAATTAAATTAAACAAAAGACAAAAAAATGCAGAATAGCTACTCCCAAACTTTTAATGCCCGGTCTTTTACCAAATTCGTCTTCCATTTTATATTGAATGGTTTGTGGTTAGAACCCGCTATTGTGAAATTATTATATGCGATCGTAAACTTCTAGCGCAGAAACGGATAGTGAATTTTATCAGCCTTCCTGATTAGCTTATTAACCGTTAGAGGGTGCACTACCTTTAGAGTAGAGCGATACTATTCATATATGTACAGTTACAAGTGATAATGAAATAATACTAGTCAATACCGTAATATAATTATTTTAATCTCCCTGTAATACATTATCTAATCGCCCTCAGCTGTTATCATTAACCCTTAACATTGTAAATTGAATCTTTAAAATTATTCCGTTATTTATATTAAATATAGATGTAAATGTATTTCGGTAGACATACGGAGTATGTTAATCTGTTTTGAATTAATTCTGCTCAATTGAGCGTTTTTTTGTTTTAATCCTAGCCTTTGCAGTCATCCAAATTAGTGGTATTAGACATCTATGTAAGTCATGGGCTTTCCAGATAAAATCTCCCAGCCTAGAATCAATACTCAATATGAAGATTCATTCCAGTAGAGCTAGGTTTTTGGATCAAATTTAAGTTGGTGGAAATTCTTATTTTTATTGCCGAAAATTTCGTACCACATGAAAATTTAAATGTAGCAAAAGCTAAGCATCAAGTTAACATACACCACTATACAAACATACGTACATATGTACATATGTACCTATGGACGTACCTTGCCGCTGTACATATGTATATGTATACTTATTTGCAAGCAAGCATAACTGGAGTAAAGTGATGCGTAGTCATCAACGTGTCAATAATAAATAAAAATAGAAGTTTTCTTGATTTTGCTTTGGTACAAGTCCTGTTTAATATGTTATATACATATAGATATAATATAATATAAAGGCATAAAAATATTTACTGGTCTTAAGTGAGCACTATCCCATTCTTATCCTTTGATAAATTTTTACACGCGCAATAGTAGCAATGTGTGACCATTGAATAATCCATATTTTGAACTGTGGTTCAAACAGCATAACCACTAGAATTTATGTAAGAACATTATAACAGGGGTTCATTGATCACGGAGCGAATAGATAAATTTTAATGATACCGGTAAGTCTTATTAGATATCTTAAGCAACTTTCCATCTAAGAAAATTATCTCAAAATGTAATTAATCTTACGTCATTTTTTTATTAAAAAACGGCTTAATTTATTCACATAACCATTTAAAAATTCGAGGCTTATAAAAATAATTATATATTAATGCATGCCCACTGCATTTAATTAGATAAATAGCTAAAATTATAATTTCACATTACAGTACTTGCTTCAGATAGGACAAATTTACTCGTAAGCAGCTTTTAGGATTGACTATTGCTAAAGCAATAGCTACAATTCAGAATTCCAAAGAAAATAGTGGATTATGAATGCATTTATTTCCTCCACTATTAATATTAAAAGAATACAGCTAAATCTTCAAGCTAAACAATGCAGCTGTTGCTAGACATTTCATAAATCTTTCAGTCCAAATTTTTAATAATTGTCTTTTGGTTTTTTTCATCCATATTATATGTACATATATAATATACGTTTGCGTAGGTCTTTGCAATGCAATAAATTACTTTTTTTTCAGCGACTAGTAACCACTTACCAATTTTTTAGCCACTTCCATTTTTGCACTTTCTGCCTTTACTTTTTTAATAACCAAAATGTGAAAATTATTTTTCTCCAAGGATACTACACGAATATGATTCAATATTTGTTTTGGTTACATCAAAGCTTATTGTATACCATTTACATAGATACGTTTTAAACAAATTCCAAATGTTATCATTAACTTTTTTCCAATAGTTTTTCTTTTCAGTGAGTATAAAACGTAGACAACCAACTATGAAAGAACTTTCCGCTGTTTTCCGTTTTCCGCAACACAAATCAGAGATACAAGACAAACTGAATAACGAAAGAAAATCGTTTAACTGAAAGATGTCGCAAAAAGGAATATGGATAAATGATATGTAGAAGTAAAATAAAGAGCGATTGAGAACAGATATGTTAAAACAGCTGTGTATGAAATTTACAAATATGATAATTGGTGGAAAAACTAGGTTTTTGGAATATCATGGGATAGAAAATATTCATTTATTACCAATAGTAATTTATGAATTACATATGTAGAGTAAGAATAAGTCAGAAGTTAGAATGAAAACAATCTTAAACACCCTTTTTATCACAGACGTGGCAATTTTTGCACAACAAACTTTATTAACAGTAGCATACCAAATAAAGTGAAAGGTACTATGTATGAAAAGTGGCAAATCTGAATTCATATTAAACCATTACGATCTTCTGTTCATATGCTTGGTTATCTCTCTATATTTCGAGAGATTATTATTAATGTTATTGTTTAAATGCTAAGTATTGTTGTAGCGGTAGAGCCCGTTTGGTTGGCAGGGCTCAAGTTATTTTTTATCCAAATTAGGTGATGGGACGTCCAGGCAACGTTCTATTTCTTACTGTAAGGAGAGGCGTGTTAGATGAGTGAGACTCATTGGACATGTTATGATGTGATTTACATACATAACATAGATTAGGTAAATCCGGGTCGATTTTTCATACGGATGAGTTTAACCCTCTACAGTATTCAGAACTAAGTGCGTTATGGCCACCCCACATTCACGAGTTAGCTCGAGCTCTACTCCTGCTGTTGGTGCTGATTTGTTGCCGACGTAATCAAGGAATTACGTCTTGACGACCCAGGAACCCTCTGTATAACTCTTCTAACTTAGAATTTTCGCTTCGAAATAATATTGATGGTTGGCGAACGATCTCATACTACATGGTCTATCACTTCAGCCCTTCTTTAGCGTTGTGTGATTGAATGAGTCAAAAGCTTTTGGTAAGGTCAATGCTAATAGGATCGTCCTCTCGCAAGGTGACTGAACCTCAAGTGTCTTCACTACTGTGGAAATGGGTAGACACTCATCCAGCCTTGCATGCAGGGGGTAAATGAAGAGTGGTGAACAACAGATTAAGGACCATGGTTCGGAATTTTACTCTTGTCGATGCTTTAGTGTTAATATGTTTCTTCCATTCGACCATTTCGCCTTGCTGATGGCACTTTAAACCTCTTAATCGAAACTTTGAAACTTTAAACAGCCCCCGGATAACATGTCTTTTCGACTTGTCAGTAGAAGGGTGCAGTGCAATCTACTGACATGGTAATGAATTGAATTTCTCAATCGTCATGTCTCTTCTGTATAGGCAAGGCTTTGTACTTCAGAGCTTACTCACAATAGAGTTTACAGGACTTCAAGTGATCTACCAAATTCGTCCGCTTGTGCTCATTGGCCATTTGCTGAATCTGCAAAATTAAATCCCTTATACGAGGATCACAAGGATTGGCGTAAGGTGTCGCGCTCATTTGTGAAAACTACTGCTTTACTGGGAAATTAGGGCGTAAGTCCACTCTTCTTCTAGCCAGGAGAGGCGGTAACAGTTGCGAAAACCTTGCGGAAATGACGTTGGCCAATGATTGCGTATGTTATCTAGTCCCCGCTTCGGTGGTAAGGTTCAGGTTGGTTGACATCGATATCATCTAATGGGAGACTCAAGTAACGTGCTGTTTCGGCGAGGTCGGACCATGATTAGGAGGTGTTGGATGAGTGGAATATTTTTTTTTTGTAGCAAAAGAAAACCACACTGAAGTAATTTCGAGAAATGGTGCCGAGTTGACAGTCCTTGGCCGGATAAAAATCCGTATTCGTTTCGTTTACTTAGACCCGACTGTCGTGGGAGCGGTGCTCGCTGGATTGTGTCCCGAGGAATGAACAGTGCGGGGAAGGTGTTTAGGGTAAATTCTGTGAAGCCGACTAAGTTAGCTTTGTTGAAGTTAGCAGAGGTGTGCCTTTATCCCACAGAAATAAAGTCTTGGTGGAGATAATTATGGGAATATGGTAGCCAGCAGAAGTCACCAGGGTATGATTAGTGGTATCCGTTCCCCCAGTCGGGTCTACAAAACCGGAACAGACCCGGATTTCCATCCGGCCAAGGATTGTCAACTCGGTAGAATTCTGCCGCTACAACAACAACAACAACCAGGATATGATATTTATCAGACCGCCAAAGTCTTTAATGTTTTAGTCGGCGTTATTTTGAAGTTGAAATCCCAAAGCCACACATTCAAATTCAACTAAAGAAACAACATATTTTTTTAACAATAATAATTCATCGCTTCAAATGTATGTATATTAACGTTTAAGGATTTATTTCATTCAAAAAAATTCGTTTTTCACACTTTCTTCCATTATGTATGTATATTTTATGTACACACATATACTGGTACATCACATCATTTTTCATAATTAAAATAAGATTACCATATGAAATAGATTTACTCATATACTTAATTTATAAATATTGTAATGGCATTTATAATGCATTTACGAGTATGTTAAGTCTAGAAAACAAATACATACACATTCATGTATTCATGTATAAGTAGCATTTTTTAGTGGTTTAACCTAAGGTATATATTTTATGTCACTTTATTACTTGTTACATGTGTATTGTATACTTTCACATATATATTTTTACATAGATAAATTTAATGTTATACTTTTATATATTTAAATAAAAAATATTCTAAGGTCTTTTCGTACCGCTATACATATATACTTAATATAATACTTTTACAACTAGCAATAAATGTTGTATGACTTTAATGAATAAATCTAAAATACTATTTACACTTGGTACTCTTATCCAGTAACTTCTTCCAAAGGTCAAATTGTTCATTTGACTTGACCATATGTACACTGATTAGTTTGCGTATGTTGCATGGATTAAATGCAATACGTCGATTAAGGAACTCATTGGCATGCACGCGTTTAATACCAACCTGTTGCGCAACAATTCCCGTTGTGAACACATCCTCTAGTTTCAGGTATACCTGTAGTATAAATTTATTTTCACAGTTAGTTGTTTGTATTCACATATTTATATGCATTCATGTACAGTTATCAACAAAATAAATAGGAGTGACCACATTAACAAAAAATAATCTTTCAACTTATGTATTATAATTTCCATATTTTATATCAGTTTTTTTTTAGATAAACAGTTTTACAGTTCCACATAAAAATAATAGTATTCTGGGATTTCAACTAAAACAAGGTAATATGAAAAATTATTTCAAACCTTTATAGACTATTAAGGGGTTAGGGGTAGTCAGAGGCACGAAAAAATGAGAGTTTTCAGTATTTTTTTTTGCTACTAAATCATGTTATTTTACAAAAGCAGTAATATGGCATTATTATAGGATGTGTTGACTTGAAGTCACGAAAATTTCAAAAAAAAAAAAAATTTAATTTCCGAAGTTATAATTGTTTGTGTTGACCCTGTTCCAAAAAAAGGTACTTGCGGTGACAAGCATAAGTCCTTCGAGATTCATCTAAAACCAATCGGACAAAAAAATTAGTTTTATAAATAGATAATCTCGGGCCTGATTGAAGGATTTTCTTTTGTTTTCAAAATTAACAAAATGGTGGCCTCAGGAATTTTTTTTTTAAATTTTTGCGAAAAAATCAACAGTTAATTGGTCTTAAAAAATCGAAATTTTCGAAAAATAAAAATCTTCGATCAGGCCCGAGTTTATTATGTATTCTAAAAGCTGTATAAATTTCATTAAAATCTACTGAACGGTTTTCGAGTTACATTCACCGATTCAAAAAACATAGTTTTGAGAATAACGCGTTTAAAGTTTCACACTAGCGCTTTGAAGTGCCTGAGCTCTCTTTCTTATTTCTCGAATAACTCAAAAACTAACTGTCGGATCAACGTGAAATTTTCAGGGAATATTTTTAAGATTTTACACTTAACGAAAATGCAAAAAAAAAAATTTTTTTTTTTTGAAAATTCTAACTACCCCTAACCCCTTAATATAATTGATATTTCTTTCAATAGCTTTAGGTTTTTTAATAAAGTCTATAAGATCCTACAAATGTTTAAATGGCAATCTTTCCCGTACTTCTTTCACTAACTGCCAGAAATCTATCTAATTGGATTGTTTTCATTAAATAATACTTGTTTTCATATCAATCCCGAGGTTTTTTTTTATAATATTGAGGTCAGGAGACTGAACAGACTGAGACATAACCTCCGTTGACTCTACACCACTTCTTTGTGCACCTGTTGCTTTTTGGGGTCAATATCTTGTTGGTATGTCCATACAAATGATATATTCCATTAGGTATATGGTAGCTTTACGTCATCTAATATTTTGACACACCACTTGTTCCATGACGTGCTCAATCAATAGAATTGGACCAACACCAATATACATATGAAAAGTTATTTGATTCATCGCTGATGCTCCTGACTGACAAAAAAGCACAACATTTTTTAGTAGTGTCCTATGGCATGTTGTTGTTGTGGTAAAGATTAGACAAGTTGTCATCGACGTCCTCCAACGGTAGGCCCAGGAAACATGCTGTTTCGACGGGGTCGGACCAAAGGGTGAAGAGTGTCAGATGTCTAGGTTTAGCAGGGCTTGCAAAGAAGTGGCTAGTGTTATGTGGGGACTCATTCCACGCTGGACATATGTATGTCTGAGCTGTGTGGGTCTATTCTGGATAGGTATTAGTTTGGTGCGTTGGTGCCGCGTAGTTAAGGACCGGCAAGGTAAGCCTATATTAGCATTGCCCGTAATGGATGCAAGATTAATTTAGAAAGGTCTAACATCCCTAAATTTATTGCAGAAAGGAATTACACGAGAACAAAGCAAAGCTGAACGAGATAACAATCAACGCATCAAAAAATGGTTTGGTGTTTTAATGTCAATATCCCGTTATGTGTACCTCCTATTAGTTTGTGGGCAACTGTATGTATAAAAGTCAACCGAGCTACATACCTGATGAAGCGATCGTTCATAGAGCAAATGTATTACGTCGCTTGTAATGAGATACGCCGGACCGGTGGTGAACGGTGGAAACAGTGGTTGACTAAATTGGTCGGTTGATACGTAATATTTGGATTTTTTGTTACGTATGGGTTTCCATTGTTTCGCCAAGCGTCCGTATATGACACGCTTATCTTTGATATGACTGTCAATGAATTGCAACAATTTCGGCACATTTATAAACATATCATCATCGGTTTTCAGTATAAATTTGGCTTTCTGACAGTGCAAATCCACCCATTCTAAAGTGGAAATCGTTTTCAATGTTAAATTTGTATAAGAGTCGATGAAGTTTCCACGAATCATATCCTCATAAATAAAATTCTCAATACTCAACTCCTTGCTTATACTTTCATTTGTGGAGCGCCCCAAGACAAATGCTATAGATACATCACGCCGTGTACCATAGTGTGCCCAGGTCTGTCGTATGGCGAGGCGTGCTTCAGCGTGATTTAATGCTGACGATATAAGTATCAGTAACTTCAAGTCTTCACCCTCATTCGGGCAAATTTTAGCGAAATTTATTTCCTCGTTTAAATGTCCTGACTCGTAGATTTCACTGGTGGCTATACCCTTGGTGTGATCGACTATTTTGGGCGGTACTGGATGGACTACCTTAGGTGGCACTTTCGGCGGAGATTTAGGTTTATTTGCAATAGTTTTGGGCAAAGCACTATTTTCGCTCGGTTTTTGTGGTTTTACAGCGCCATCAGGACGTTTGATAGTCATCACTACCGATGGTGGCAAAGCCACATCACTGTTTACATCATTATCATCATCATCGTTTTCGTTGTCAGCAGCATTGCCTTCTGCTTTAGGAACCTTTGGGATCGCATTTTCCTCAGGTAACTGTTTGCTACCACCATTTGAATCTTTTGTCACAGCTGCAAAAAATATAAAATAAGAGTGTTATAATATTGCACATTTGTTGTTGTATTTCATTTACTCACATTTCTCATTCGCCGCCGGTGCTGCTGTGATGTTTTTCAATATCTTATCTGCATTTTCGATAAACTTTTGCAAATTCGATGTCGGTATCATAACCTCTGAATCTAGTATTTTGTTTATATTGTTGGCGTTATCACTGGATTTTGCGTTGATGCTTTTAAGCTGATCTGGCTGTCCTTGCAACTCCGATTTGGATTGCTCAAGAGGAGCACCAACATTATTTGGCTGACCATTAGAAGCGTTTGGGTAACCTATGCTACCGACCACTAAAATTGTAAGATAATCAAAATACAAATTTAAAAATATATTTAATAGTATCAATGAATTATATGCATGCATATATATTTAAAGGTTTTTTAATGTAGAAAAAAATTTTCAAACACAAATTGGGTTTTTAACTCAACACAAGTAGAGATATTACAATATATGCAGGATTGCGAATTTTTTAATTAAAAAATTTTGGCTTAAAAATTACATTTTTAAAATCATTAGAAGATCTAATTTTTTATTCCAAAATTGGAATTAGATTACATTTTTAATATTTAGTCTCAAAAGAGGAAATAGAAAAAATTAAATTTATATTTCAAGATATTTGGATTATTTGATTAAAATTCGAAAATATTTTTTTTTTATTTTAAAGTAAAAATTTAAAATTTAATTTTTAATCCCACAATACGATTTTAAAATTACTAAAATATGAATCGCATAAAAAATATCAAATATAGTATACAATATAATATTTTTCCGACCAGTGCTCTATAGTCTAGAATATTGAATTTGATGACTCTGTGCACGCTTTAACAGGTGTGCTGAAAAGTTCGTAGGTTAGCATTGAAAAAAAATTTTTTTTTGATACAATTAGATTTTATTTTTCAATTTTGAGGGCAAGCATTCTCTTGAGGTCTGAGAACAGGAAAGGTCACTGAAGGCCAGATCGGTTGAATGCGGAAGTAATTCCAAGCCCAATTCATGCAATTTTGACAGGGTGCGTTTTCTTTATGAGACAGAGCACTTTCATCTTCTTCAAATGGGGTCGTTTTTCGCGATTCTTTCAAACACTCCAATAACGCTTTGTAACGCTGTTCGGTCGGTTCATCATGTGCGGTCCACTCGGCTGAATGTCGTTTGGACTCCGATGTGAAATGTCGGATGAATGATTCATCCATTGTCACATATCGAAGAAAAATACGGTTTTATTACGATTAAAGAGCTTTAAACACTCCTTAAAATCAGCACAGAGCTTAGGGATGCCCAAATGTTCACTCACAATATATCTAATACACTTCTTTGATATTTTGAGAGTCTCAGATCTTTCGAACAACTTCACTTTACGTCGGTAACAGCCTCTTTTGGGCGTCCACTGCCTGTATTGTCCTCGGTGCCCATGTCGCCTCATTCAAACTTAGCTATTTTCTCCCCAAAATGCTATACTTATATCGACTAATAGCGACAGCTGTCAATTTGTACACGTATCTATTAAAGGTAAGGGCTGA
Source organism: Bactrocera correcta (assembly GCA_027475135.1). NCBI lineage: Eukaryota > Metazoa > Arthropoda > Insecta > Diptera > Tephritidae > Bactrocera > Bactrocera correcta. Next base: position 71,375,117 of record CM050325.1, read on the forward strand.
CTAAAAATCATACGGATTTAATATTAGTAGTACCAGCGATGTACCAGCTTAGAAACTTTTCAGCCCACCTGCTAGTTCGAAATTCTAAGTATAGAGCACGAAGTAGGCAAATACGAAAAATGTTAATTCTAATTTTTTTATTCTGAATTACATACATACATGCTTGGGATTAATTTTTTGTATATTTTAAGATCCGGTTTTTTGAAAGTACTTTTTTATTATTATTTTTTTTTTTGTTGTACTTGCAATTAAAAAATTACATTAAGAAAAATTTTCATTGACAATATCATTGCGTTAAAAAACTGAAAAGCAAGCAATTGCACTATTGTAAAGCATATATTTCAACTCACCTAAAGCGTTGTCAACATTTTGCACTTCCATATCCTCAAGCAATTCGTTGCCGAAACGCTCCATCTCATCGTCTTCGGGCGCCTCATCATTTGGAGCATCCACGTCGATCGTTGGTTCGCGATGCTGATGTTGTTTCTTGGCGGCACTCGCCAATGGCACTTTTCCGACGCCAGCACCTGAACCTGTGCTAGCGCCAGACATGACAGCTGCCTTTTTATTCAACTTCAAAAGCGAAATATCGCCTTCACTTCGAGGCGCGTCCAGGCGATTGCTTATTTCAGAACCACCGTCGGCAGCATCATTACTAAATTTACTCTTATTCGCTGCTATCAGCGGCTGATACTGTTGCGCAATAGCGCCCGCAACATCTGTCACCGAACTGGCGCGCATGGAGTGCGAATGTGGTGGTGTAAGCGTCGCATTTGATGAATATGTGGCGTAGATGAAAATGGTCAGGATGACTATGCTTACGACGAGCAGAAAGCGAACAAATCTTATATTATGTATGCTGCCCATAGCTGCTAGTGGTGTTTTTATTTGCTACTCTGCTACTAATTGCTTTTAGATGTGTTTTTTCCGTTTGTTAATTTGGCCCACGGAATTATGTTTAATTCTAGATTTGTTGCTGCTGGCGATCATTCAAATCGCTATAACTGCAAATAGTTCTGCTTAATTTCCAACACTTTCCATACATTGCCGTGTGCTGAGATGTTGTTTCGCGTTTGTTTTTGTAGTAAGTCTTTGATTTCGTGGCGTTTATTTATGTATTTATTTTATTTTATCTTGTGATCCTGAGTTTGGTTTTGAATTTTCAATTAACGAGCCGGAATGTCGTTGTCTTTTATGTTGAATTTCAATTAGATATGATGTAACCCAAGCGTTGACTTCTTTGTGGAGATTGAGTCGTTTATATTTCGTAGTTCTCAGCTGCGTTATCAAATTCGCTTTCGGCGGATTCTTTCATTTGACTTTCAAGTCTTAAGTGCTTCCAACCAGCTGCTTTTAAAACATTTTCCATATTATGAATAAGAGTTTCGCATATTTTGCATGAATCATTCTATTCGGCAGCTGAATGGGTTTCTGTTGATGCCAATTACCTAGAAAATAAAATCAGAGAAAAATGGTTATTTAATTACTCAATACATTTACTATATATGTACATATGTATATACATTTAAAACTTACGCGAGGGACGGACTAACACTATGTATGTACATAGGTTGCTATATATATTTCTGGACTAGGCAACACTAAGAGTTGCCAGGTGCAATCTGACATTTCCATTGGAAAGTTTGACATTTTTTAGCATAACATCACTCAACGTTTTGTAATTTAATCGTAAATTGTTTTATTTACAGGGAATTAAAAAATTCATCTCGGCCAAAAAATGGAATTAACTCGTGAATATTTTCGTGCGATCATTTTTCACAACCTTCGACGTGGATTATCACAAGAGTGCATCGATGAACTAAAATCTTTGTATGGCTATGAAGCACCATCCTATAGCACTGTAAAAAACAAAATAAAACGTGGCCGACGCTCGCTCAAAGACGAATTCCGTGAAGGTCGTCCAAAAACAGCTGTTGTGCCAGAAAACATCAATGCCGTACGTGAACTGGCGCTGATAATGCAAGACCGTCATGTAACATACCTTCAGATAGAGGCATACCTATGCATTTCTCCCATCAGCATACATTCGATATTGCATGAACACCTGGCCGTAAAAAAGGTTTGTTCTCGTTGGATCCCACACAATTTGACAATCGCTCAAAAAAAGGCTCGTGTGGATGGGTGTAAAGAAATGCTGAAAAAATACGATCGCGGTGCTTCAAAAGACGTTATTAAGATCGTCACAGGTGACGAATCATGGATCTATGCGTATGAGGCCGAAACAAAACAGCAATCGACCGTGTGGGTCTTCCAAGACGAGCCAAATCCAACGAAAAAAAAAACATTTTTGTTGATAAATATGCCTATTTTCATTATTAGGCCAGAAATATATATAGCAGCCCTCGTACATACATACCAGAGACCTGCATTGAGTATGATCGATTCGGTTTGATCAGCCTCGCTCAAAACGGTCACAACTCAGCACAGCGGTTCGCAACAAAATTGTTCGATCGAGTTTCGTGCTCAAAACGAAGGAGTTCGATCAGTTGATTGGATTGCTCTGCTTACTGATTGAAACTGATTGGTTGGTTCCGGTATGATGATTGGAAGTGATTGTACAGAAAAAGACGATCAAGTCCAACGATGCACGAAAACTCAGACATCGATCAACTGTGCGTTTGAATAGATTGTGATTGAACCAATCAGATCGAGAATTGCCCTGCGAATATGTATATACATAGTTTGTATGTACATATGATGTAGCGCACGTTTTGAGCTCTTGAACTCCTTAAATCTTTTATGTTGAATATATAAAAAGGATTAAAATCCTTTTTTTACAAATGTATTTCTGGGAAAAATAAGAATTCATATTTTTGTACTACTATACATATAATAATTGTGGCATAAATTTTATATATCAATTAAAATAATAAATTTAAAATGAGCAAAGATTCCATCGAACCATCTGGTATGACCAAACGGTATGATTGTGAACGAGCTGAATGCAAGCAGCATTCTCGAACATTCTTTGCTGCTCACACAAAGCGTTCGATCGAGAAAAATCACTACGAAACAAGCAACAGTGATTGAAACTGATTGTTCGCTTCGAGCACGCTGGCTTACGATCATTCAATTTTGTTGAAGCAAAGTTTTCCGTCACAAAAAATCTGAGTCAATGATCGGGTGTGATTGAAAAAATTGTGATCGTTGCAGCTCTCTGATACATACATATATGTATGTTTACAAGCCTACATACTTATGTTTGTAGCCACTATAAGTTTCCTTGTTTACGTCCATAAATGTCTGTATTCATATATCAATATACCATTTATCAAGATACCATTACTGAAAGGTTAAATTAGTTGGAGATGTAGGGTTGGTCCTAATCGATGCATCCCATTTAGACAAATCTTTGTCCTTTGTGTTATCCTTAAGGGGTCAGTAGAGTATTCTGTTTTCAAAAACTTCTTTTTTACAATTTCTGTTCCCTTATGCCCTTAGAATTAATGTAGAAACCCACTTTACCATTGGAAGGTTCTGAAAAAGGCCGAAAAATAATAATACACACCTCAAACTTTAAACTTTTCTCAAAACACATTTTTTCAACTGGCGGACATGATTCCGGTCAAACTACTCAACCGATTTGCTTATTTTTTTAATATTCACAAAACGCCTGGCCATCGTCAATATTTAATTTATAATTTATTGGCAATGTTATGACAAAATTTATGTAAAAAAAATATGGGAAAAAATTAAAAAAAAAAAACGTTAATTACTTTTTTATTTATCAGCATTTTTCATGATTCTAGTAGGGACGATAACGTCACGTACTTTTTAAGAAAAAATTGGGTTTTTGTGTTTCAGATGATCCAAACATGAGAAATCGTGTGCGCCAGTGAAAAAAAACGCATCTCATTCACCCAGCCATTTCTCCGACAGATGCCATCAAAAATTCCGAAAAAATTGTTTATACACTCCACGATATATGTGAAAAAAGGGCTATTGCAGAATAAAATTTTCTATGAAAAAAAGTTTCAAAAAAAAAACAGGAGAGATTACCCTACTGACCCCTTAAACTCCTAAAAGTGCATAACCCTCTTCATAGTTAAACGAAGCATTTTGAGCTTTCCACAAATCCAAACCGGCTGGCCCAATCCACTTCGCTATAATTCGCCGAGATATTTCAAACTTAGTCTGGCAAAAGCCAGTAAATGAGGAGAAAGGGACAAGATGATTCCAACGCGACTTCATTGGCAAAGAGCTTCCGAAAAAATAGTTGGCAACACCGCATGTGAATATGTTGAACAGTAGTTTCCTAATTAGCTACTTATTTCAGGAGTAGTTTGTTTGAAGATCATTCTTTTTATTGAAATTAACAAATGTGGGAAAATAACTTGCTTAAACGGTGAGGCCAGGATTTTGAAATAATCAAAACTGTTTTTTGGTTAAAGTTCACTTGTGCCATAATGTTACGGAAAATGTATGTAAACATGAAAACATACGCCAGTCTTAGGCAGGTGAAAAGTCTACAATTGTCATATCGCCCGTAAATGAAAAGTTGATGCCGAAGATTAGTCCAGTTGCTGCAGGTTTATAATTTGTTGACGTTAATACTAAATTTGATTTATTTCACTTTACTTCCACAATAAATGGTAATGATACTTTAAGCTTTTTAAGGCTCTAGCCTGGTCTTAAGTAAAAAACTTAATCAAATTTTATCTGAATTGTAGTTGTTACGCCCGTCGTCTACATTCACTGACTAGAATTGGAACTTTCTGAAACTTCTGGTCAAAGGGAGAGCAATGCAAAGACTATTAACCATCGCAAAACTAACTATAGTAAAAACTTCACAGTATAATAGTCATTAATAGATCGTTAATACATAATAATAATAGTGGCAACAACAACAAAATAAATATTTCTTCATATATAAATACTAATGCCAGCAAAAAATAGAAAGAGTTTTTATTTTAAGTCGTAATATTTTTTTTTTCTAGAATGACTAGGTTAGTGACTTCTATGCCAAAGGTCACATCAAAATAATAATTAGTGTTTAGTCGAAACCAGAGAAGAAAAGTGAAAGGCGATTGGTTCCAAAATCACTCAATTTCCGACAAACAGTGTCGCAGACATTAACGATAGTTAAAATAGTGCTTTCCAACTACCAGAGAGTCATGAAACGTATTATTAGCGACGATGAGTATTGGATCTATGCTTACGAGCCAGAAGCAGGCGATCAGTCGGTCGAATATCGTGGTGAGCCGAGGCCGAAGAGACCACGTCAAAGTACATAGGTCAAAAATCAAGGTTATATTGACAACTCTGGGGAGGGATTCTCACTTTAACTTGCCTTCAAACGGATGTTTTTAAGCTTGCCAGCGGATACTTGGTCTAAGACTAGAAGAACATACTCGTATGCTTGAACTAATTGTAAAAAAATCGTTTCTGGCCACTCCCAAGTGAAAGACGCTCAGAGAACTTTCCTTACATGCGTGAACTTCTACACACGACTCCATCCATCCTCCTCCGAATTCCTTTCGACCGTCCAAACTGTCAACAAGGACAGTTTAAGTGTTATGCATTGTTTGCGCGAAACTATTCGTAAAAAGAGTGCTGCAAACACTATGCATATTCGCCTGATTAAACTCCGTGTGTTGGGTATTCAGTAAACTGAAACGACCGCTTCGGGAAAACCGTTTTGAGTCAATTGAAGACATTAAATATGAATCGCTAGGCGCATTGAAGACTATTCCGGAAGTTGACTTTAACAATTGTTTCGAGGATTGGAAAAAACGTTGGCACAAGTGTTTTGGGGCCAATGGAGATTAGTTTGAGGGCGACGGCTTAGATTTTGAAAAATAAATTAACAATTTTAAATTATGAAGAAAGTCTTACTATTTTTTGCTCAAAGTAATATATAACAGCTAATATTAAACCCCGACGTGATTCTAAGATAAGTGATATTTTCCCACTAAATATTTTTACAAACATTTTATTTAAACATATGAAAATTTTAAAAACAATAAAACTATTTCATTTTTTTTTACAAAATATGCTTGGGATTCATTTTTTTATATGTATGTATTTCAATTCGGTATTTAATTTTGTAAAATTTTGGATCAAAAATTTTAAAATTATTTTTAATTAACCCCTTGACGTATCAATTAGCGCAACGAAATTCGCTTTTCAACTGTTCGCACACAACTTGCACTAAACAAACAAGTTTTGATGCTTACGAACTGTCGCAAAACGAACTATTTATTTATTATACCCTCAACAGGGTATATTAAGTTTGTCACGATGTTTGTAACACCCAGAAGGAGACCCTATAAAGTATATATATAAATGATCAGTATGTTGAGCTGAGTCGATTTAGACAAGTCGGTCTGTCTGTCTGTCTGTATATATACGAACTAGTCCCTCAGTTTTTAAGATATCCTTTTGAAATTTTGCAAACGTCATTTTCTCTTCAAGAAGCTGCTCATTTATCGGAACAGCCGATATCGGACCACTATAACATATAGCTGCCATATAAACTGAACGATCGGAATTAAGTTCTCATATGGAAAACTTTCACATTTGACAAGATATATTCACGAAATTTGGTATATATTATTTTCTAAGGCAACAATGTAATCTCCGAACAAATTGTTCAGATCGGTTAACTATAGCATATAGCTTCCATACAAACTAAACGATCGGAATCAAGTTCTTGTATGGAAAACTTTCACATTTGACAAGATATATTCACGAAATTTGGTATATATTATTTTCTAAGGCAACAATGTAATCTCCGAAAAAATTGTTCAGATCGGTTAACTATAGCATATAGCTACCATACAAACTGAGCGATCGGAGTCAAGGGCTTGTATGGAAAACTTTCACATTTGACAAGATATATTCACGAAATTTGGTATATATTATTTTCTAAGGCAACAATGTAATCTCCGAAGAAATTGTTCAGATTGGTTAACTATAACATATAGCTGCCATACAAACTGAACGATCGGAATCAAGTTCTTGTATGGACAACTTTCACATTTGACAAGATATATTCACGAAATTTGGTATATATTATTTTCTAAGGCAACAATGTAATCTCCGAAGAAATTGTTCAGATTGGTTAACTATAACATATAGCTGCCATACAAACTGAACGATCGGAATCAAGTTCTTGTATGGACAACTTTCACATTTGACAAGATATATTCACGAAATTTGGTATATATTATTTTCTAAGGCAACAATGTAATCTCCGAAGATATTGTTCAGATCGGTTAACTATAGCATATAGCTTCCATACAAACTGGACACATAGTTACTAACAGAAATGCACCTGTGAAGGGTATTTAGCTTCAGTGCAACTGAAGTTAACGTTTTTTCTTGTTTTTTATTAAATTTTATTTATTTTTAATGCGTAACAAAAAATTAGGATAATTACACAACTGATCTGCAGTAGATAATGCACTCAACTGCAACAATGTTTTTTGCTGAAAATAACGGGAAAATTGCAAATTTATAGTCGTGTCGAGTCGTGATAATCATGTTAAGCACAGAAATTGTACCACGAATCAGACTCGTGATAATCATGTTAGGCATAAAAATTGTATTGTAAATACGTCAAGGGGTTAAGACTTTGGGATTAAAAATTAAAAAAACTCAAATATTAATTAAATTATTTTTTTAATGCATTATTTGCAACCTTGGAGGCGACTAATTACAAACGAAGATATATTTTCAGACAAATATATTGATATTAAGATACGAGGGCTGCTATATATATTTCTGGCCCAATAATAAAAATTGGAATATTTATCAACGAAAATGGTATTCTCCATCAAGATTTATACACTTTTGCATGCGCTCAAACCAATTTTCGAAGCACTTTTTCCACTCCGATTGAGACACCTCCAAAACATGGTTTTTGAATGCTTCAACAGCATTTTCTGGCGACGAATTATTTTCTTGATGTGTGGGAATAAAAAGAAGTCCTTGGGTGCCAAGTCAGGGCTGTACGGCAGATGACCCATCAATTCGACGTTCTCTTGTTCGTTTTTCGAATTTCTCCGAAGACTTCAGGCAAACAAATGGTGGTATACCACTCAGAATTGACCGTCCTACGTTGCTCAAGCGGAACAGTCGCCACATGACCAGTTTTGCCGAATAAACAGGCGACCATTTGCTTCGAAGTGCTTCTTCCACGAACAACTTTCGTTGGATTTGGCTCGTCTTGGAAGACCCACCCGGTCGATTGCTGTTTTGTTTCGGGCTCATATGCATAGATCCATGATTTGTCACCTGTGATCGATCTTATAAACGTCTTTTGAAGAACCGCGATCGTATTTTTTCAGCATTTCTTTACACCAATCCACACGAGTCTTTTTTGAGCGATTGTCAAATTGTGCGGGATCCAACGAGAACAAACCTTTTTTACGGCCATGTAATATCGAATGTATGCTGGTGGGAGAAATGCATAGGCATGCCTCTATCTGAAGGTATGTTGCATTATCAGTTCACGTACGGCATCGACGTTTTCTGGCACAACGGCTGTTTTTGAACGACCTTCACGGAATTCGTCTTTGAGCGAGCGTAGGCCACGATTGAATTCGTCGTAACAGTTGATGTGATTTCGACAGCACACCACTGATATTGTTGACCATGCCGTTCTTACTTCGTCAAGTATTTGGAATTCTGTTGGACTATTGGTCTGGATTGATGGACTGAATGATGAATATTCCAAAACATTCGTTAGAAAGTTCGTCGAAAAACCTTTTCATTGCCTTTGCCAATTTCCTTGGCCTACTACAATATGGCATTATTTAGTATATCGATGTACTTCTCATTATTCCCATATTAATATTGATTATATTGATTCTTCTCCATGTACTACTGCGCCTGAAACATATCGTGGATTGAATCTTTCTTCCAAACGACAAACTTCTATTGTTTTGCTGTTCAAAATCAATGAGGTTTTGCAAGGCCATAAAGAAGAGACTTCTTGTGTGGAAATCTTTTTGAGTCTCTTCGGGGGATAGTTCATTGATATACTTATTCTTGTTGTAGTTTTCAGGGACTATTTTTGCGTGCAACATTAGCAAAAGCTTTAAAAAATGAATACGCTTTAAGGCGTCTTTTTAACATTCCAGCTTTGCGAATATCAAAATTGAACTGTGCTAATACACATTTTAAAGGAACGCATTTCAGATAATTTTAAACAATAAACTTAAAATATGTACTAACTAAAAATCGGCAATAATATTATTATAAAACGCAACGCGTCGAATATGTTTTCATTGAGCAACTGTTAACTAATTAAGTGACTCACGTTATTTACCTTGCACTAAGCAGCACATGTGCCGTTATGGAAACTATATAAAATATTTGGATTGCATAACTACAAAACTAGGCGTATTGAATAGTAAATAGCGTAACAAAAGCAGTTCGATTCATTTAAGAGAAAAAATTAATGGTAAATTTAAGCATTCAGCTTACCAAACGAGAGCGTTTATAATTATATATACAAATTGTGCATAATTTATATATGGACATATACATATGTATGTATGTATATATGTACATTATAAATTTTATTGACCGCAAGTGTATGCATATTGTATTATTTGTACTTCCAATGAAAATTATTTATTAATAAGTAACTGGAAACTATAATAAGAGTCATCGGATATTAAATTCAAGAAAATAAAATACGTCAAGTTTGGTTGCGCCGAAGCTATAAAACCCTTCACAGATACGCCAATATAAGAATTTTATTTCGATCGCACAGTTTGTATGGCAGCTATAGGCTATAGTGGTCCGATCTGAACAATTCTTCAGAGATTGTAATATAGCCTTAGACACAACAATTGCCAAATTTCGTCAAGATAGCTCGTCAGTTTCAATGTTTGGCAATTATAACGGGGCTATAGCCGCCTAAGTTTATTTGATCGATCAGTTGTATGACAGCTAGATGCTAGAGTGGTTTGGTCTGAAAAATTGATAAATTCCAACATACTGCTAGGTGATATTGAGGCGATGTGATCCCTATTTGGAAATATGGATCCAAGGGACTTTATCCTGCGCTCACAGACTGCTGTGCAGTCAATTAGTAGGTGTTCTGGAGTTTCAGGCTCCATTTCGCAGAACCCGAAATTCGCACAAGACGCTAGGCCTATGTTATACAAGTGCTTCTTGGACTCACAATATATGTAAAAGTCGACAAATAGCCCGAGTTTGTCCTTTGGGAAGTTGATTACATAATAGGTTGTCAAAAAAGTCTTGCGGTATTTTTATTGAATCAATTCGTGTGGCACCCATACATCGAGCTTCTTAGTGACTCCAAGCTTGTTCAAATGGTTTATAACGGTTTGATGACAACTATGCCGGTCTCTTTCGAACAATTCAGCGATTTTATCGCAATTTTCGACGACAGGCCTTCCGGAGCGTGGCGCATCTTCGACCACCTCTACACCAGAACGAAAACGTTGAAACCATCGTTGTGCGGTGGAAATGGAAACTGTATCGAGTGCATAAACTGTACAAATTTTATTGGCGGCTTGATATGCCATATTTTCTCTTTATTTTGCTCCATATTTGCGACGCTATAACTCACGAACGACTTAAAAGAAACGACAATCAATAAAACACGTGTTAGCGCGTGAAATGAGCTTTCCAAAAAGGTATAGCATGACCCGATGCGACGAATAAAACTAGAACTACGCGCTTTCAGAGCCAACTAGCGAAAATACCGCAAGACTTTTTTGACAACCTAATATGTAAACCTTTTAAGCCCATGGCATGGTATATAACGCCTTTATGATATAGGGACCAACCGTAATGAAATATACCCCTGCACCAATAGCGATTTGTTATCGTATGCAGAGATCGCTTTTAGTGCGGCTTGACTTTCGCTGAGTTAAGGGCTTATTTTTACGCACCGAATTATAGCAAAGACATCTGTTTGGAATATGCTCGGAAAACTACCCATAGCTATTGGGCGTGGTCCTGCCAATTCGGAATTTTCAAGGCGTCGGTGTACCATTTCATTGTATTATCCCTAAGCAGTAGCTCGAGAACGGAATCGTTTCATTCAGCCTTACTGCTGAGAGTTACTTTGATATTCTTAGTGAAGTTTACAGTTTTTGGTAATGCTGTCCCTTGGGAGGAGAGTAAGTGGTATTTCGCCACCTTCATGCGCTGGGAAGAGAATACCTTACCTCTACCAAACCCTTCTGCTGTCATTTGGAGAAGCGTGTGTTTGGTAACCTGACCGATTACTAGGTAAAGTGGTGTGAGATCCAGCATGACTTCGAGTGCCGCCGTCGGACATGTGCGCATGGCACTCGACACGCAGATTCATAAATAGATATTATTTTGAGGTCTAAGCCACCACTCCATGTATGATAATCAGTCGCACCATCATGGTGTACAACCTCCTGATATATAGCGTAAACACAACCTGTCATAAGGCATCGTAAAACCACGAAATACTGAAGAAAACCATTTTATGTACGAGTATATGAACCGATTTCGCTCAATTATCTCAGTAGCATTGCAATTTATCGACTTCAATTATGTGACAAATGTTATCAACATGTCAATTTGTTGCGAGTGCTAATTTTGTTCATTTTTTCTTTGATCTTGGGTGGAAAAGTTTCGACAATTTTTAATATGAACATCAATCATTTTCTAAAAAAAAACACTAATCTGATTTTACGCAAATAATTTATTTTTTTATTTCTCTGAAAATTTCCACTATTTTTCACATGACTGTATAAAGTCAAAAGACTCTGCAAATTTGTTTATGCCGTATTTCTGAACATACATATTTATGTGTATACAACATACATATTTATGTGTATACAATATGTATGTATTTTTGTTTAAACATTTACCCACTGAACTTAAGGAATTTATTTGTTTTTGTACAAATTTCAATTTATATTTATGTACTCATATTTGTATTTGTATAGTAGTATGTAAATATAAACACATTTCTACAATTATTGACATCATGCAATCAAATACTGAAAACAAGAAGTGCTTGATAATATTAAATTTGATTTCCTAGTAGCTCGATAAAATTCGAAGGTTTCCATGAAGCTTTTATGCAAAGCAATTTTCAATCATCGATAAAAGTGGTTGCCAGCATACGATGGTAAGGGTAAGTAATAGAAAGAGGGGTAGTAAGAGAATATTTTAGCAAGCTGTTGCTGCAGAGATCCTTTAAGGGGATATTCTACTCTAGAATTTTGAAAAATTAGATTTTTTTTTCATATATTTAAAGTTTAGACCCTTAAGAACATATCCTCCAAAGGATTTTTAAAAATTAAAATTATTTTAAGAGCTACAGTTACTTTAGTGACGCAGTACCTAGCCCGGTTCGGCTTTGACTCACTTTTTTAAACGCGTTTTTCTCAAAACTACATTTTTCCAAACGATACCGGCATTATCTCAAGTTCTATACAAACGATTTATGATTTGAAATTTTGTGTGAACCTTCTTTATATAATCATTTATCGTTCCTACCAGCATCGTGTCAAAATTTTTGTTTTTAATATTTGAAAAAAATTCAGGAATTTCAAAATTTTTTTTTCGTGTTCCCTGAGGTAGGGACTATAACAGCATCCTTACTAATTAAGAATTTTTTTTGTTTTTTTTTTTTTCAGACCACCAGGAGAGTCAGGATCAATGTTACCAGGATGCGCCATTTTTTTACACCTGTCTCTCCCCCCTCTCTAATTACTTTAATTTTTAATATTTTTTTGTAAATTTTTTTTTCTGTATTCTTAAGATATCAATAAAAACACCATAAAAAATGGATACTAAAAATATTTTTTGTTTTTTTTTTTTAAATAAAATTCAAAAAACTGCCCAAAATTTGATTTCTAGACTAGAATACCCCCTTAATACTTCGTTCACACGGGGAGTCTTTTGTCGCTCATTTTCTTTTGGTATCGCTCATTACGTTCACACAAGCGACACGAACCCGAAAATTTAAGTTCGACAATTTCCTGCATTCCCTTTCAAATCCCCTTTTCAAATTCTTATACGCAGTGCACAAGAAATATTAGATAATCTAACGTGTATCCTTATTCACCATTTCCTAAAATACTTACATATATTATATTAAGTATGTTTTTACACACATATGTATCTACATATTACATATAAAAAAATGATTAAATTCAAATTTCTCAACAAGAATAAGAACACTAGGCGAGCCACCGAGCACGAGCAGAAGGGTACCTTTTTGCTTCATCGTCATAGATTCGCAAAGAAGAGGCTTTGTGTGAACACGGATGCTCAAATTATTCCAGCGTGAGATCGCCTCAAAATTTGCGTTTTTATAACATTTTCCATTATAGCCCGTTTGGAGAAAAAATATTATTTTTATACCCTGAAAAGAGTATATTAAGTTTGTCACGATGTTTGTAACACCCAGAAGGAAGCGTCGGAGACCCTATAAAGTATATATGTATATATATATATATATCAGTATGTTGAGCTAAGTCGATTTAGCCAAGTCCGTCTGTCTGTCCGTCCGTCTGTCTGTATATATACGAACTAGTCCCTCAGTTTTTAAGATATCCTTTTGAAATTTTGCAAACGTCATTTTCTCTTCAAGAAGCTGCTCATTTGTCGGAACGGCTGATTTCGGACCACTATAACATATAGCTGCCATATAAATTGAACGATCGGAATCAAGTTCTTATATGGAAAACTTTCACATTTGACAAGATATATTCAAGAAATTTGGTATATATTATTTTCTAAAGCAACAATATAATCTCCAAAGAAATTGTTCAGATCGGTTAACTATAGCATATAGCTTCCATACAAACTGAACACATAGTTACTTAAAGAAATGCACCTGTGAAGGGTATTTAGCTTCGGTGCAACCGAAGTTAACGTTTTTTCTTGTTTTAATTAAAATACCCTTCATTTATTATGTTTAAAAATTATTATATATTGTACGTTTAATATGTGGAGAAACTTTTTAAATCTGTTTTTTATGATTTCATGGAAATCGACTTTTGTACTTTTAATACTTAATAAAAAGATTTCAGCTTATTAGCTTTCATTTAATAATTTATGTTAATCAATTTAATTGGAAATTAATACTAAGATGAATCTCATTACAAAACATTTCATCAATTACATTTAAATTCGCATTTTCCTAAATTTTTCAAAGTTTTAAATTTTTGATTAGTGATGTTAAGCGGCGGCTACAAATCCTCCCGTTCAAACATATACTTTTTGGTAAAATTCCAATCTGTCCGTTATATGTATGTAGTTGTAGCAATTGCCAAGCTTCAAAATCTACCCGAACCAGTCAACTGTCAAAATGAATAAAAACATAAAACTAGGCATTAAATGATTTCTTCTTTAGGTACATACTCCAAAAAATACGATAAAGTGTTTGCTAAGAACTATTATTGATTTTGAGAAAATTTGATTTTTTGCAACCAAAAACATACACACTTACATACATATATACGTGAGTTAGACGTTTATTTACATGTTTGAATATGCCAAACCTTATGCTTTCTTCATCGCCAACTCTTAAGTTTTTCTCTGCGCTCACTCCAATATAAATAACAGCCCACCATCAGCTTATTGGCAAATAATATGGCATATCGAACTTACATACATACATACATATATATGTATGTAATTATATTTGGCACTTTAAATCTCTAAATAAAACACCCGCATGGTCTTATTGGTACATTGACCGCAGATAAATCTACACGTTGCCAGCATTTACCATCTGATTTGATGAGGCTATAAGAACGCGTATCTATCAATTGTACATACATACATATATGTATGTACACATATGTATATATGTATAAATCAAGATTGTACACCTTTTACAATTGTATAGTGCAAATGTGAAGTGAAGGTTCATACATTATTTCGTATTTGACTGTGTATTTAAAGAAACAAACAAAAAACTTTTTACGTTAAACAAAAAAGATCTTAGGAAATAACAAGAAAAAACGTTAACTTCGGTTGCAGTGAAGCCATAATACCCTTCATCGGCCGATTTATATAGCAGCTATTATATGTATGTTGTAGTCTCGCGATAACGGTGGTTTCCACAAATGAGCAACTTCTTGTGGAAAATAGGACAGATCGATATCTGAAAAACTGAGTTCATGACTTAATGACAAGTTTCCGGACACTGACTCAGGGCCATTAAGAATTGGCATGCTAAGTTTAGACGTGAAGAAATGAGCTCCGAAGAGGGTGAACGCAGTAAACGCCCAAAAGCGGTTACTGACGAAAACATCAAAAAAGTCCACAAAATAAATTAGATCATAATGTGAAGTTGTTCGAGATAGCAGGCACTCTGAAAATATCAACTGAACGTGTACATCATATCATTCAAGACTATTCGAGTATGAGAAAGCTCTGTGCGAGCGTAATAAACCCGAGTTTTGCTGGACCGCGCATTGAACCCGCTCGAAAGCGTGAACAAACGCCACAGACGGCTGGCAATGTTATGGAGTCTGTAATTTGGGATGCTCATGGAATAATTTTTATTGATTACCCTGAAAAAGGACCATCAATGGCGACTATTACATAGCATTTTTGGTTCGTTTAAAGGACTGAATCGCATTTGAGAAAAAAAAGTGCTTTTTCACCAAGACAATGCATCGAATTGCTTCCGCATCCAAAGTATTCTCCAGATCTAGTCCGCAGCGACTATTTCCTGTTCTCAGATCTCAATGAACATCTCACACACATATTCAGTTTTTTCCCCCAGAATAGTACATTCCTAACTGCTTGAAAATCTACTTATGTCTCCAACTACAGTTTTTCTCAACTCACTGCATTCTTAAAGAATATTATCACCTGCAAACAGCCCGTTTTCATTGGACGAAGGTCCACTTCCAATTTGTTCACATACTATCTCTATCTACTCGACGCTCTAAATAACGGTCAAGTTGTTTATACGGTCTACATGAACTTCAGCAAAGCATTCGGTAGGGTGGACCATGGTATCCTTCTACATAAAATGAGCATATACGGCATTCGACTATCCGTAGGGCATTACAAGTTAAACTTGATGGGTATCTATCTACCAAGCATGATGTGACGTCAGGAGTGCCACAAGAATCACATGTGGGTCCAACTCTCTTTAAAATTTTTGTAAACGATATTGGTGATAACTTTCAGTCTGAATAACTTTATGCAGATTATTTGAAGACCTTCAGTACGATAACTAGTGTTTTCCAGAGTGATAATGACAGACTATTGCCACAAAAATCAAAATTTGAACATCAATAAGTGTGTAGTGGTATCATACTCACGATCACACTCTAGAACGCCGGCTAACTATAGTATAACTTAAACAATGAGACAATAAGCGAGTCGATCAGGTGTCCTTTACATCATCGAAGATTCTGATAAATCAAACAATCATCTCCGATAACAAACTGACTTTCAACAAACATATGATCACTCTCCAGGTTTACAAAGTTTTAGGTTATATAACCAGGACAAGCAAGGATTTCAATTCATTACTACGTCTTTTTTACATCTCTGATTCTTCCAGTATTAGAATACGGCATCGCTAAAATCAGTGTATCACCATTGAAGGCAATTATGTTGAATAAAAAAGGAATTTTACCTGAAAATGTGTTTTATTATGGTAGGACGAGACTTTTCGAATTAACCTGTTATATTGCAAAAAAAAAAAAACTACTAATATAGGACTGAAAAGGACCACCAAAACTTCTTAGCAGTTAAAATGCCTCCGAAAGATAAACTCGTTATTTAGGAATTAAATCGGGTGATTGCCTATGCGGACGATAAAGCACTTATGCTCAAAGGAAAGTTCCTTAGCACCGTGTCCGAGTTAACGCAGCGGAAGTGGTCTCGCCTTCAACCCAAATAAAACAGAAATGGTTTTATTCAGTAGAAGATGTAAGATCCCGGTGGCAACGTTGCCCTAAGTGGGAGGTATTCGTCTGCAAACGGCGACGATAGGAAGCTTTCATGGAAGCCGAATATCGAGGAGAGAGCAAAATGGCATCCATTGCCCTATACGGCTGTAGAGGAGCTATTGGCAAGAGGTGGGGCCTACCACTAATAGAGGTCCTGTGGCTCTATGACGCCATAGTCAAGGGAGGGCTTTAGAGAAGACCACACTTGCAAAGAAACTCGAGAGCGGTTAACGGGTTGCGCTCATAAGCATGTGCGGTATATTAAGGTCTACCCCAACCATGGCACTTAACGCCCATGGACATCGCCGGAAGATGTATAGCGAAGGTGGCTGAATTCTTAAGGGAACGCGTATCGGAAGACTCGGATTATCTGGATTATAGAGTCACCATATCGAACTCCGGCGGCTCCTTCTCTGCCCATATACCGACGAGGGAGCTATGGGTGGGAAGAAGCCGTTGGAGGAGAGGGACAGTAAGCTTCTTTACGAATTGGTCAAAGCTTGGGGGGAAGGTTGGCGGAGGGGTTTACAGTTGGGAACTCTCTATCAACTCCAGTTTCAGACTTTCTGACTAGTACAGTGCCTTCCAGGCTGAGATTGCATCAATCAAGGTAGCAGCAGATTTGCTGCTCCGGAGTGAGTCCACCTTTAAAAAAGTCGCCATTCACTCAGATAGCAGAGCGGCGATACTAGCCTTGATCTCATTCACAGTGTGGTTGGTCTAAGAGTGTCTAAAGTCGCTATCTCTAGCAGCGAGGGTATTTGTGATTAGACTTGTATGGGTGCCGGGCCACAGCGGAATCGCAGTTAATTGCAAAGCTGATGAGCTAGCAAAGAAAGGCACCCTACAATCATTATCGGTAGAATGGAAACGGGTCGGTGCTGCTGCATCGTCTTGTGTTCTACTACTGGATAGCTGGGCCTCGCGGATGCTTGGCCAACGATGGGCTTAACCCAGATTTTAATTCAGTTAATGTGTATTTTAAAGTTCGTTGCTGGTTAATTATAGTATAGATTAAATGTGACGTATTTAGCTAACGATGTGGTAAAATGGATTGCAAATGCAATAATATTTTAAGCGATCTATTATCTAATTCTTCACAAATAACTTACACTAGTTATGCGCACTTATCGTATTTTTGCAATAAAAAGACAAAAACCAGGTGTAATTAAGCATTACTTTATCACAGAAAAGCATTTTTTTAGATTTTACAAAAGTACAGTGACTATTTTCCTTTCAGCAGAGATAATAAGTAATTTATAATTGCTTTGCTCGGTAGCTTTAGTGTGAGGTTCATAAATTTTAATATTTGCATAATTGCTTGAAGTCGTTTTTTGTGTTTCCAACAGAATCAAGGCTACGGAATCGTTGAAAATGTTTTGGGGAGTCTACTTTATCATGGCCATAAGTATTTGAGTAGGACAAAGTATTTGTGAAGGTCGTGAAGTCATTGAAAACTTGTCTCATGCGAGTCAACGAACCACTTCTATTAAAGACGATAACATCGAAAAAATTACAGAAAGAGTGCGTCATGTTGGCATCAGAAGATAATAGAGAATCTCTTATAGATCGACTCAACACATTTTGATTAATGTTTTGGGGTATAAAGCGTGTCAATGTCAGACTCGTATCAGAAGACCTTAATCTCTAACAAAAACGACATCGAGTAGAGGTTGCAAAAGAGATCCTTGACAATGTAGCTGAGAACTGTGAAACCGAAAAAATACTTCGAAGTCCGTAGTGTGGTTCACCACGAATTCGCTGCAAAAGGTAAAGCGGTCGGTAAGGAATACTATTTGTCAGTTTTGAGGCGTCTACATAAAGCACAAAATTCATATATTTTCCACCAGCAATAATGCGCCGGCATCGGCTGAAGGCACTGAATGCCATACCATCCGAGGCTTATAATAAGTATATGGAAGATTTCATTAAGTGTGGGCATGCTTGTATTGGCCAGGAGCCTTTTTTGAAGACGATAATAGAGAATTGTATTAAAATAGGTAAACATGTTATTTTATTTACAGTCTGGGTAAAATTTTATCAGATGGTATATACATATATGTAAGTATATATGAACATTGTAATCGGATACAATAAAATTTCTTAGAATATCAAGTGGTCATTGAAGAGCCGGAAATTATTACCTTCACAAGTGTTTGTTTTAAATATAATCAATATTAATGTGGACGGAATGCGGAGGGGTCTCATGTCGCACTTTTTTATCAACAATAAATAAGCACACGCGAATTCAGTAAAGATAAAAATCTACAATTAAAAATAAATAAATGAAGCTCTTCTTGTGTGGGTAAGCATTTCAGAAACGAATGAGTGATTATGCTGAAACATAACATAAATATGAAATATTTGCGTGGTTTGTTAGCTAGGTGATTCATTGATAGAACAAGGTTACTGAAACCAAACAAACTCTTCTTATCAATTAAATTGTAAACAGCTAATAGACGTGTAATTTATAAGAGCAAACCGAATATAGGTATGTAAAATACGTAGGCTGCCTCTTATATTTTGAGATTTGGCAACCCTAGTTTAATATTTTTGATTTTATATACACTTGCGGTCAATAATAACGCATCACCACTTTTGTAAACTATCTTTTGCCTAAAATAGCAATGATTAACAATTTTTTTAGTAACAGCAATTGAAGAGCATTATCCTTATATTAGTCCAGTCATTATAGGAAATCGATATATTCATTTATATGTCTGTAAATATTAGGTTGTCAAAAAAGTCTTGCGGTATTTTCGCTAGTTGAAAGCGCGTAATTCTAGTTTTACATATTCGTCGCATCGGATCATGCTATACCTTTTCGGAAAGCTCATTTCACGCGTTAACACATGTTTGATTGATTGTCGTTTCTTTTAAGTCGTTCGTGAGTTATAGCGTCGCAAACATGGAGCAAAATAAAGAGAAAATACGGCATATTTTACAGTACTACTACGTTAAAGGCAAAAATGCATATCAAGCCGCCAATAAAATTTGTGCAGTTTATGGACCCGATACAGTTTCCATTTCCGCCGCACAACGATGGTTTCAACGTTTTCGTTATGGTGTAGAGGTGGTCGAAGATGCGCCACGCTCCGGAAGGCCTGTCGTCGAAAATTGCGATAATCGCTAAATTGGTCGAAAGAGACCGGCATAGTAGTCATCAAACCGTTATAAAGCATCTGAAGAAGCTTGGAGTCACTAAGAAGCTCGATGTATGGGTGCCACACGAATTTATTCAATAAAAATACCGCAAGACTTTTTTGACAACCCATTTCTTGTATATTGTCGGTATACCATACCATATGTCGGTTTTGAGCCAACTTTAGGGTGTCAATATATAAGTATTTATAGACATATAAATGGGTATATCGAATTTCGAGATTCTTACCTAATTTAAGCTTAAATGACTGACTATATAGATGTCATCCTGCAGGATGACACAGCGCTAGATTGGAAACAAACTTTGGTGTTTATGATACTAATCAGCTTGAAGTTTTATTCGGCCAATACATTTAACGATCTAAGGATTCAACGCTAGAACTGGCCTGAAAACTCGTCCGATTTAAACCCCACAGAGCACTTATGGCACATAATGAAGTGTGAAGTTGTTAAACCGAAGTCAACAAATAAAGGTCAATTGATAAAAATTTTAGAATTGTTTTGATATGATGCCGTTATATTCGTCCGGTTTACGGTTGGGTTTACGAAAAAATCATGCGAGACCTTTTTTTTAGGGAATAAAATTTCCTACAAAATCTAAGGAACAAGATATGTTTTCAAGTAGTTGGAAGTGAGATATAAATTTTTCTATCTGATAAGAAGCAAAAACAGAAAACTGTATGTAGGAGGACCTTCCCGTTACAATTAAAAACTCATATTTGGAGAGGCTTTCTTAGAGGTGTCTAGGAACTTATTTTTTCTAGTACCAATCGAAAAAAAAATTTTTTTTGAATCACCCTAGTGAACAATCGATTGTAAAAAAGTTTGTTCATGTTGGATCTCAAACAATTCGTCAGTGGCTCAAAATTATTGATAATTTTTGAGTTGTGATTCTTTTGTGTTTAGTGTGCGATATGAATTTGCTAATTGTTATCGCTACTTTACTTAACTGGAAAATCACCGTTAGTTTTACTTTTGGGCTAATGACGTCGTTTGCCCCGCTTGTGCAGTATCAACAAAAGATAATGTTTGTAGTTGTGTCCCTATTGCTGAAATAAATCGTAAATTGTCTGCTGTATTCTGCGAAGTTCTGTCTCTTTATCTAAGCAAAAGTGAATTTTTTTCTGTATTATTTAAAATTTGTCACTTTCGGTGAAATAATTTTGATAACCACATTGTTATTCGATGTCTTAACACGAAAATGTCTCTTAATTTCTCTGTTAAACTAACGGGTGATCCAAGTAGAAGTACTCTTTTTAATAGCCTTTTTTGACAGATCGCAACTCATGCCAAGCTGTCATGCTATCTTTGTCCAGTATTGTTAGGCATTTCATCATGGAGAGACTCGTTCAACTTTATCCTGTAATGAAAGTGTTTCGAGCGCTTCGCTCAAAATTGTGGACCATAATAATCGGCCTACTGAGCCTACTTTCCAACACCATCACCTTTTTTGATTCCCAGCATTCATTATTGGATAATATTCGACCGAATAGACCACGTCTAGCACGCAGTGAAGAAAATATAGCAACCGTAGCTGAGAGAGTACACGAAGACTGTGGAAAATCGACTCGGCGCCATTCAGCAACTCGGACTGACGTATGGAACGACTTTACGTCGAGATCTGAAATTGAATGCGAACAAAATGCAAGAATTCTCTATATAGGCGAATAATTCCGCTTCCATTCAGGCCTTGGAGCAAAACATCACGCGTGTTACTCACCAGTTTCCAGTCGAAATGCTCGAACGAGTCATCGAAAATTGGACTCAACGGATAGACCATCTGAGGCATAGTCGCGGCCAACATTTGAAAGACATAACCTTCAAAAAATAAATGCCGAAGAAGATTCTTTTGAATGATGATAAACGTTCCCCATTTAATTTGAAGTTTCTGTGTTTTAATTTTAAATTAGGGAACCTCGAAATGGATCACCCTTCCGAAAATCAATAATATTTGAGTAAGACACTCTTCGAAGATATTCTACATTACGGACAATGATTTGATTGTAAAATGTCAATAATTTATACAGGAACTGGTTTTTCTCTTCCTGTGCATTTGCCATTTTTGGAGTTGTGACTCTTTTGCATTTTGTGTGCGGTATATCTAACAAGTAGCTTCATGTACTTCGGGCCGTTTCTCAACGTCTGATTAACAACCGTCTGTCAGTTAAGTTCTAGTTAACTTAACCAAGTCTCTTTCCTTCGGTTAAGTTCACCAGAACTTTTTAAGATGGTTGCAATCAGACCTTGAAAAAAAACGGCCCTACTTCTAAAATCACACATACACATGTACATGTATTTTTGGAAAGTACATATGGAAGTACAATTCACAATTCTAATTGGTACTTGAGACAGTAACCAAAAATATTAAACTGTCTTAGCTTGAAATAGCACGTATTAGCATTAATCAAAGTCATTAAAAATATTTTGAATTTTTATAAATATTATATAAATATTATATATGTATATATATTTTTTTTGGTTTAATCAACAAATTATCTGTGAATTTTGGGTTATTTCGAAGTCGATAGGTAAATAAGTTACTTATGTGGATGTGATAAATACAAACGAGAAGGTAGGTATAACGTCTACCATCAATTGGACATACATAATCATAGAAAGTAATCTTTGCAAAAAATACGCAGTATGTCTAGTCAGGTTACATTTTGCTCAAACATGAGTGATTTTGGAAATTAGATTATACAAATTATCAGACAGCGAGCAATTGAAGACAAATATCGCAGAGTGCCAAATCAGAGTTTAAGGGGTTATAGCGTTCGATCTGTGTGAATTCGTTTGCCCATACACGACACACAAATCCATTTTGCGTTCGTTCTTCACACAGTTAACATCTGCGACAGGCAAGCGGAAAATTTCTTGGAATTTATTCCTATATTTTCATTAATAAGTTATTCCAACTTTTATTTTTCTCAATTTTATTTTTATATTTATCACTTTTCGTTTGCCAAATTGCCAATTAATTTTATATAAGGTCAATAAATTCTGATACGAAATCTTTATTAGGGGAAGAGCCTGCTTTAGAAGCTTCAAACAATCGCTTAAATCTCTTTAAAAATTATCTAACAACAAACAAAGTTATAGATTGGAATTCGAAATATTGTCGAAGCTAGAAGGGAAATAGTGACCGAGCGTCTAACAGATACATACAAGTATATGAGCGCTTGGGCAAATAGCGAAAACTTTGAAGCGCGATTTCTCGGTATTTTATTTTTACGAATATTCTTAATTGGCGGGCAAAGTTGGAATTTTCATGAAATTATCTTCTATTTAAACTAAAAAAACTAAGAAAATGCAAGTTTGAACATATTTTTAAACAAAATAAAGTAAAATTTTTTGGTCAAAAACCACTTTTTTCAATTTTTAAAAATTTTTTAATATATTACACTTTTTTTTTGGAATTTTCATAGTTTAACTAGAAGATAAGTTATTAAAAACATGACTCTCTTTGAATTTTTTGTTTTTAATAAATGCATATTCGAGATGTATCGGGTAATTGCTTCCCAAAGGCAGAATATCAAAGATTTCGTAATCAAAAAATTTGTGAAAGATAATAATTATAAAGCCTAGAAATTTCGCTTGAATCAATTATTTCTTTCCCTTCCAAAGAAATCCTCAAAAAATCGATTTTTTGAGCCTCTAAAGCTCTCCCCTTAACACTTGCTATTGTCCGGGATCTTCAGTGCTCGGCGTTGTGCGCTCAACGCCATACACGATAGACATGTTCGCGCACCGATCGTAAAAAATCAAACATTTTCGCGATCATGGATCGGTACGCGAATAAGCCCATACACGAGTAAACCGCATGCTTACACATACCGATCGAAAGCACTTGTGTGTCGTGTATGGCCACTTTTAGGGGTAGTCAGAGGCACAAAAAATGAGAGTTTTGAGTATTTTTTTTGCTACTAAATCACGTTATTTTACAAAAACAGTAATATGGCATTATTATAGGATGTGTTGACTTGCAGTCAGGAAAATTTCAAAAATAAAATTTAATTTCCGAAGTTTTAGTTGTTTGTGTTGCCCTGTTCCAAAAAAAGGTACTTGCGGTGACAAGCATAAGTCCTTCGAGATACATCTAAAACCAATCGGACAAAAAAATTAGTTTTATGAATAGATAATCTCGGGCCTGATCGAAGGATTTTATTTTGTTTTCAAAATTAACAAAATGGTGGCATCAGAATTTTTTTTTTTTAATTTTTGCGAAAAAATCAACAGTTAATGTATAAATTTCATTAATATCTAATGAACGGTTTTGGGGTTACATTCACCGATTCAAAAAACATAGTTTTGAGAATAACGCGTTTAAAGTTTCATACCAGCGCTTTGAAGTGCCTAAGCTCTTTTTCTTATTTCTCGCATAACTCAAAAACTAATTGTCGGATCAACGTGAAATTTTCAGGGAATATTTTTAAGATACAACACTTAACGAAAATGCAAAAAAAAAAAACTTACGGAAGGATGGACCACCGATTTGAAATGAACCCTAACAAAAAGTGATAGCTGGGATTCATACGTACATACATATGCATGTGCAGACAGTCACTCTGATTTTAACTCGTCTCAATATACTTATATACTATGGTATATAAGTTTATACCTCTTTTCATTGGTAGGGTTGTTACGTGGCGGGTCCCAAACCCAGCGCACAACCCTGGTGAGGGGATGTTTCGCCTTCTCACTTTAGCTCGTCTTCAAACGGAAGTTTTTTTGGCTACCCAGGAAATATTCGGACTAAGACCGAAGTCTTGAGCCAAATGCAAAAAAAAACGTTTCTGGCCACTCCCAGGTGAATGGTGCTCTTCTTCTACACATGGCTCCGTCCTTCTGATTTATCTACCATCATATTTTCCAATTTGGAATCTTCAATTGGGGCCAAACAGCGGGAAGGAAGAACGACAACACAGATAACCCTTACCATCCTAACGGGGATTGAGAAACCGTTAAACCAACAACAACAAGATATACCCCTATATCTAGCTCGATTATTTTTAAGTGATACCAACAACCGTTAGGTGAACAAAACTATTAAAAATTGAAAGTCAGTTGTTTGGAAGTTTTTGTAGATTCTTCGGTCGCCAGTAAGCCAACTTGATGGAAATTGTGGATTTCAATTATGATAAAGCTACTGGAAAGTAGATAACAATGCTTTCAGAAAACGACTCTAAATACATATTCTCTTGAATTTTAAGAAAACTGCACAGTTTATTAAAGACACGAAAAGTTTGTCTGGCGCTTCTTACCGTTGTCAAAAACAAAAAAAAAACAAAAACGAGTTTGCTCAAAGTTTTGTGTTCCAATGAAATCACGTCGACAGAACCCTTGAAAATGTTCCGGAGATGTTTTAGCGAGTATTCTTATTCATTTATTCTTGCCTTATGCGAATCGACGATTCACCTATATCAAAGACGTTTGGTTCAACCCATTTTAGTTAGGTATGCATCGTGTCGAGTTAGACTCGTACCAAAAGATCTGAATTGAGTTCGCAAGAGAGATGCTTGAGAAGGTTACTGAGGAGCCTGCATTCATCAAACGTATGTATGTATATTTCAATACGAAAATGACTTCGATCCTGTCCAACAATTTAGTGAATCCAAAAATAAGCTACAACAAAAAAAACGACATCGAAGCCGTTGTGTGGTTCACCATGAATTCGTTCAACAGCGGAATTCGTAAAGCGGTCGATAAATAATAAGTAATACTACTTGGCGTTTATGTGAAGCAATTCGTTCGAAGGCACTAAAGGCCATCCCAGCTGAGGCAACCGGTGTACGAAAAATTGACGTCGAACCTGTCCTACTATGACATCCAAACGCACTTAGTGCACTTTACTAACTTCTAGTGAAACACGATTCACAGCTTTTTATATCAAAGTAAGCACATTCGTTTTGTGGAAGTGCGGCATTTTGCTCTATGTTGTATTCGCACGTGTGGAGCGGATGAAAGTTAGAATTCCATAAAGTCTGAGTAATCGTTTTAATTCGTTTTTAACAAAAATTTAAAATATTTTGGCGTTTGTAATGCAAGCATAATAAAGGCAATTCAGTTTATATGAATGCAAAAATGTTACGGCAACTCACTTCATTTCGTCACGTTCATTTAAAATTCATAATTACAAAAATGTACATATTTATGTCATAAATATGTATGTGTAATGTGTGTTTAAAGCGAATTCCTCAATATTTGACAACAAACGAAGGAATTTTTGTGTAATATCAAATAATATTTTAAATCCTTCGCCTTGTCACAACCACTTTTTGAAACCTTCTGTTATTTTGAATATCATATTTTATGAAATTCCGAGTTTGATTTATTATAATAAAATTTTTTTCTGGCGCTAAAACAATAATAACAACAAGAATGAACTTAGTAAATCTAAAAAACGCTAATTTTAGCATAGATAAGAGCTTGTACTATAAAATAAAAAGTAAGGGAAAAGTTTTATTGTAGGAAACATTTTTTACAATCTTTTTATTGTACTATCTACTGCTTTCTGGTAGTTACATATACCTCTTCTGTTATACAGATTACAGATTTGACAAAAAGTGGTTATTAGCAGTCAAAGATATACTCGTATACATACATATGTATATATTTATATAGAATATCACCAAATAATATTAATTAGAATAAATCAAAATTAATAATAATCAAAATATGACCAAATTAAATACATATTACATGAAAACTGTTATCCGAAATCTTTGTAGAAAGCTTTTGAATGTTGAGGATAATTTTGAATTTCTTATAAGCGTTTTCATTCTTGCGGAATTAACATAACCACTCAGGGTGGGGGAATCTGACAGTTGTTGTAGATGTCATAAATACATATTATTATATACATATTTATTCTCATATTATAAGTTTATTGTTGTAATAAGAATTTTTAGTGGTTTTCGCTGTCATGAAAATTAATTTCATTATTATTACATAGAACAGTGGTGCTAGATTTGATATATGAGATTTTAATATTATTAATTACACTAAATGGCATACTTATTTTTAAAAATAGTGTTGCATATCTACGAATGTATGTATATAAATTTTAAAAATTCTGAAATTGTTAGTTTCATAGTTTTGTTCCATGAATTCCATTGAAAATGGGAATGGATTGCTATTATGACAACTAGCAAATCTGTTCTAATTTGATAATAAACCTGACTAATAACGGTTAAAATCCCGTCAACCGCAATTTATCAACACTATTTCAAAAATTATTTGGAAAATATTTTATGCCGTTACAGAAACAATTGAAATAATTTTAATTTGATATCAGGCGGTTGAAAACTTGTTGCTCACTACAAATAAGATGAGAAGTTTGACCAGGTGTCTAACAAGTGCAAGCTCTAATTGGATTTGTATGAATGAAAATATGTAGATTTGATATATTCATGTACAATATTGATTGCTAAAACTCTGTGTAGATTTAAAGCAATGTATAAACGTAGTTTTTCGTTATGCGTAAATATTTACGGAATTTGCCTCAAAGGAAGTTGTAAAACTAACCAAGCCTCATGGCCATAATGGGTGGTGATGTCTATATAAACGAGTATAAGTAAAACTGCCCTGCTGCATTGTTTTATCAAACAATGAAATATAACGAAGATTCATATAACTGAACCGAGTATAAGGTATCATAATTAAAAGAGGTGTACAAGGTCGACACCATCTTTCCTACACACACATATATGCTTAAGGTTTATGTTACTAAATGTGCTGTTGAATGTGAGTATTTATAACAACAACGCGCACATATCACTGGCTAATTTTTTAAAATTTGGCTTATGATAAATATTTATTCACATACGTACATATATAAATATGTCTACATGTGCGTCTTCCAGTCATCAACTCATAAAGTTAATCACCGAAAAAAAACTGCCCCTAAACACTCATCACTCACTTCTCTGCAATACTGGTTTTCAATCTTTTGTGCAAAGTCTCTTATGTTTTCTTTTTCTTTAAGTGCGGCAAATTGACGCAAACAAGCTCCAAAAGATAAAAAAGAGGAGATACCTACAAAATAAAACAAAATCCCGAGATACAAAATCAAGCAGAAATTACGTGTTCTATATAATTTGTGGTATTCGGACTTAATACCTATTCGCAATTTTAAGATTTTTAGGAAACAACACTTCAGGTTGAATATTTAAATAAAAACTTTTTTTTTCATGGACTTAAAAATAATTATGGGTAGGTATTTTTTCGATTAGTAGCACGAACGCAATTAAATATTAGCACGATTAGTATCTCTTGACATGTGCACAGAAGTGCATACATAGTATGTAGGTGTAGTAGTCGAATTTTGTTTCTTAATAGAGATAAGATAAACACCTAAAAGGCCATTTTCGCTTAACTTTGGATTTTAGAAAAAACAAGAAAGAATAAAGATATGCTCGTATCGGTGTATATACATATGTATATGATAAAACTCCTCTTTCCATGCAAAACTTACCTGATAGCTTGTTGCATTGACATCATCGTGAAACGAACATGCACAAATATGAACGCATTTTCTTCAATTCAACTACATGTTGTGATTGCTCCTTGCAATCCCTTTTCGCACAGTTTGCTTATGCCGGTTCACAAGTGAATGGTCACGACATGTATTTGTAATATTTTCTAATTCACAATTTGCGCTCCATTATTATATATATGCAGAACATTAATTACAAAACACTAATTCTTGACCGGTTACTTTATGGAACTAAGGAATGGTATGTATGACACAAACACACAAATTTTTACTTCGAGGTCTCACAGAGCAACTGACCCGTTTCTAAGGAGATGTCGGCCACGATCACCTTACTACAAACATACAGCATTGATTTCAGTTAGTTGCTTATAATAGGTGTTTAAGTAGAAATTAACAACAATACGCGAATGATGAAATTTTTGTAAATGAGACTCACAAACACACTTGCACCATGAAAGTAATATTTTTTGGACGTTGCTTTTTATTGCTCTTGATTTGCTATATCCGCAGCCCGACCGTCTACGACCCAAGATGGATATTTATAAATGGCAAAATTGTTGTGTTGCTACTGCTACTGCTGCTACATTTGAAGAAGGTTGTGATATGAGAGAAGTACATACATATTTACGCATGTAGATGGACGTTGGGTGAACTCATTAACAGAGAAAATATCGATGCGACGTATAATCCAACGTTACGACTTATATATCAAACTTAAATGTATAAAAATACTTTTCCTTAACTTAATGTAATAATCTCAACTTTTGTTCGATTGAATTTGTAATAAAAATACATCAAATAATTTCTACGAATTCTCGCGCACCCATCGCACTACATACTCCACTTTTTCACCACTACAGTATTGCCACAGTAGTATTGTGATTTTAACAATTTCTGTACCGTTTATTTTTATTTAAATGCCTTTGATAGAAAAATACATTTTTTGACATCATTGTAAGAAACAGGGTCTCTTCTCTCTGACTCTGAAATCTTTCCAATTTATTTAGTCAAATTGTAGAAATGTCGTATTGTCGAGAATATCTTCAAAGTAAGACGCAAATCGCAGTGTTTGTTGTCATCTTAAAATTATTCACAGTGTTTTACTTTAACTACACATTTTTAAATCAAAAAAGAAAAAGTTTAGAAAAAATAATTACCATAAATAAGTTGTCTTAAAAGATTTCATAAAAATATCTGATCTAATTAAATTCACCACGGTTTTAAAGTATTTCTGGGTATTCGGTTTCATAAAAATGCAGTCCTGGGCATACCAACTACGTGACCCGAACATCGCAGTTTGCTTCGTAAGTTCGTGGTCAAGAAATTGTGTTGATGTGCGAAAAACGTGTGGAAAATTGTTTAAAAAATATGTAAAAGACATAAAATTAGCATATGAGTTTAGTGAAAAGTGTATAGACTCATTTTATAATAAGAATTCTAAAATAACTATTCTCTCGGGCCAATAAACTGTTGTAGTATTTTGCGCCACTGAATCAGCAGCGGCACAAAAACGAAAACAATTCAATGCAGCAGCAGAGGTCGTAGCAGAAGTTATAGCAACGCAGCGCATACGTACGGCATCATAGGGCCATAGCAGCCGCAAATGCATTAAAGAATTCTCGAACAAATAAGTTCAGCTGCAATTATTGGTGGGGAGAAAATCCCAAAGATATGTTGTAGTTAGTTCAATCTATTTTTTGCGCAAGTAATTATAAAGAACTGTGGTTGTATTGCATGTGGCATTTTTATTTGGCAAGCGGAGGTGTCAAACGGGTAGCGAATTGTTTTATATCGTCGTGTTAACGCTCACGTCCGAGTTCCCGATATTGGCGCTTTGAAAAACTACGCAGTGAAAAGCGCAGCAGCAGAAAGAAATACGGACCGAGAAAAAAGAAACGTAGTGGCGGTAAACTCATCGATTTTTTGTTCTTAACTCTCGTACGGCTTGCGTGTATATTTACAAATTATAGAATTTACCTATGAACAAGGTGGAAGAGTAAACAGCTTTTGTTATAAATGCGTTTACATAAATATAAAAACAAATGGAAAATATAGAAACTATAAGTGCAAAAGCAATAACCATGCAATGTGAAAACATTGAAAGTGGCGCTAAAATTACTGTGCCGCTACAGGAAAACAAAGAAAAATCAACACAGGTGAAATTGCAAGAACCTGTAAACGGGCAGCTAAATATTGCAAACAATGGTGTAAAGAATATAACAGTTGAAAATGTTGTGCAAGGTGCAGCGGAAGAGCAAAAAAATCCAAATGCAGCAAAAAATGATACACAACCACTAATAACTGGAGGTTCAGTAAACGCCACGGAAGTTGATATGAGAAGTCGCATGGAAAGAGGTAATTTGAAATCTTACATGAATTTAATTAATTGGATATAACTATATATACATATGTATATATTATTATTACAGATAAAAATCATAAAAAGAAAAAGAAAGAAAAGGACCGTGAGCGTGACCGCGAAAAAGATAAAGAACGTAATCGGGATCGTGATCGAGATAGAGAACGGGACAGGGATCGTGATAAGGCCCGAGACCGTAACAAGGACAAAATACGTGATAAAGATAGAGATCGGGAACGAGAACGAAATCGGGATAAAAACTCTACCAAAGAACGTTCCAGCAAGGAGCACAGTTCCCATTCGAGATCTCATAATTCTTCCGGTAGTAACAGTGATAAAATTAAAGAAGGCAGCAATAAGCTTGAGAAGCCTAAGCCTACAACATCCTCCAGTGTATCTTCTAAACGTGAAAAAGAGAAAGATAAGGTAGTTTGTTATAATAATATATATGTATATAATTTTCTAATTACCATATATTTTTATAATGTAACAGTCACTCTCAGCAACATCTTCGGCAAGTTCCTTGAATGAGCATAGGCGGCGTAGTTCAGATAGTAGTCGCGGAAGTCATACCAGTTGTACAAAATCAAACAGTCGAACAAATAGCATCGTGAGTGGAAAAGAATTTAGTCTTACACCCCAAGAAAAGTTGTCCACTACAAAAATTGAAGCAGAGAAAAACAATTCAATGCAAATTGAAACGGAGAAAATTACTCCTCCAATCGGAAATACAGTCAAAGTGGAAATGAAACAAACTGAAGATAAACAAACTGTAGTGCTCCCACATAACATGAAAATGGATAATGAAGCTAATCTATCAAAAACAACTGATGTAATACCTAATAATATAAAAATCGAAAAAGAAGTTGTAATGGACGATAAAAAGGGCTCTTCCGAGTTCGTTGCTACGAATGATGTTGTGGCTATACATAAATTACCTAACGGTATCGGCGAGATAAATTCCAATACCATTAAAACTGAAAAATCATTATCACCTTTAAAAACTGATATAACTGTGATAGAAAAAGTCAAAACCGAATACAATGGGAATGCAATGAGTGGGGCCTCAGCCGGCGATGACATCATTTATAGTTCTGTAGTAAAAACTCGCGACGACGTTTCACGTCAGCTGAATTTTAGCAGTGAACCGGTTACGAGTGCTGCAGCAAAAGAGTCTAAAGCAGAAAAAACTAATGATAGTAGCATGATCTCACATTCATTAAAAACCACTCCGATATCAAAACCATCTGGTAGCAGTGCACATTCATCGTCTATAAATTCAAATAGTTCGAGTGCACGGAAATCCTCCTCATCAAGTAGTAGTTACCATCGCAAAAATTCAACGTCATCAACAAGCTCAACTACGAAGCATTCATCTTCGTCCACTTCAGCTTCGGCCTCTACATCGACATCGTCATCTTCGCGCAGCCGCGATTGTTCTAAATGCTACAAACGTTCAAAGATACGCCGTGCCAGTATTGGAACGCAATTTCAACAGAGTGAACCATTCTCTATAAGTACTCCACGAAGGCGACTTGAACGTCCACCTCAAGGATTGGAACATTTGAAATATGGACGATTATTTGAAGTGGAAGTGCATCCAAATGGTGGCGCCTCCGTGGTACATTTGTATCAGGACGAATTGAACCAATTAACGCCGGAACAAATGGAAGGAGTTGGTCGAGGAGTTTTTCGATGTTTGCTTTGCAGAAGATGATCAGGGATATGCCTTGCATGTTATGGGAATAGTGCACGATGCTGCACGTTATCTGCCCGATCTATTGGAACACATGGCAGAGAATTACTCAACGTTAACGGTAAAAGCTGGTGTTCTGGGGAGAAATTCCGATATTGAAACCTGTACAATGTCGCAATACAATGAGCAGGTTTGTATGAGGAATCCTTCATATATTGCTTTTCTTTATTATTTGGCTTATCCTTATAGGTGGTGCGAAATTATTCTCAAGGAACGTTTCGTTATGGACCATTGCATCAAATAAGTTTAGTTGGTAAGGTGCACGAGGAAGTGGGTGGATATTTTCCCGACTTATTGGGCCGCATAGAGTCGAATCCATTTCTTAAGAAGGTAATGCCATCCTTGCTTCTGAAATATAACTCATAAACTGATTTTATTTTTAAACTATTTCAGACCATGCCTTGGGGATCATATTCTATTTTGCAAACCGATCCACGTCTTTCTAATGATGGACCAATATTGTGGGTGCGCGCGGGAGAGCAATTAGTGCCTACAGCTGAACTGAATAGTAAAACGCCAATGAAGCGCCAACGGTAAATTTCTGCTATAACCTCAACCAGCAACAACATAATTTGTTTAACTATCTTTTCAGTACACGTATAAATGAGCTACGCAATCTGCAGTATCTTCCACGATTGTCGGAAGCACGGGAGACCATGATTGAAGATCGCACCAAAGCGCATGCAGATCATGTTGGACATGGTCACGAACGAAATACCACTGCGGCTGTGGGTTAGTATATGCTGCATGTTATTTCCTTATTGCACCTCTAATAACCTAACTCATTATAGGTATACTTAAAGCGGTACATTGTGGCCAACCATATAATAACAATCGAATCACTAAAGACGTGGTGGCGTTTGCTGCTCAAGACTTTAACTACTTGGTAGAGATGTTACAGCTCGATTTGCATGAAC
The DNA here is from genome assembly GCA_027475135.1 of Bactrocera correcta. Classification (NCBI taxonomy): domain Eukaryota; kingdom Metazoa; phylum Arthropoda; class Insecta; order Diptera; family Tephritidae; genus Bactrocera; species Bactrocera correcta. The sequence goes on from CM050325.1 coordinate 71,408,721, forward strand.
CCCCAATATCGCAATGTGTGCAGTGGATTGAGGATGCAAAGCTAAATCAATTGCGCCGTGAGGGAATTCGTTACTCTCGCATACAGCTATGTGATAATGACATATACTTTTTGCCGAGAAATATTATACACCAATTTCGGACGGTTACAGCAGTTACCAGTATTGGTGAGTCTTAAATATTGTTTATTGTCTAATTAAGTTAGGTTTTTCGCATGCGCTTGGCAGGAGTTGTTTAACGACCCGCTGAACGCAGGAGATCTACTGAACTACTTGTCTTTGGCAAAGTTCATTTTGTCGCAATCGTTCTTTCTAAGATAAGATAAGATAAATAGATGATGATTGTACCGCGACCTAATGTCTATTGTGCCTTCTCTTAAGTTCTTACAAATATTGTCTCATAAGCGTCCTAGCTGTAAAATTAAAAATTCAGTCGGTTGCATGTAGTCGATACAGAATGAAGGAAGGCGATATGGTACTTTCCAGGCACTTTTTTCTTCATTGTCCAGTCTTTGCAAAACTAGGGTTTAAACATCTCGGCTAATCAGGAGACAAATAAGAAACTGACTTAAAACGTCCCAACAAATTTATAAGGGTTTTATGAAAATTATATAGAAGAAAAAACACACGGCTCACCAAGTGAGATCCCTGTTACGATCGAAGTCTTAACGTAGCGTAATCTAGATATGTTGTTAAGTTGAATATCGCATTAGTTCTATGAAGATAAACTATACTTCTGCTGCTACAACAACAACAAAAAAACCTGGTTTACAGAATCCCTGCCAGTGAAAGGCTTATTAAAGTCGAAATACCACCCATAGTAGTAGTAGTAAAGCTAGAGTGTCCCTTGCGCAACTTAGTTCTGGTACTGTAGCGGGTTAAACACTCCCGACCCTCGACCCGGACTATACCTAATCTATGACCAGGATGTAATAAGCTCCAGCTTGATTTTAAACTTTGCCTGCTCAATGAAGGCAACGCATCTCGCAGCTTTTCCCTTATGGTCCGAATGCGACTTTTCATCAGCCCCCCGTTAGATGATATGGTTGACCTTGACCCGTTCCCACGACAGTCGGGTCTACGTAACCAAAATGGTCCCGGATTCTTTATCCAGTCAAGGACTGTCAACACGGCAGAATTCTGCCGCTACAACAACAACAATATGATTTGGTTGACAATTAAATAACGCCTTCCCTGCCAAATAGGGTTAGAGTAACCATTTCAATAACAACAACACAATCGAGTCTCGACAACCGTAACGGACCTCAGTTCCAATTTGGCCAGAAATGTGAACTTAAATACTTTTTGAAATGCTTTCAGCCGCTACCACAACAACAGCAACTACCGTGGTTCAGGTCAAAATCCCAATTAGTGGTCCAAATAAACCACATTCATAAATATATAGCGCTCTCGAATGTATTTGTCTACTGTTTTTCCTTGTCGCAATTAAGGGTTTTAATAGTTTTCGGCCTTCGACGATCTCATCTGACACCCCTCTCCCTTTGATCCGATCACGTCGAAATAGCACGTTTCTAGGGCCTTCCGTTGCATGACGTCATCGACAACTTAGCTAATCCTTACCATTCTAACGGGAATTAGGCATCCGTTAAAACAACAACAACAACGATCTCGTGCTGTTTATACCGAAATAACATTGAACACCTTGCCTTGATCTATTCGATTATCTTGCTTTTATATATTGTAAATTACTTTTTTACTAATAAATGCCAACTCTTTATTATGTCCACAGCTTGGCACTTACGTTTGCGTCAGTATTATCCAGGTCAGGAGGTAATCAATGAAAAGAATAATCCAGTGTTGGCAGAGCCACCCCACTATAAAGAGAAGCAGACACTGCTGCCTCATCCCATATCACAAGATGAGCATCATGGCGGCAAGCGCACACCATGTAAACGGTCTCATGATGGTAAAGCAAAGAAGACAAAACTAACTGACATCGACGGCAAAGAACGACGTTCCAGCGAGAGCGGCACGGAGGATTCAAACTCGAAGGATGGCTCTGAATGTGGGTCCACCACAAGCCGTAAACGGAAAGCCGTGCGAGACGATGCCAGAATCGATATGCGCAAAATGGTGTTGGAACATAAGTTACACAAGTCAATGGCGGCAAGCAATGAAGAAGAAAATGTGAACACCACCACGAAGAACGACAGCAGCGGCACGAGCAACACAAGCGCTACTGCTGCGGATACTTCAACTGCTGAGAAGCACGTGAAAAAGCGTAAAGAGTCCAAGGATAATACAGATAACACAGAGGCTATGAAACAGGAACGACGAAGCAGCACGAACAATATCAGCAGTTCTTTGACGCATAAATTTAACTCTAATGGCGACATACCAAATGATACACAACCTAAAAATACATTCTTAAACACAGTTGCAAAATCACAAACACCAACCAGTACACCAAGTGCACAAAATGTGAAAAAATCAAACAGCGAAATACTAAAGGTAATGACACCTCAAACGCCAACAATTTTAACGGCAGCAACGGTTGCGTCCACGTCATCCGCTACACAAAAGATACCCAAACTGCCGGAGCCGACAGTGCCTGCAACACCCTTGCCACTTGTGCCTCAAACGCCCTTTACACATCGTGAGGCTTACGTTAATAGCCTGAATCAAAAGCAACCCGAGATCAAAATTCAAGTACAAATAATATCCGATGAGCCTTCTGCTCTCTCCTCATCCTCCACTGCTTCTGCTATCACCAACACCCCCAACGCCAAGACAGCAAAATCAATCGTTCAACCACAATCATCATCACCGCTGCCGCCACAAATGCCTCAGTCGGTGCAAACACTGCCGACCAACGTAACACGCCCCACAAACTATGCAACCGAGACCTTGTTTAACGCAGGCGTAACAACAGTGACACAAAGCACACTACCTGCTCAAACCGCGGACCACGTGAATATACTTTCAGTCATAACTGAGCCGGGAACAATTTGTCCACCACAACTGGTGATCGATCATGAAGAAGAGGTTACAGTCTCCGAAGAACTCAGAGAAGATGCACCACCACCCACACCTGTAGCAGCAGCAGCAGCTACGGCGTTACCAATCGTGACAGCAAAAGCGGGTGCGACCTTCCCACCATTGCCGCCTGAAATAGCGCCAGCTTTACCACCGCCGCCACCAATAGTGCAACTGGAAAACAAAACAATACTGTTAGCTACACCGCTGGCAAGTGGCAGCAACCATCAAACGACGCGAACCGTAGTAATAGTGCCGCAGGCGTCACTTAAAGCAAAGAGCAATAACAGTAGCGTCAACATAAGAGTGGCATCAACGGGCGCTACAGAGCAACAACAAGTTGAACGGAAGACACACCACAAAATCATCAAGGTTGGTGCGATAAGCAAACCGCCGAACGCCGCGCCAGCCGATCTGGTCAGCTCAATCATGGCCAGTATGGATAACAGTAATGCGGCAGCCACATCGGCAACAAACACACACAACTACTCATCATCGTTACACTAAAGCGTCTCGCGTACAACAGGCAGGAACTTTACCACTAAGAAGGTCAACATGGAAAGCGTTATTATTGCGTGTGTTTGAGCAGCTGAGCGCTAAGCAATTAGTTACAAAAATCATGATTCGCCATACTTACCCATGCAAACAGGGTTAGATCCGCGAAATAACAGCTTTTGGCCGGTTAATTTCCGGTTCAATTGCGGTAATGTACGAGTATAACCGACTGTTGTGGGAATTTAATGCCGAGCTTGGTGCTTGTCTGGCAAACCAATACGTGCATACACAAACAACACAAAAACAATTATTGTTACAATTTGCAGCCTATTTGTAAATATTATTAATTTTTTTTTTTTGGAAATTTTCTCGTATACATATTTACTATGCAAACATACATATTTATGAATAGTTTAGCTTGCATTGTAAGATACTAGCTTTCCTTAATTTATTTGCGCGCGATTCATGCGAATTTCCACATGTGCAGCTAGACGCTATACTGCACTTTATGAGCGAGGAGTATGTGGATTCTTTAGTTGCAAAGATGCATCTAATTTATTTTGGATTCGAAAGTTTATTTGCAATGGAGTTTGAATAAGGACATCAGTGAAAAAGCAATTAAAGTAAGCACTCGCTAGCGCCGGGGGCAGTGAGCAGCAACACCTCCGAAAGTAAACAAATCTGCAAGTCCAGTTGAACGTTGAAAACTTAAAGACGGTTTATATATTGAGATTGCGTGTGATTTAAATATATTTCAAATTCCTCTCTGGATATTTGGCAAGCGAATTTCATATTTAGAAATAACAGTAATGTTTAACTGCAATGTCAAGCAGCTGCAAAATGAACAAGTGCGTACTTACACAGCTACATACATACTTATGTATGTATATTCAGTGGGTTTTCCATGATGTTTTTCGCGTAATATGTTAATAAGCGCACTTGCACCAAGTTAAAATCACATAGCTGACATGCAGACCAAGTAAAAATAATAAATTGTTTGATTGCGCTACTTAGGCAAAGGCTTCTTAAGTCGCTACTGCAGGACTTACATACATACAAACATATGTATTTTTAGGCCTTTTAAGTTGTTGTTAAAATGTATTAGCGGCTAAAAACCATGAGGATAACATATTTTGTTTAATTTTAGTTATATTCTGTGTGGCAGTTAATTGACACACATACTTACATACATATATACATATGTATAAATATGAAAGTTTACATTTGCATATGCATTGTACCTATATATTTTGTTGTATATTTTGGGTATATAATGCTCGCTGTATACACTATATACATAAATTAAAAATACACAAACACACAGACACACTTACACGTACATACATAATAGATGTTATAACAGTTATGTATGAATCTTGCATCTTTTTTCACTTATTGTACAGTAACAATGACCTACGTATACATATATACTTATATTGCATATACATATACTTACATACATATATTAAATATAGAAGAAAGAGTAGCAAATAAAGTTTTATTAATATGACAGATGTTTGTTTTTTTTTTATACCCTACACAGGGTATATTTAGTTTGTCATGAAGCTTGTAACACCCAGAAGAACATGCCGGAGAACCTATAAATACCTTATAACCGAACACTCACCGACGCAGTGTTTTCGACCGGCTGAGGGACCAGACCATGTATGGGGGCGTGGCCAAAACGAGTGTTTAAAAAGGATTCTTAGAGTCAGAAGCTGTAACTCGGAACAATATTTTTACTGAACTAATAAATGCGAGCTAATGTCAGCAATGAGTGAATTGGCACGTTCTCATGTCCGGGATTATAGGAATAACCTTTTGTATGAAATTAATACTGATAACGGGGCTAATGAAATTTGTCCAGTTATGAGAGATGTCCGGCAATGAGGAATGTTGGTAATGGGAATTTCTTGGCCTTTCTGTCTGTATATACGCGAACTGGTCCTTGAATTTGCAATATACTTTCTTTTCTCCCATAGAAGGAGCTTATTATACGGAATCGCCGATATCGGACCACTACAACAACGACCGAAATAACAACGCTTGGTCGAATAAAGACCGGTAGCGTAGAGCTAGATATTATGATTGGACTCACGTTCACATCATAGTCGGGTTTACGTAACCGGAATGGACTCCGCTTTTTATCCAGCCAGGCACTGTCATTCTGCCACCACAACAACAACAGCAACATAATTGTACGCAATGCGGAAATTTGTTCTGAATATTGTAGTAGGTTAAACTCCTAGCTATTCAGAATTGACTCCAACATACCAAATACCGCCGCATGTCTAACTACCTCATTGCATGCCCTCAATGAATCGAAACAACCTGTTTACTGGCATTAGATGACTTCGATGACAACCAACTTGAACTTGATTCTACGCACCGGATTTGACCCGGATTTTATCCGGCCAAGGGCTGTTTTTTCGGCGATCTAACCCCATTTGGATCGGTAATCTTTGTTTGTCATCATTAGAGCAATGCCTTGCAGCAGGATTACTCCGTATCCTCCTACGAGTTACGTGGCCCCATGTTGCCAACGCAATACTGCGACACTAGCCTCTGCGGCTGTGCAATCTGCCCGCTGTTGGCGCTGCGCCGCCACTCACCCCGAGTGCCAACAGAGGACCTCCACGGTCCCCAGGAGCTCAAACAGGCCACATAGCTCCCACTCTGGCTTGTCCCCCCAACCTCATCCGCTCCAATCCTCATGCGAAAACCAACAGCAACTCTTGGTTCTTGCACATTTGTTCCGTGTGCAGACCGCCATACTCGGAACGTACACAGTAAATGCAACCTGCACTGGCTGCTCCCAACAGGGGGGGGAATTTCCCCCCCCCTGGTAAACAGTCGTTTTCCGGCCTTGATAGCTGCAGTCTAAAAAACCAAGTGAAACAGCCGCTCAGATCTTTGAGTTGTGCGGTTTCAACGTTTTACGTGAGCATGCGAGCGAGATAATGGTAGTGCCTAGCCTTCATATTGCATAACACCATGCATTTCGTCTAATCGATAAGACGTTGACCACAGGGATCTCACCCTTGAATATCATGGTATAGCTATCCGGTCAGGCGATCGCGATCTCGAATATTTAATATTACATCCCCCAGTTACATGTTTCCCTACAGGATATCACCCGAATATAGGTGCGCTACTACGTGGCGCCGTTTGGTATCTAGGCGACTTTACCGCGCATCACGATTTTTGGCATTCTGCCTGTCAAACGATGGAGATAGGGGATCGAAGCTGGCGGAACGAGATTGACGATTCGACATTCTGCACAATGAATGACGAAGCCCCCACCAGAAGCTTGGGCACTGTAATAGCCCCTTCAAATAGCCCTGGCGACCTATGCTAACTCTCGTATCAGACCATCTGCCTATAATCTCGATCGATACTCTCCTCTGCACCGAGAAACCTCCTGATTTTACATTCCGTTGGCGGACGTCGATTCCTCCAGCTCCCGCTCGCTTCATCCCGGCTGGAAGAATAGCTGAACTCCTCCCCAATTTCCCAGCCGTTTTAGCTAATGAGCGGAAACCTTACGCCATGCCGATCCCAGGAATCCCCGAATAAGGGATCTCAATTTGGAGATTCAGCGATTGGTACCATCAGCCTAAGCGGACAAATGGATAAAGCACCTGAAGTCCTGCAACCTCTTCACCGGTGTGATAAGCTCGTGTTCGTGGCTCTTTCAAAACCCCTTGTGGAAAGTCCGAGAGTGGTCCCACTACTGTAACCTGGGAAACAACCACACAAAGCAGAGTCCTATCGTCCGATAACTCTCCTCTCCCCAGGATAAGATGAACCATGACTACTTAAGGGTATCTATTTCGAAGTGAAACATGTAAACTGAGAAGAATTAAACAGAGGGTTCTGCAAGGTTGTGTGTCCCCGCACTGCTAACTTCTACATCTCGAAACTTCCCCAGCCCCAGAGGGTTTTTCATAACCTCGTACGCAGATGATTGCACGATATTGACGTCGGGCAATGGAATCGATGGCATGTGTTCAAAAGTAAACAACTACCTCTCCGACCTTTCTCGTTTCCTCACTGCACGGAAACCAACACGTTCCCCCACCAAATCCACAGCGACCATTTTTACGAACTGGACGAAGGAGTATAGACTTGAGCTTAATATTGCGGTGATGGCGTCAAAATTCCGACTGTCAATAATCCTAAGATTTTAGGCGATAGTCTATGCTCCTTCACTCCCCACACGACCGCAGATTATCCCAAGTCCTAACGGCAGCAGATGGGGAAAAACAAAGAAACTTTTGGCAACACAAGGAATCCGCCTGCCCCAATATGGTCGCCTGGATGCAGTGGTACGCAGATGAGGAAACTTCAGACCTGTGAGAACACTGCACTCCGGATCACGACAGGATGCCTCTTGAAGTCTCCATCGAACACCTACATAGTGAAACGCTTATGCTCCCAGTTAAGGAGTGTAATAACTCCTCTCCAAGCCGTTCCAGTGGATGTTTTCGTGAAATCCCCTTGCAGCCACTCTTGGAGCGGAACAGCTTCCTAGGAACATCAAGAGGTCCTTCCTTAACCACGTCGACGACATCGAACAGTACGCCGACCGGACTTCGGACGCAACTAACTTCCGAAGAGCTCGAGTTGCCGGGAGAAACGCGAGTGACCCTAGCGCAGCTTCGTTCTGGATACTGTAGCAGGTTAAACTCCTACTTATCCAGAATAGACCCAGACATATCCAATATATATGTCCTGCATGCAATGAGCCTCCGCATGACACTGCCCGCCTCTTTGCATGCCTGCCAACCTCACTCATCTAACACCCTTTCCTCTTTGGTCCGAATCCTGTCGAAACAACACTTTCCTGGGCCTCCGCTAGATCACGCCGACGACAACATGGATAACTCTACCATCCTAACGGGGATTGATATTCTGTTAAAACAACAACAACCAACTTGAATTTTACCATAGAAGTGGCAATTAGATAATCGCTATAACAGCAACAACACTTGTAAGCAAATTCACCTCAGCGATTCTCTCAGACTTAAGCATCCAACACCTATTTATTGAACGTCGATGAAATGTAATTAGTACTACTAAAGAGGCTCAAAACCGCTACAAGAAAGGCAAATTGGTAATAAATAGTGAGGGTTGTCGGAATAATGACTAAACGATATTGCTTTGAAAATGATATTTTTTTTATGATGAATGTATAAATTAAATTCTTATTTTAAGATAAAGTCCAATAAATGCCGGTATTTTACTTTCACCTGACTTGATCAAACTTTGACGGTATTAGTTGATTTGTTGCAGGAAATGCGCTTCCGTTGATGTCACCTCACAGTAGCTGCTCATAAGTTCAGTCCAATGGACTTTAATCGAAAGTGAAAAAAAACAAGGTAACTACCAAAAACCTAAAGACATTTGCATAAAGATAAATTAACATTTTTACATAGATTTGTATTACGTAAAACATTTATTTCACCTTGATCGTAGTTTATAAAAACAATAAGTATAATGTACAGTTAAGAAAATATGACGTGTTTAACACATGTTTCTAACATTTATATATAAACACTCCCTGACAAACTATATATGTATGTATATAATTGTCATCAATTGCATATGAGCATAACTATGGAATTGCTTTGTACCCTTATCCGCAATAAAGTTCACAAACAAATTGTGAAATGAAAAACTTTGATGTTTGAAACTAATTCAATCTCTTACAATTTTGCTCTCAATGTATCGATGCGAGATTGTGCGGACTTTTGTAATTCCAAAAGTTTCATTGCCATGCCCATATTGCCTTGAATCTTAATCTTGCCTTGGAAAAATGCTTTCTGCGGCGGCAGTTTGCCTGTGAGCAGTTCGGTAACATCCGCATCGTTGATGGTGAATGTAACGTCACATTTATCTATGAAAAAAAAAACAATAAATATTATTAATTATATGCAAATATCAATATCGATTTTGTACTTACCAGTGCCATTAAAGATAATTTTGCCTTTGCCCTCTTTAGCATTAATGACCCAAAAGCCAATCTGGCCATTTGGACCGTTTGTGACTTTAAAACCATATACAGCACGTACTTTTTCAATAAGATTGTCCTTGTCTTCTTGCATGGCAATTTCTAATAGTTTAAGCAATGGCGTTACTTGAAACCCCTCACCATTGGCAGCAGTACTTGCTGCGGTTAAATTTTTACTAACGTTTCCCGCGGCTGCTGCTGGAAAGCCAAGGCGATACAAAGCTATAACCACTGCGCCGCCAAGACCTAAATTGTGTTGCAATGCCAGCTTGCAACCAGGTACCTGACGTTTCTCAGCCAAACCACGCAGCTGCCAGCAAAGCTCTGCACACTGTGCCAATCCGGTGGCGCCCAAAGGATGTCCCTTGGAAATCAATCCTCCACTGGGATTAATGACGTATTTACCACCGTATGTGTTGTCACCGCGGTCAATTAATTCACCAGCTTTGCCTTCCTCACACAAACCTAAGGCTTCGTATGTGATCAGCTCATTTGCTGAGAAGCAATCATGCAATTCAACCACATTTACATCCTCTGGTTTATAGTTCGATTTAGCAAAAAGACGTTGAGCTGCTAAACGTGTCATATCGTAACCGGCGATTTTTATGAGACTTTTGTCAGCAAAAGTGGATTCGGGGTCGGTAGCCATTTCCATGCCAACTATTTCCACAGCTTGTGCTTCTAAGCCATGGCGGCGTACGAATTGTTCAGACGCTAAAATTGCAGCGCCGGAACCGTCTGATGTGGGACAACATTGAAGTTTTGTAAGCACGCCCTCTACCACCTCCGGGGAGCGCATAATCTGCTCCAGCGTGTATTCATCTCTGAATTGAGAATAACTGTATACGGGAATAAGTTAATGTGGGGTAAATGAAAAAAAAAAAAAAAGATTAAAGTACAAACTATATACTATAATATTATTGATAACATAGTGAGTACTCAATAGAGTACACTTTAGTTACAATTGACTTTTGCACTTTGATTTTAAGTTTTTAATAATAACTAAATAAAACTTACGGGTTATTCACCGAATGCTTGTGATTCTTCCAAGCGATTTTACCGAAATGCTCCGGTTTTGTGCCATACTTGCGCATATGCTCTTTTCCAGCATTAGCAAAAATTTGCGCTGCCATTGGGCCACTGCCAATTTCGGTAAGTTCTGACATTTCAGTAATGTGTCGCTCCATGGGGTTGACGCGATCGAAGTACTGTTCAAAGACATATCAAGTTATGTGGTCATGATTGGGATGTATATTACAAACATATGTATATATAAGTGTATTTTACATTTGACTTACTTTAGCGGAAAGTGACCCACGTTCCATCTTTTCGAAACCCACAGCCAGTACACAATCAGCGTTACCCGACTCAATAATTTGCTTAGCCAAATAAAGTGCACTGGAGCCAGTGGAACAGTTATTGTTGACATTATAGACTGGAATGCCCGTCATACCAACGCCATATATTGCACGTTGACCACAGGTCGAATCTCCATAGACATAGCCGGCGACCGCTTGCTGTATCTCTGGAAAGCTAAGTTTTGCATCTTGTAGAGCTTTAGTAATTGCTTCCTTTGCCATATCTGGGTAACAGACATCCGCACGCCGACCCGGTTTTTCAAACTGGAAATAAAACAAATGTTAGCTCGGCTATAATCGCGTAAGCGGTGTCTACACCAGTAAAGAATAATAAATACTACAAATAGACAGAATTTTGTAAACAAAGAATTTTAAGGCGATATTTGTGTTTATTAAAAATAAATAAATACTGCTGGTCATGCAGTTTATCACAACTCCCATTTGTTGTTGCGGAAAATGCCATGTTCATTATGCAGCTCTTGGTTGTTGGTAGTAATTGCACAAATACTTGTTCCATTATTTACGTGGTTTATCGCTTTCTCGTACAAAGTTCATCGTCGCAAAAACTTGTAAGTGCATTAACTGCAATTTAAAACTTACTTACCTTTGTCATGCCAACACCAACAACATATACTCTAGTTTTCGCCATTTCTAATTATATTTTTTCTAATTTTAATTTTAAAAAATTTATTTAAGTTTGCAAAACCACTATTTTAGGTAAAAAAATATATAGCGTATGATCCTTTGTTAACAAACTGTTCCGCAATTTGCAATGGAATAAATTTGAGTGAACTCTGATCGGAATCAAGTCAAATACTGATGAAAGAGTCCAATTGGAAAACATTCAACTAACAAGTGGTAGCGATTTTTTCGATACCGTTGTAAAAGCTGAAATCGATAAATTTATTAAAAATCCGTTAGGTTGTGATCCGAGTGACTGAAATTAACAATTTTGAGAAATTATAGTTAATAGTAAAATTTATACAAATTGGTGTTCTATGGCGCTGTCGCCCATGCAACGACAACTGGAGTAAAACTTAAGATATTTTTATGAAATATAGTACACATGTTCCTTGACACCCAAGGTAGGTTGGCATTGCAGATAGTCGAAAATTAAGACACAAAGCGAATTACAGTAGTGAGGGGCTTTTGTTGTTTGAAAACTTGTAAAATGTGGCATGACCCCGCCAACTAATAAGCTTAATGTATCTCACAAATTACTTGAGCATTCGGCATTTCTTCAAAAGCGTGAAAAGGTGAAATCGGTGATAATCCCGTCCAGTCCCAATTAAATGGTTAAGACAGTAGCTCAACCCGTCAGATACATTAAATTGTACACTCAAGATGGTAAGAGAGGCTTTAATGAGAAGCGATGTCAAACTTGGAAAATGTGAATGGCCATTTATATCCTTCATATCAAAGGTCTTTAATATTCCTCATATTTTAGAGCTATTTATGTACATCAAAGAATGTACGAATATAAGTTTTTTTCTGTTGCCATTGAAACCCTATGGTCTATCAGAAAATATGTTTTCATTCCTGACATCAATTTACGAAAATATGAACATTTTTCATAGCAGATTCTTTTTTACATTTCACAAAAAAACATTTAATAGTCCCTTTTTATTTTATTTCTGGCAACACTGTATGGAAATAGGCAAATTTGACAAAACGATTACAGATGATGTGGCGAAGAACGACTGAAGCAAATTTTCATACATTTTCCCTACAAATTAAGCTGATTTTTTAGAAGAAAGTTAAAGAGAATTTGCTTAGAAGAATAAACAATTGCGTTAAAGTAATAAGTTAGTTAATAGAAGTAATAAATATTTTAAGTAATACATAAAAAGTGCGGTAATCGATAAAAACAATGCAAAATGTTTGGCAGACGAAAATGCTCGGCAATGAACTCTGCACTAATTTTTCTGGGCGTTTGCAGCATTCTTCTGCCGACAAATTGGGTAGTAGAGGGTCTTTCTGACTTACGGCTTTGTGCGGATCCACAATGTCAAAGTAAGACTGGTTTACTTAATTCTAGCTCACAAATATATAGTAATTACAAATTTCTTTAAGGCATTATTTCTCTGGGAACTGGTAAGATCTCCTATCGAGCAGGGAAAGAGGGTATGGTGTCTTTTAAAATTAACTCTAAAATTCGAATTAAATCGAAAAGTGCTGGTAAAGATCCCACGCTTTGGGGTATCGAAGTAAATGGACGAGAAGGTTACGCACCAAAGGAGTATATTTTGGAAGAAAAAGTATTAGTGAAAGATAAGGATTTATTGTATACTGTACCTGTCACTGGTTCACAAACAATATCTTCAACTGCAGCACCAACACCAGCTGAAACGCTAAAACCTTCAGAAAGTATTCAAATAAAAAAAGAAGACGTGGAGATAATCCCCACAGCACCATTGTCGCCACAATTAGAAACTGAAAAATCAATTCCTCTAACAAGTCGGGAGAGGGAACCTACTAAGGAAGATATAAGTCAAGCGACACCTGTGCAATCTAATATAGAAATTATTGATGGTACAGAAATACCGGTTTTAGAAAAAGTAATTGAAAGACAAAGTAACTTCCTGGAAAAGAGTCCTGATAATGCTGAGGTAGCAGAAAAACAACTGTTGGAAAACAATAGCGAAACCTCAGAGGTTGAAAAGCAAGTGTCTAAACCTGAACAAATTATTAATAATGCTGCTCAACAACAGAATACTTCAATAACTGAGGATTCAAAAGATATAGAAAGCGAGTTACCTACATTAGGATCCGCAGATGATGACGGTAGTATTGAAGATGATGAAGATGAATATGCCGAAGATGAAGACTATAGCGGAGAAAATGAAGATGATCCTATATTGGGTGAAAATGGTAAAGAGATTATTAAAAAAGAAACCAACGATTCAAATTCGCTGACCGAACAAATGGATCTTTTGAATGTCCAAAGTTTTAACAAACCCGATGAAGATAGTAAGGCAGAGGATTCCTCCGAAACTGAGAAATCAAATTTAAATATAATTGATGGCACAGAATCTCATACAATAGAAGAAAAGCCTTCAATCGAATCATTGGGCGACAATATAACTGTCATTAATGAGATTATCGGCACCGAAACGACAACGGAGAAGTCAGTTATCGAATCGGTTACTTTGCCACAAGAACAGTTATCCGTACCGCAAGAAGTAGCTTCCGTTGAAGTGTCGTCGGCAAGTACAATTGCGAATGAAACCGGCAAAGAAGTTCCTAGCGTATTAAGTGAAAGGCTGCCAGTTCCTAACACATTGACAGATACTACAGCTCTCGAAACCGAGTTACAATCTAACGTTTCTATAGAAACTACAACCCAATCAACGTCGGCAACTACGAGCGAGAAAAAAGTCGATGACAATGCATCAAGTGCTGAACATAATGTGCCTACTTTACAAATGTTTGAAACACCAACTCAATATCAACCTCAGGATAAGTACAAACAGGAGCAACAACATACACATGTCCATACGCACTCACAAGAACAACAGCATACATATCAGTTTCATCCACAAGATCAACACCAACATCTAGATCCGATTACACAGCAAAATAATCCACAAGATCAACACCAACATCTCGAACCGAGTACGCTACAAAATAATATTCCTCAAGAGTCGGAAGAAACTACAACAAAGGCAGCGGATGTAGCAGCAAGTCAACGGTCTGAAGACGAGGAACTGCATACTCCATATAATCCCAAACCGCTCGATGAGCAAACGTTAAACCAGCCACCACCCGGTGTATATTCCTACGAAACGGTTACAGAATCATCGACAAGTGAAGTGAAATCCGAACAATTAGATACGGTAACCCCTTCATCAAGTGATACTCCGCAAAACAACGAAGTCAACGATGCATCTGATGAATACGTCGAGTCAATGAAAAGAGATGAGGAAAGTCGCCACAAAAGCCACTTAAATGCAAGTTCCGAAGAGGAAACCGCAGCCACAACAGCTGAGGAAAATAGTCAAAGTAGTGTTATAGATGTCGGCGCGGTAGAGGAAAACTTGTCCCACACAACGATAATTTCACCAGGCGTTGATGAGGTAGAACAACCAGTAGAATACGAGACAACAACAACTGCGGCAAGTCCATCGATAGAAGAATATGAAACAACAACACCTGTGCCACGTCCATCGATAGAAGAATATGAAACAACAACACCTGTGCCAAGTCCATCAATAGAGGAATATGAAACAACAACATCTGTGCCAAGTCCATCAATAGAAGAATATGAAAAAACAACAAAAACATATGAGCCAGTTGAAGAAAAGAATCGACAAGAACAAACACTGTGCCAAATAATGTGCCAGAGCAAGAAACTAAGGAGCAGGAACAGGGCCTATTCGCTACAATACTAGGCACTGTCAATAATTTCTTGTCGCATGGCAAAAAGGAAGATGCTAATGTAGAGGATGAGGAATTGCAACGCATACTCTATCCTGATCGAGCCAAAACAAGTAAAACGTCAAAGGAGGCCGGTAAGTTATGAAATGTGTAAGCGTGCTTTGATAAATCAAATTAACTGTAAAAATTTTATTTGTTACAGATGCTGACTATTGTGAGAAGCTTTCACCAAACGATTGCCCATCACAAGTGTTGCGTGAATTAAATAATGCGGCGGCATCGTCTTCTTCAATAGCTGGCTGTCAGTTGGATCTAACTAACATGTCCATGGATATGTTGTTGACTGTGGCTGGTAATAAAATGTTTGAAATGAGTGAATTATTGGCCTGCCTGGCGACAGTGGCGGTCACGTGCCTTTTCTTTTTGTTCGTGTATTATTGTTTCTGCAACAGCAGTCGCGAAGGCGAGCTGTTGGGCAGGTTGAATGCGTTGGAGCGCAGCTTGTTGGCGACACACAAGGAAAATGCTATACTCAAAGAAGATTTGATGGGTACGCGTAACAAATTGTCGAGCATTGAAGATAATTCCTTCGGTTCGAACGATATGGTTATAGCGTTGAAGCAGGAATTGGAGGAGGAACTGCTGGAAAAACGTCAATTGCAAGATCAAGTCGGAAGTTTAGAAAAGGTAAGAAGCACTGGGCATACCTTAGGCCTTTAATATATATATTGAAATTTATTGTTAACTTAGGAACTAGAAAATGCAGCCGAAGCCGGACTGGAGTTGAATAAAATCGTTTCGGAGCTATTGAACAATCAGACCGGTGACGAATCTATTATAAGCAGCGTTGAGGAATTGCAAAAGCAGTTGAATGAACAACAAAGTACTGCTAATTGTATTTTACGCCAGTGAATATTTGAATAATTTTTGAATTTTTCTGGTATATTTAGAAACTATACTCGATATAAACGCTAATTTGGCCGAGAAAAGTCGTGAAAATAGCGAATTACAGCTTATGATTGCGGAGCAGAATGCGCGTCTTAGCGGTGAAATTGCATCGCTGCAGCAAGATAACGACGAGCTCGAAGTGGAAAAGAGTAATTTACAAACACGTTTGGAGGAAGTGAAGCGCGAGTTTGAAGAAGACATCACCAAGGCGCTGGAAGGCAAGAACTTTGAGATAAAACGTCTACAAAGTGAGTTAGTTGAGCTCAGTACAAAGCTCGAGGCGGAACACACGAAGTATCAGACAAGTTTGGCGAAGGTAGAGGTAAGAGATCTCTAAAATTATCCTTTAATCACTTCTTTTGCTGTTAGAAAAATATTGATTAAAATGTGTTCCATATTTGTAGGCTTTGGAGGAGTGTTTGCGTACAGTACGTAGAGATCCAAGTGTGAATATTAACAACGTTATTGACGTTGCTAACGTAAGAGCCGAACTGTTGGATGTGCAAAAGCGGTACGCTGCTCTAAAAGATCGATTAGATACAGAAACGGTAATGAATGTGAAATGGTTTTATACCCTGAACAAGATATATTCAGTTTACTACGAAGTTTGTAATACCCATCAGGAAGGGTCGCACACCTTTTATAAATACATATAGAAATTATCACCATGAGGAGTTGAGTCAATCTTATTCTAATCACCTCGTACGCTAATGATTGCACGATAATGACGTCGGGCAATGGAATCGATGCCATTTGCTCAGTCTAAACGGCTTTCTCTCCGACCTTTCTCGCTTCCTCGCTGCGTCCACCGCGTCTATATTCATTAACTGGACAAAGGAGTACAGCTTTCACCTCAATATTGCAGTCGATGGCGTTAAAATTCCGACTGTCAATAACCCTAAGATTTTAGGTGTGACTTTTGACAGCCTGTGCTCCCTCACTCCCCACACCACCGCGGTTAATGCCAAAGTACAGAGCCGCAACAAAACTCTCAAGTTGCTAGTCATCAGCTTATGGGGAAAAGACAAAGAAACTTAGTTGGCAACAGTGAAACGCAAAAGAGGAAGCTACAGACATGTCAGAACACTGCACTTCGGACTACAACAGGATATATATTGATGTCTCCTATCGAACACCTGCGCAGTGTGGCCCATATGCTTTCCAGTAGTATAATGAACTCCTCTCCAAGCAGTATCCGCTGTGGTTCTTTCGCAGAAATCATCCCTGCAATCACCTGCTTGGAGCGGAATCGCTTGCTTGGAGCATCAATAGGTCTTTCCATAACTACGTCGATGCATAAACTAATACACCGACAAGACTACGGCCGCAACAAACTTCCGACCGCCATTCACAGTGGAGCCATTAAGACCTTCACCGATCCCCTCTCAGTGAATGGCGTACTTGTAGTCAAACCACCATCTATTGCAGACGAAGAGCTCGAGTTGCCGCGAGAATCGAATGTGTCCCTTGTGAAGAATCCATCCTGACATATCAAACATACGTCCAGTGTGTAATGAGTCCCCGCATGACACTAGCCACCTCTTTATATGACCTGCTAACCCTACTCATCTGACACCCCTTTTCCGATGGTCCAACCCCGTCGAAGCAGAAACCGCGATGACAACTTATCTAATCCTTAACATCCTAACGGGTATTAGGTATCCGTTACAACAACGAGTTGGGTCAATCTAGTCATGTCCGTCCGTCGGTACTACTTCTTCAGTTTATGTGATATTGATCAGAAATTTTGCACATTTTTTCAAGAATCTACTCATTTGTCGGACCACTATAGCAGATAGCCGCCATATAAACTGGACTATCAAAATCAAGTTGTTCTATAGAGAAAATTTGGCATGGATTATTGTCCATTTCCGAAGAAGTGGTTTAGATGGGATCCCTGTAGAATACAGCTCTCATACATACTGACCCATTAAAATCAAGTTCTTATTAGGAATATTTTGTATTTGTGAAGGGTATTACAGCTTCTTTGCAACCGAAGTAAACGTTTTGTCTTGAATTTTTTGAATTTCAAAATACACAAACAAATTTCTTCCCGATATAGGATGCCAAAAAGTTGTTCGAACAGCAATTACAGCTAGCTAACAGTGAAAATGAGAAATTGAAGCATGATTTCCATCAATCGGAAAAGGATAAATTAGAGGCACAGACGCGTTTGGAAGTGTTGTCCAACTACTTCAAGGAGAAGGAAACGCAGCTTCAAAAGTACGTTTGAACCATAGTTTTGTGTATGGAATGTCTTACATGTTTTATTTTTTGCTTATAGAGAACTAAGTCTGAAAGAAGCCATGTGGCTGAAGCAACAAGGTGAAACCACCAGCACCGTGGATCGCGTTACCACAATGCAACAAGAAATTCAAGCATTAAAGTGTGTATAAAATTGTTTTTTTTTTTTTCCTCAAACTATTGCATGCATTCAAACGTCTGCATTTCAGATCGCAAAACGATGCACTGCGCGCCGAAATCGAAGCTCAACTAGCAGCACACAAAGCGCAAACGGGTACTTTGGAGAATCGCGCACATGAAACATGGCTGGCGGCACGTCAATCAGAACGTCGGTATGAAGAAGCGCGCGCCGAAGCCACGGCGCTGCGTCGTAAGCTGACTTCCTTGGCTGGGGGCGCGACTGGTGAAGCCAATTGTACATATGCGCTGAAAATATCATTTGTTCTGCAAACTAAATATCTGTGTTTCTCACTTTCAGTTGAAAAAATGGCTGCTGGCGAGTTAAATAATGCGAATTCGCCCATACATATGGAATCGCCCGGTTCGCCCTTGTTAGGTAGATTGCCACCACCGCCATTCCTGCCACCACCATTCATGGGACCACCGCCACCATTTATGGGCATGCCACCGCCATTTGTGCCACCGGGAGAAATGCGTCCACCGCCACTGGGACGTCTAATGTCACCACCACCGGGTGCGGTCAGCGGCGGCAGTGGTGGTAGTGGACATTTACCACCACCGCGCAGCGGTCGTTATTCGCCCAACCGCACTGATTATGATGCTTATGATGACGACGAGGACGAGGATGATTATGTGGATGACGAAGACGATGAAGATGAGGAAGAGGAGCGTATGCGTCAACATCATCGCCGACGTGGTAGCGATATAAATGGCAGTTGGCATCGTGACGACTCATACTCACCACCCCCGCGCGCTTATCGTTCACAATCGCCCACAGATAGTCGTTACAATTACAACGCGGAACGTGATCTCATCTCGACATACGATACCGAAACCGATTTCGAACCATCACCATCACCAAGAAAACACGAACGACGCGGTGCACGTGGCTCGCGTGCCGGCAGCTACCGAGACTACTCACCACCGCCAAGTGCCTCGTCACCGTTGAACGTATCTTCCAACAGTAATGCAGGCAAAAAGCATACCTCCTCGGCATTTAGTAAAGGTAAGACAAGCGGAGATAAAATCTTTTGCCAACCTGAGTGTGTTTGTTGTACTGAGGAAGCCGTGAAAGGAGCGTAGATTTAGTGAATCGTTCCCACGACAGTCGGATTGGATTGCCAAGTTGTTGTTGTTGTAGCGGCAGAATTCTGCCGAGTTGACAGTCCTTGGTCGGATAAAAAATCCGGGTCCGTTCCGTTTACGTAGACCCGACTGTCGTGGGAAACGGACGGCAGCAATGCTCGAAATTAATTCAGGAATGTTTTCTGCCGCCGCAGCAACAACAAAAACACATTTAATGATGTGTAATTAGGGGTCAGCTATCAAAGAAATTGCCGGTTGTGGTTTTATTTTACATCAGATCAGAAGCGATATAATATCACAACGTCATAAAATAATTCTATTGTGGTTGTTGGTTGTAGTAACAGAAAATATTTTCCAAACAAATGCAGGAATGCCGCCGTATTGACAGTCTTTGGCCGAATATGAATTCGGGTTTGTTTCTGTTATGCAGACCGGACTGTCATGGGAAGGGTACAATTGGGTATTATGTGAAGCACAGCAATATGATGTGATATCGCATCATCACACTGTATAATCAACATCACATCAAAGTCTCACGTCAACTGCTCGTTGTCAGTGCGACATGATATCACATCATTTCTTAGTGTTTTCCAAATTTAGGTGGCGGATGGTGCAAGTTTTACAAATATTTATACCCCGAATAGCGTAAATTAAGTTTGCTATACAGTGCAGGGTGTCTCAAAAGTCACGCAAGTTTTAAGTTCAATTATTCTCTCACAGTTAACGAAGTTAACACACTATTCCGCCACTATTTTGTATGCAGTTTTCGAACTGTGACCGCCAGCATTCTTTATAATGTCCCTAAAGGCGCGACCAGCCTTTCTGTGTGGTTAATAGAGTTGTCCGCTTAAAAGATCGTACTTAAATTAACATCAAAAATTGTTGGGACCGGCCAATATGCACAGTTAATAAACAAATAAAATATCGGACAACAATAGCATATAGCTGTCATCAGACAGTTTGACTAAACTCAAGTTCTTGTATGGAAAACTTTTTTATTTGACAAAGTATCTTCACAAAATTTCGCACAAATTATTTTTCAATGCATCGCTACAATCTTCGAGCAAATTTTTCAGATCGGACAGATATAGTATATAGCTGCCTCACAACTGTTCGATCAAACTCAAATCCTTGTTTAGAAAACTCTTTTTTATTTGACGAGGCATCGTCACGAAATTTAGCAGAAACTACTTGCCAATGCATCGCTACAATCTCCGAGTGAATTGTTCGGATCGGACCGTTATAGTTTATAGCTGCTATTGAAACTGACCGATTAAAATCAGAACAAATATCTTTTTATTCACTTTTATGCAATAAAAAATGCACCTGTTGAGCGTATTACAGCTTCAGTTAACGTTTTTTCTTGATTTTTTTGTATATTTTTTATTTATTTTATTTTAATTTTTTTTTTATATTTCTTATTTGGTTTGTATATTTCTTATTTATTTTTTATATATTTTTTTTTATATTTTATTTATTTTTTTTTAAATTTTTTTATTTATTTTATTTATTTTTTATTATATTTTTTTTTATTTAAATTTTTATTTTTTTATTTTTTTTATTATTTTTTTTTATATTTTTTATTTTTATTTTATTTTTTTTTTTATATATTTTTTTTTTATATTTTTATTATTTTTTTTTTATTTATTTTTTTATTTTTTTTTTTATTTTTTTTTATTATTTTTTTTTATTTTTTTTCTATTTTTTTATTTTTATTTTTTTATTATTTTTTTTATATTATATATTTTTTTAATTTTTTTATTATTTTTTTTATTTTATTTTTCTTTTTTTTTATTTTTGTTATTTTTTTCTCTTATTCTTAGTATAATGCGATGTGATATCATATCGTGTTTGTGAACCTTTACTACTAAACGGGTTTGATATATCCTCAAATTCAAATAATCAAAACGAACTTTCATATTATCTTTGGTTCTTTCTCTTCTTTTACCGCTCAAAAAGAATTCACTTCAATCAACATTTCAAGAATTGAAAAAATTATGAGAGGTGTGTGTGTGTATGTGCTCTTTGTGAATTTTTTATGAGAGTTAAGTATGTATGTGTGCTTTAAGATATGTGACAAACTAACTGTACTTTCACTGAAAGCATTATATAATTAATTTTTTAATTATTTTTTAATTTTTTATGCAGGCCATATGAGTTCCGGCTCAGAGAAGTCCTACAATGCGCCACCACCACCACGACATGGCGGCAAAAAGAACAGCAAGTCGGCGGTGTAAGTGGTTTATGGGGGCGTGCTACTTACCAATGGAGTTCAAATGTTTACTTGGCTAAGCGTGGGCGGTTAATATACTAAATAATACTAACGTGTAGTTAAATTAATTGTTATACATATACTTAACGGTGAAAGAGATAAGAGCGAACAACATTAGAATACCAACAACACGAAGTAACAGCGAAAAGAACACTGCAATAACACTAAATATCCACACCATACATACCCACGTACTCGTATGCGCATCACACGAGTGCATTCGTACATAACAAATACATGCAAATTTTTGCCGACGAGATTCCATATAACATGCCAAAAATTACTTATTAAAACAGCATTTCATTTTACGCACTTTTTAGTCCCAAATTAGCCGCGAACAAAGATGATAGAAATTCTTTTTTCCTTATTGTTTTTGTTAATTAATAAAAATTTACCTCCTAATCCGAATGTTTGCAAAAAGCTGGATTTATTCAACAGCGCTGTGCGATATGCACTTTGAAGGCGTCAGCAAGCATTTGTTGTAGTTGTGCTGCGCTCACGAATAAACGTCCGCATGTCGTTAGCGAAGTTGAAATGTTTTGTTTTTTCTCTTTTGTATATGTAATTAAGTCTATGTTGTTAACATATCTTTATGAGAGTACTACTTTAATAATTGTGGTCCTGTATAAATTTCATCGCAATAGAACGGACTGAATATCTAATAAACGAAAAGTAAAATAAATACTTAAATCATAAAATCGAATACAATTTGTCTTATTGTATTGTTGTTGTAGCGGTTTAGCGTAATAAAGTATATTTTCAGCTATTTTTTAAGATTTTTTTTAAGATTTTTTTTTTTTTTTTAATGTTGTAAAATAACGGAGTTTTGGGCTGTCTTCGGATGGGCAAAAAAAAAGTGCCTCAACTGCTGGCATGATTTCGACCGAATGAGTAGCTGAAACAAAAAAATTCAAAATGTTAATTAAACTTAGATATATTTTCTAAACAGTGAACTACGATCTTTGAAAAATATCAAAAATTAAGAAAATGGCGTAATTTTGAAAAAAAAAAATCGTTTTTTTACGAAAAAAATGGTCGTTTTTTTAATGCCAAATTGACAATTTTCAACCAATCAAAATGATCGTAGTTCATTGTCTGGCAAATGTATTCGGAAATAATCAGTTTTAATTTGAAGTCGATTGGTCAGCTTCTCGTTGAGTTATGATGTCAGCAATTTTGAAAAATGTCGTTTCGAGAAAAACGCGTTTAAAGTTTCACTTATGTATATATGTATGTTTGCGCCTCCGAGCGGTCTCTCTTTAGAGCGCTGCCATCCAAAAACTATTCAAGATACGACCTTCCCGATTTCACAAGATATTTATGGAAATATAAGCTATCGAAAAAGCAAATAAATTTTTTTTTTTGAAAGTGTCACACTGGTATAGCCACTTAATGTTCCTAGAAGGCGGTTTCCCTTCGATATGACTGAAATTAGGGTTTCTGCGAAAACATATGACTGAGTTTTTTCTTTCCATGCTCATTTACTAGGAACTAATTGCCTTGTAAGTTAAATTAGCTTAAAAGGTCGATTCTAATAGGGATCTCACTTGGACACCTTATAACACCGGCCCGTTTTGGTATCCAAAACCCGTATATATTAATTGATCATAAGATCCTCACAAATCGATAAGCGCTTTGTCCTATCACAAATTTGTTGAGATGGCTAATGTCAGATTCGGCTATGTCTTTTGGTTTCCCTAAAGTAAGACCGCCGAGATGTTTCAACTTCACTCTTGTAAAGGCTGGAAACTGGAGAAGAAAGCGCTGTGATCTTCTACCTCAACTTCCGTCATACAACTTGCGTCCAACGATTGCTGCAAAATGAACTTTGCTCAGCAGGTCTTCTGTGTCCTACTCTAAGTCTAAAGGATCTCGCAGTCGCGCAGAAACTGGTCGTTGAGCTAAGCATATGCGATGCGTCCATTGGTCCAGCGCTAGAGCACAAGAGGACAATGGTTATCCAATTCGTTCTCATTTTGACGTGAGCGGGAGCGCCGCACACAAAATGGGACTGACACAGCGAGATGACTGTAGCAAATGTCAAGAGCAAGGCACCAGGGAAACAATGGAGCGTCTCTTGGGCACTTATCCAACATCAGCAAAACAACGCTTTAAGTATTTGGGGGCCGGACGGTATGAGGCGCCGAAAAAGGTATCGCTAGTGTGACTGTAGAACTTATTGAAGTTCTCAGGAACTAAGTAACGACACTTCATCTGGCATCGCAAAGTACTAAACTAGTCTTGCATGGCTCATTACCCTACCAGACTAACCTAATTTAATTTTGCCTTTGTAACTCAGAACCGGTAATGCTATAAAATGGCTTCGACTGAAGCGATATTGTTTGAGTCCCCAGGTTCTTGGATGAATTGTAGATCGCTTCACCTTTTTAAAAAGCTAGCCCATTGTCGTAGTGGTCGCCTAGTATCAAACAGTGTATAGCGCATTCATATTCTAATGGATCCCCCAATCAATCTGTAGTTACCACTAATTAATAGAATTACTTAAAAATGAAATACTTGAATTCAGAGTACAGAAGTTCAAGTTCAAGTTCAAACACTCAAATTCATTAATTTTATCATATCTGGTGCTTTGTGCGGTATCCCTGTATACTTTACCATATATAGCTTACTCATTCTCGTGTATCCAAATAGTGAGCTATAAACCAGACTTGGATACGGGCTGAAAAGTGAACTAAAACTTTGTCGAGATATGGGGGCCTAAACCAATATCAATCAAGCGATTACAACGCTTCATAAAGTTCCGAACTTCAGGTCTAGTAATATTCTATTTGTAAAGAGCTCAAATTTTAATCTCACTCGACATTTTTCCAAAAGAGTTCAACTTCAATTTATAGTTTTGGTGAGTAAGAGTAATCAAGGTTTGGATTTTTTTTTATTTTAAATTCAAGATAAGCTTGGGTAGCGTTTCGAGGCAATCTTTCTCGCGAGATCAAACTTCGTTAGGAGAACCACTGGCCTTTTGTGATACCAAAACCGCTATTAACGAAACGCTTCCAGCAAATCACCAAACTCAGACGGCTAACGTCGATTCCAGCCAATTCGCCCACTTCAACGGAGCTATGACATCAAGTTTAAAATTAGCCTTCAGTCTAGTGAAAGCTAGACAGCCGAGAAGAAAGTGTGAAGATATTTCCACCACTGTTCCTCCTTAAAGTTGAGATGCTTTTTTAAATAGTTTTCAAGTAATCTGTTAATGTTGTTAATTTTTATTTTCCAGAGCTTGAGTCTGGCAATGCTGAACAGATTTCTGTATTTTTGATTTTGAAAGAAAGAATATGGAATATTCGAAATTTGCTGCAATTAATAATTTGTTTTGTCTACTAAATCTACATTAACGCATGGATCTGAAGGCCCTTTTATTGAATTCCATTTCGAGTAAACAACCTCTGCTACTTAATAGACGCATGCACATCGGAAAATGCTGGTGGGTTGAATTTCTCCGTGTGTTGGCCTTTTTCTTAAACTGTCATTTCATTTGCGGTAATTGCAGTTACTCGGTCACCTTTGAGGTTGATGGCAAAATGTTAACCGTTATACGCATAAGACAAATCTATACCAAGGCACCTTTTCAAATGCGTGTACAGCGGCGTCAACGATTCCTGCAGAAATTGAAAAGCTGCTCTTCAATAAGTTCCAACTCCGACCTCAAGCCGAAATCTTCGCCAACACGTACAATCTTACCGCAATTTGCCGATTGCTCTACCCAAACAACGAAGCCAGAAGTGCGTAGTCGCTCAACGGAGACGGAAATACACACACTCCCAGTGCATCGTGAACAGCAGACCAGTCGTCGCGTACTGCGTAAACAAGGCACACAGACCGATCCGAATACTTTGTGTCATGGCGTTCAAACCGAACGTAAAATATTTCCGCGTGCCACCCAGACGAACGAAAGTTGCGCCGAAGCTTCGACAACTCAAACCGAATCCTATTGCTATAACAATCAAGTGCAAACGGAACCATTCGATGATGACTTAAGTGCTGAGCGCGAAAAGGAGGCGGTTGTATTTATGCTAAACGAAATCGGCGAAATGATTATCAATCAGAATCATTTGCTGCAGAACAATACAACAATGTTGAGTCAGATGTCCGAGATGACGATGTTGAATAAGGTGGCAGCGCAGCAAAAGTGTGTATTAGCGTCTCGTATGCTCAGATTATTAAAGCGTTTTCCATCTTTGCATCTGTTTTAGAAGCTGCATGAACTATGAGAAAAAGTACAAATTTCATCGTTTCACTCGAAAGCATGGTAGATTCCGTTATTCACCCATGCCGTCGAAAGTGTTGCCAGTTGACAAGAGGTGGGTTATAAACAGTATACCTGAATATGTGTGACCAGACTCTATGAGTAAATCTTAAAATTTTTCTTCCAGAAATCAATGGGCACAAACCATTTATCCCATAGGCCTCTCCACCAAAACGACGCAAACGCGTCAAGAAATTCAAAGGCGCAAGCGTTTTAGCCTCTTTTGTTTCAAATTATGACAAAATTCGACTTTATTTAAACCTCAGACGTAAAATAATAGATTAATAAGTATGTGATCTAGTCGAAGTTACAAACGATTTGTTCACTTTATGCCATGATTTATGCCATACTAATGTAAATTATATTATTTATTTGCTCTTACTTTGATTGTGATACAAATTTGCTCAAAATCACTAAATTTTTCTATATTTTATAATATAAAACTCTTAAATGTTGTATGTAAAGGGGTTTTCAATAAAAGCGCACTAATCAAGAGTAATTTTTTGAAAGCTTTAATAAGTTAATTTTTACAAATTGATTGGACTTTATCAGCGTGGCTTCTTCTTCTTTTTTACTGCCAGGTCCTTCTCCACCTGGTCTTTCCAACGGAGTGGAGGTCTTCCTCTTCCTCAGCTTCCCCAGCGGGTACTGCTTCGAATATTTTCAGAGCTGAAGTGTTTTCGTCCATTCAGACGACATGACCTAGCCAACGTAGCCGCTGCCTCTTACTTCTCCGAACTATGTCAATGTCGTCGTATATCTCATACAGCTCATCGTACCATCGATTGCGATATTCTCCGTGGCCAACGCGCAAAGTATCATAAATCTTCCGCAGAACCTTTCTAACGGAAACTCGTAACGTCGACTCATCAGATGTTGTCATCGTCCATGCCTCTAAGCCATATAGCAGGACGGGAATAATGAGTGACTTATAGAGTTTTGTTTTTGTTCGTCGAGAGAGGTGTTTACTTCTCAATTGCCTACTTAGTCCGAAGTAGCACCTGTTGGCAAGAGATATTCTATGTTGGTTTTCGCTGGATTGGTTGGATTGTGTGACATTGTTGTTGGTGGTAATGCTGGTTTCAAGATAGACGAAATTATCTACGACTTCGAAGTTATGATTGTCAACCGTGACGTGGGAGCCAAGTCGCGAGTGCGACGACTGTTTGTTTGATGACAGAAGATATTTCCTCGTTCACAACCAGACCCACATGCTACGCTTCCTTATCCAGTCTGGAGAAAGCTGAACTACCGGCGCGGTTGTTGAAGCCAATTATATAAATATCATCGACATTATGCCGGCAGCTGTACACTCTTATAGAATATTGTGCCTTCTCTATTTAGGTCAGCGGCTCGAACTATCTTCTCCAGGAGTTGATTGAAAAAGTTACACGATGGGAAGTCTTCTTGTCTGAAACCTCGCTTGGTATCGAACGCCTTGGAGAGGTCCTTTCCGATGGCCGGAACTTTTTGTGTTGATCAACGTCGGCTTACACGGCCACATTAGCTTTGCAGGGATACTAAATTCAGACATAGAATATCATAGAAACAGTACCTTTTTGTGCTGTTGAAGGCTTTTAAAATCGACGAAGAGGTACCATGTGTCGATCTGGGGTCCACGGGTATTTTCCAAGATTTGGCGCCTGGATAAAATCTGGTTTATTATAGATTTTCCAGTCCTAAAGCCACATTGCTAAGTTCCAATCAGTTTGTTGATATATGTATGATATGATATGTAATATAGGGTGAGCCATCTAACGTTTTAAATTTGATTTATCTATATTTCGACATTGAAAACGTCAAATACCATTCGGAAAGTGACAGATATTCAGTAAAAAGTCCAAAAATTATGAAATGGGTCGCTATTCACTAGAAGAAAACTGGGAAATATTGAAAACTTTTTTCCAAAGTGGTGAGTCAAGTGGATGGTCAATTTTACCGAAAAATCATCTTTTCGGACGAGGCTCGATGTAATCGATGGTTACATTAACAAGCAGAATTGTCGCATTTGGGGCACAGGAAACCCACACGTAATCGTCGAGAAGCCAATGCACCCAGCGCGAATCACTGTATCGTGCGGATTTTGGTCTGGTGGAATCATCGGCCCATTTTTCTTCGAAAATGAAGAAGGAACCACCGTAACCATCAATGGTGAGCGATATCGCGCAATGTTAACTGAATTTTTCTTCAAGCAAATTGAAGAGGAAGATTGGACAACAGTTGGTTCCAGCAAGACGGCGCTACATGGCATACAGCAAACGCTACAGTCAATCTTTTACGCCCTATCTTCGAAAATCGCATAATCAGCAAAAGAGGTGATGTAAATTGACCTCCCACAAGCTGCGATATAACTCCGTTGGACTATTTTCTGTGGGGAGCTGTTAAAGATAAATGTTACGCCAACCATCCAGAAACAATTCAAGATCTAAAGTACGAGATTCAAGCTGCTGTAACTGCCATAAGGCCTGAAACCATCGAGAAAGTACTCCAAAATTGGGTGGATCTGATAAGCTACTGTAAACTCAACCGTGGTGGTCATTTGTCCAAAATTGTTTTCCACAAATAAATTTCATAAAACAACCTTTTAAATAAATGTTAGACCTTTGAAAAATATCAAGCCTTTTTTTATTGACTTTTTAAATTTAAAATTTTATATGGCCCACCCTGTACTTACCCAGCTTTGAGATTTGCAAAAACACCTTATTTCTAGTCCACATAAAAAATTAAATAGATCTTCTGTTATAAGTATTATTAGGATATGTAATTTTTTATAACAATGTAACCTTTCATCAATTGTTTCGTGCTTTCTCTAATCAATGTGATGTGTGTTTCATGAGGCTATGATGGGAATAGAATAACACAAACCACATTTGAGGGTAAATATTAATGCCATTTTATTGTCCGTATGGGAAACCCCGCTGTTACTTGGTGATTTACTTTTGAAAATCGTTTTGATAAACGGAACTCTCGCAACCGGAAAATGTGAAAATATTTCAGTGAAGTGTGTGTAGTCATGTGTACGTGTGTACACATATGTAATTGGAACAAAAAAGCACTCTAACGCTGTTTTTGCTGAAAAGAATCATGTGCTTCAATTTAAGACTGATTAATATTCAATAAACCACACTATTGACTTACTTTTAATTAAATTTTCAATTATAACAATTATATGCCGCGACTGGATAGGCCATTTCGAGGCATCTGTAATCGCTTGCATTTCTATTCTCTAAATCGTGATGCTTTTTATTTTAAGTGTAAAACTTTGTTCCTGGACTAATGTATATCGACTTTAATTGCTAACTGTAAACCTATTTTTTTTATGTTTGTCACGAACTATTGAAAGTGGCTCCAAGAATTAAGTCATATTCAGTATGATATATTCAGATTTAACAATGATAATGATAATAATATATGCCATATGTATCCGAAGTTTCCTTCTGGGTGTTACAAGCTTCGTAGTAAACTTAATAAACCAGAAAATAGGGTTTTTGTAGAAACATTGTTAATACATAGAAACTAATCATACGTAATGTAAAAATTCCCAGAAATTGTAAATAAAACGCAAACTATTTAATTATTTTGTCGCCTTCAAAGTAATCCTCACCAGATGTAATACACTTATGCCAACGATTGTTCCAGTCTTCGAAACATTTTTCAAAAGCACTTTTTGGGATGACCTTTACTTTCTTCAGCGAATTTTGTTTTATCTCTTTGATCGACTGTTCGGCAATTTCAGTTTAGAGACCCAAAAAAAATTACACGGAACTAAATCTAGTAAATAATGTGGTTGATCCATGGTATTCATTGCGTTTTTGGCTTCAAATTCGATCACAATCTTACACTTTATGAAAAAAAAATTAGTTTTATCGGGACGAGTCGAGCAAGAACACGTTTCATGGCCAAAATATCCACCAAAATCATTCGAATGTCGAGTTCCCTTGCCATCTCTCTAACACTTGCCTGAGGATTTTCAAACACCATATTCTTCACTTTAATAATATTTTCATTAGTTGAAGAGGTCGAAGGTCTTTTAAAACGAGGCCTGTCTTCAACGATCTCTCGACCATCTTTGAAGGCTTTGTACCACGCGTAGGTTAGTGTTTTTGATAAAACAGAAGTGAAGCTTTACAGTGGGCTTGTTATCCATATGGTACATCAGACCATTAGAGATTGATTTTAAACCAAAAATGCTTCTTCCTACTGTGATCCTCTTACAACACTTAATATTTTTAATTTCATATGATTAACCCAAAAGATAGTATCCTGAATTATTAATATTAGGTTACTCGAAGATGAGTCAATTTGATAAAGATTATCGGGGTGTGAAACTTTTGAAAAAGTCTCTTTTGAAAAATACTCACATAACCCACCTTTTGTTCGATCGTGGCGAACGTAACTTTCCTCCGTTCTTGTTCTTGAAACTTTAATGAACATAATTGTTATAATCCTCTGCTCTCAGATGGAGGGTTCTTGAGGACCATTTATACTTCGACCACAGGTACATCGCATTCAGTCTGGACGCGCCGCGCCGGTATAAGTCTATAGGAATTTCAGAAAAAATGGCTGGGACCTACATTGCAGAAAGCTCCGACTTGCCCCTCTTAAAGCGCCAGATGAGAATTCCGTACTCTCTACCACTATTAACGTGGGGATAAGTGCGTCTCATCCTTCAGCACTGTTTGTAAAACTTCCCTAATGAGGTTCTCTCCAATTACTTCACTAAGTAGCAGAGGGAAATCCTTCTGGTGAACATTGGAATTTTCACTTAACAAGATCCGCAAAAGTCGAGAAAATAACGGATGGGCGCTTTATGAGGCCGGACTCACAATCTATAATTCCGAAATAAAGCAGGCGAAGATTTCTTCGTGGAAAGCCTTCTGCGGAAAGATAGAAAGCTATCATGAAAGAACCCCATACCCTTTTAGTATCAAAGGATGAGTGACCAGGACACACTTAAGCTGCTTCGAGAATTCCTTCTGCTGGGAACGCACCCTCGGAGTTCCCTTTAAGTGAATATTACCTGACATGGGTGATCAATTCATTCAAACTTTTCAATTCCTTAGCCGGATGGCAATATATAAGCGCAACTGCAACAGACGATCACGGTCTCGTGCAGTTGGCTGGTACCAATCTATGTGAACTGTATTCGATTTGAGTATATTCTTGGGGATTGGAGACAGGTTAGGGATACGTTCAGCACCGATGGACATACGCAAGGTGTATGGTCAGTAAAACTGCCTTCAGACTCAGAGGATCTGAGTACTTAAATGACTGCGAGATTGAGCACTCTGAAACCGTCGCACACTTTGATTTCATTCCACGTTACTTGTGTTACCCGTTCTGCGAATCTAGCCTTGGCTGTTGTTTTTCTGCTCACATCCCTTCGAGGGAGGCAGGGAGAACAAACTTGCTGGGGGACGGAGGCGGAGAGCTTTTTATTTTGGTGTAAAGAGGCCTTATCTCTAGCATCAAGTTACTTTTAGATTAGATTGGTTTGGCCGCCTGGCCACAGCGATATTGCAGGAAACTGTAAGATTGATAAGCTTGCTAAGACAGCTATATTAGTATTTATAACTCAAGGATTGGAACGGATAAGAGCTCCGTTGGCCAGCTCAACAAGCGCTGGTTAACTATCACCAGGTGTGTAGTCGCAAGGTACTTCTAGCCTGAGGTAAATCGGAAGAGGTCTAAGCAGCTCTTCGCTGTTAGCAAGATCCACATTTCAATGCTTACACGAGTTTCAACTGGACACTGTGCCATCGCGATTCATGCAGTGAGATCTTAACGGATGCCAGCTGTGTGATGTGCTCGGAAGAAGATGAGATAGAAACATCTCAACAATCAACAAAGACAGTTATACTTACGGTACTTTTAATTATTCGATGCTAAGTTATTAATGACGGCAATAGTTAGTTGCCTCCCTGAGTGCCTAGCATCAACATTAATAGTTAGATGAGTTTAATTCCTCAACTGCATTGCTTTATTCATTGGCAACTTGATAATTTTCTCTTTAACAAACTAATAAAGGTACTTAAGATAAACAAATAATATATAAACTATTTTTAACAAAAATTTCAGTAACTTAAATAATTTAACGATTAAGAAATAGGCTGTTGATTGAGTGTTTACACGAGCTAAATACACAAAAGGCACTCGTTAATATTCTACACAAAGAAACTAGTAATTCTACATAACCTAAAAAGTTCATATAACTACATACATATATACATTTATGTGCATGTAAAAGTAGGACTAAGTACAAAAGGATTTTCTTATAGAAACACATATGTTACATAAGCGCTAAACTGTAAATATATTGTACGTACAAGGAAGTTTCTATTAAAAAATATACATAAAAGTAGGATTAAAGTCAAAATTTTTTAGTGTACACATTGGAAATGCTTTAATGCCTAAAAGTAGAATGAAAGAGTGCACGCCTAAAGGTATGCAATTTACGCGCTTATTTTTGTATGAAGCGCTTTACTGAAGCTTTTTTAAGCGTCCATAAAATGACGTTGCTGGTATCTAGAGTTCCAAAAAAATTGCTAAAAGCTACATTTGAAAACAGAGAAAATTTTGTATGGAAGAACTTTGGAGGTTACAGTACTTAATGTAGTTATTGTTCTCTTTGATTCTCGTCTGAACTTTTACACTCGATACTGGCCAATCAAATAGATTTCAGAGTAAAAAATTCCTATGCTTACAACTCATAGCACTCATAGCATACAACTCGAGAATATTTTTAACTAAATCTAACTGTACATAGAAATATGCCGCTATGCGTACTTCGTAATTCACGAATATATTATCATTACTTTTAATTACATACAATAAAATCCACACTACAAACTAAAGGCGCAGGCATTGTGGGCGTACCAATTGTGGCCGGCAGCCAGGTCAGGTGGCGCATAGTGGGCTGCCACTATTACTGCTGCTGTCACGTTTGAAACACACTTCCGTTTGCGCAAAGTACAAACTTTTGTCGCCTGACTGTCGCGCAGTACGGTTGGCATCTCTTTTTGTCGCAGCTGCTGCTGTTGGTGTTGTTGCAGTAGTTATTGACTTTGTAGTTGTTGTCGTCTCGTCATCATCTTTACAGACATTTACTGGCTCGGTTGTCACATGCATGTCATTAGCAGTTGCTCGATCCACATACTCCTCACCGACTTCCGTTTCGATTTCGGTGTCGGCCTCCGCTTCCGCTTCTGGTTCTAAAAACATATCGTTTTGCACTATTTGCAAACCGCCACCACTAGTGGATGAATCGCGTTCTGAACTGCTGGAGGTGGAACTGCGTGTCGATGGTGATTTCGGTGCTAACGCCTGATTACCGGCCGTCGTGGATTGGTTTATTGTGGAGCCGGCCGCTGCAGCAGCAGCGCCGAGTGGTAACTGTGTCACCTTGCCCATAAAGGAACGTATCTCTTCGAAGTAGGATTCTTCAGTAGGATTGTCGCAGTAGCCACCACGACGTAGACTGCGTATGCGCTCGTTCATGCCCAAACCTAGCGAGACCGCATCGCTTTCGTGCTTCTTCAAATGACGATCTAAATTCGTTTGCTGGCCAAAGCAACGTTCACAGATTTCGCATTTGAATGGACGCTCTTTGTTGTGTATGTTGCGTACATGACGTTGCAAGTTCGAGGATATGCTGAAGGAACGTTCACAGTATTTGCATTTGTACGGCTGCTCACCGGTGTGTGTGCGTAGGTGGCGAGTTAGATTGGCGGAACGCGGAAAGACTTTGCCGCAAAACTTGCATGTGTAGCGATCTTTGCTTTTATACTGCGCTGTTGCAGAGTTGCCGGCTGCATTCGGATGCAGAGTGGCACGTGACGCGGCCACTGTTTTCTTGCTGTTGTGATGCATAGTCACGCCGTCCGCAGTTAGTGACGCGCGATTACCAGCGGTATTCGCAAGTTGTTGCTGACGCGCATGATGGTTTAATTGCTGCTGATTGTGGCTGATTTGCTGTTGCAAGTGTTTCGATGCACCACCAACCGCGCACCCGCTGCTGCCATTACCCGCATTAAGTGCCGTCTTATTTGGACTGGCGGTCATGTTGCCGCTGACTTGCGGATGAGTTAGCGCATCGGAAAAATTACCTCGGCCACCGCTGCCGTCGAAATGGAATTCGAGCGGCGTCTCATTAGAGGGTGACTGCGACAGCTGCATCGAACCGGGCAGCATTTCCTTCTGCAGCGGCGGTTGCAGAAAAGAAAAGGAACTGGCTGTAGGTGGACGCGGTAGCACAAACGGGTTACGGTAGGGCAGTGGTATGGCCTTCGCCATCGCCTCTAGCAGTGTGGGATGCAAAGCGGACGAGACGAATGGCAGTCGATCCGCAGCCGCTGCGGCCGCGGCGGCATTCAAATGCAATGACTCTGAGATGCGCAAGCATGCCACACCCAATTCGGACTTTTGTGTGCGTAAGCGCTTATTATGCTTGCCGCTCAGACTTTCCAAATTAGCGGCAATTGCGTCAGCACATAGCGATGGCAGCGTGTTGTTATTGAGCTCCTTCTCACAGCCGACATCCGTCGGTGAGACTTCGCGTTGTGAACGACAGTTTAATATTTGCGCAGTTTGCGACGGCGTTTTCGCATGCTGCGCATTATGATTGCTAGGCGACGCAGCATTTGTGGGTTTGGTGTGACAGTTGGAGTTGTTGTAGTTCGTGATATTGTATATGAGATTGCTATTCTCATCCTCCAGCGGTGAGGAAGCGCCGCTTGCATTGGAGCCGTCATGCTTTTTATGCGCCAGTCGCAGGTCGAGCGGCTGATCGTAACTGCTGCAACGCTTACGATTTTTTGCTTCATTGTGGCTTTGACTTAAGGCAGATATGGTGAGCGAGAGTGGCGACGTACCCAAAGCAGCCGTTGAGGTGCGCGTCGCCGTCACCGATAGGTCATAAGGTACTTGTGATGCGTATGTAGTGGTGGGCACAAGGCCTAATAATGGATAAACGGACCCTTGCTTAGGGCTGGGTAGCATTTTTCTTGGTGAGTGATCCTTCTCTCTCATCACTAGGGTGTTTCGTTTTGTATTGAATTTGTTGCTGGCTTATAGATGAAACTCAAATGCTTGTGGGCGTTACTTAAACTCATCACAGTGTCTGCTGAGCGTCGCCTTGTTGTCAAACTCATAGGTGTTCGTATTCTGGGTGGTTGGAAATCTCAATGTTGCTGAAATGATAAAGAGTAAACATGAAAATACAGTTGTGAAAACAGCGACCACTTGTATGGTTCAAGAAGGTACAGAATTATTAGTAAAAAAAATGTTTACCAAATTTTATTTGTTTGAAAAGATCACAAGGAAGGTAGCTGAGTAAGTATTTTGCTTAGACACAAAGTCTCTATAAATAATAGCAAAAAAGTTTTGATGGAAAAATACTAGCCGTACTATTACGAAACAGCAAAGGCATTTATGTACATACATAAATGTGAAGAGTTGTGTAAATATTTCAAAATATAATAAAAATATTATTTGGCCTCCTACAAATAAACGTCAAAGCTTGTCGAATAATTGGATGAGCCGCTGCCGAAAGGGGAGTAAAAGGGAAACGTTCTGTTTTCAAATTTGCGTCGGATATTTTTGTAATATAGGTCAGACTAAGATGAACTTAGTCAACTAGGAACACAGATCTCTAAAATTTCAGTCTTGAGGAATCCTTTTTTTCCGAACTGCAGAACACAAAAATGTTATGACTATAACAAATGGCTAAAACTGGATTGAATTTATCATCTAACACTAATGATTGGACCTAGGCTCATCATAGCTACTTTTGACTCGCTATTTCTCTGCTCATTATCCCTGAGCGCTGTTGTCATGTAAAAAGATATTCAGCTCTGTTTACATATTTGAGTCCAGTTTTACTATTATGAAAGGTTCACAAGATCAATTAGTGTCAGAATCGTTTTGGGTGACTGCACTATACTTGTAGGCATATACTACATATGTACTATATATAAGCTCATAAATTCTTCAAAATCTCAAGACCCAAACAATTGAACGCTCACTAGGAATTCATCGATTGTGTTTTTAATCTAAAACATGCTATAATACCCTTCACAAATACAACATATTCCTTATAATAACTTGAATTTGATCGGTCAGCTATATGCTATAGTGACTAGATCCGAACGGTTTGTTTTAGAGATTGCTTGGCCAATAACTAACGCCAGATTTATTGAAGCTATCTCACCAAGTGATTTTTCAAGTTTTTCCCTACAGGTACTTGATCTCAAGCCTTCAGTTTGCATGGCAGCTTTACGATATAGATCTGAACAATTCCGAGATATCTCGGTCAAATGAAGAATATTTCTATATAAGTCTTTATTCTGATTGTTCAGTTTGCTTGGCAGCTTTACGATATAGTGGTCCGAAATTGGCGGTTCCGACAAATTGGCAGCTTCACAGAGAGAAAAGGAGGAGTAAGAAATTTCAGTTCGATATCTCAAAAACTGAAGGAGTATTTCAAGAGTAGACGTTCCTTTGTCCAACCATGAAGAAGTCCAAATAGCAATTAGCCGACTGAAGAACAATAAAGCGGCGGGGGTCAATGGATTGTTGGCCGAGCTATTAAAATACAGCGATGAAGAACTGATAAGGAGCATGCATCAGCTTCTTTGTAGAATATGGTTGACCGAAAACATGCTCGGCGATTGGAATTTAAGTGTGACCTGTCCAACCCACAAAAAGTGAGACCGCGGGATCAGCATCCTCAACATTGCTTATAAGGTTCCATCGAGCATAGTGTGTGAAAGATTAAACCCCACCGTCAACAAACTGATTATCAGTGTTGCTTTACACCTGGAAAATTTACAATCGAGCAGATTTTCACCATGCGCCAAATCTTGGAAAAGACCCGGGAAAGGAGAATCGACACACACCACCTCTTCGTCGTTTTCAAAGCTGCTTTCGACAGCACGAAAAAGGAACTGCCCTTATGCTGCTATGTCTGAACTTGGTATCCCCGAAAAGCTAATACGGCTGCGTAAGCTGTTGTTGAGTAACACCAAAAGCTCCGTCAGGATCGGCAAGGCCTCTCCGAGCCGTTCGATACCAAACGAGCTTTCAGTTAAGAAGACTACTTCTATCGAAATATCTCCTGTCATTAAACAAACAGTCGACGTATTCGCGTCTTGGCTCCCATGTCTCTGTTGACAGTGATAACCTCGAAGTCGTAGATAATTTCGTCTATCTTGCAACCAGTATTCGTCAGTCAGCTTCGAAAACCAATGCCCAATAACTCTTGCCAACAGGTGGTACTTCGGAATGAGTAGACAATTGAGAAGTAAGTCCACTATCGACGAACAAAGACCGAATATAACAAGTCAGTCATTACCCCCGGCTTGCTTAATGGCATGGACGACGACAACATCTGATTATATGATTTCTAGAGAAAGGTCTGCAGAAGATTTATGGTCCTTTTATTGGTATTGATAACGGCGAATACCGCAATTGATAAAACGATGAATTGTACGAGATATATTGTATGAGGACATTGATATAAGTAGTCCAGCGAATTAAGAGAAAGTGGTTACGCTGGATAGGTCATATCGTCCGGACTTAGCTATTCATATTGATCATTTATACATATATATTTTATAGGGTCTTCAACATTGCTTTTTATGTGCTTTAAACGCTAAAAATGTGCAAATTATTGGGTTTTCGCAATGACAAGGACAACCGGCGAACGCCACCCGTACAAGTGAGTTTCCGACAGGGTTATTACTTTCGTATATAGCGAGTGAATATGTACATATGTATATGCGCTGTCTTTATTTATAAAGCTGCGAGAATAGTTGTCATTCTAGGCTTTGAAAATAACTTATTGTCATAACATTTATTTTTATATTTTCATATCTGTTTGTATATGCCGATGTGTGAACAAATGTTGACGCAGACAACATACATATGTACACACATATATGTATGTACGCGACACAGACTTTTGCCGAGCTGCTTGGACACAAGACCCACCATTTGTTGTTTGTCGTTTGAGCCAAATTGCTTCCGTCAATCGCTTATATGTTCATATAAGTATAAACACTCTATATTCATACATGCCTACATATATACATACATATATGTACATATGTATATGCACTATGAATGTGTTTCAATTAACCATATTTATATTTATGCTTGGCGTTGAATGCGTTGTTTTTGTTGTTGATTTGTGGGCGCGGCTTGAAACTGCTTTCACTTACCGTGGTGTCGTGATCGCCAACATAAAATGGTCTAGCGAAAAGTTTGACATCTAACAAAATAGAGCACAGAGCTCATTGACTGACGGACGATTTGAAAGTGAAATGAATTCTGCTTGCGAACTGGATGCTTAGGTGATTTGACATTTGCTTTAAAAGCATACATTAATTTACGGATGAGGTGAGCGCCAACGCTTAGCGGATTGAGTGCGTTACTACAACTCTGTGGTGGGTGGGTTTGGTGCAGTTTATATCCAGTCTGGTAGGCCAGCTTCACTCTTTAACGGTCGTTTCATACCGCTTGAATCGCGCTAATGTGTCATCAGAACCTTTGGAGAAGGTTCAAAATTTGTATGCCGTTAATTTGTAGATAATATTAACATGCGGAACTAGAAAGTAGTCGAAATAACTGATTATATTGATGATTATATGCAGCAAATCCGAAAGTCAAAAATATTTTCGTATTTATTTTTCAGCTTCATTAACCTTATACAGTCATTCTCATTTTTATATAAGTTAGAAATGTCATATCAGCTGTTTTGTGTTTATCTACGAATAAAAGAGTACGAATTGACAAAGTTGTTAAGTATGGAGAATACCAAGGAAATAACCAATTTTCGATTATAAATATATCTATGTACTTAGTGATTTACGATTACGATTTCAGAAATAAAAAACATGGTTTAATCCACGAGTATTTTTGTACTATCTAGCATCTTACTCTCTTTGACTGAAAGTTCGTAACTTTTTTTTTTAATTTTTGGGTCTGGCTCGGATTATAAATAATCCATTGAGGTTTAATGCCGTTCACTCTCTTTTCATCTTTAATAGATTTTTACTATCTAATTAGCATACAAACGAACGGAAGGTATGTAGTGAAAATGGAATTCGAGAGGCGTCTCATTAGAGGGTGATTGCGACAGCTGCATCGAACCGGGCAGCATTTCCTTTTACAGCGGCGGTTGCAGAAAAAAAAATGATATAAAAATACAGAGAACCAAAGAAACTTTTACTGGGAGATGTTTCGACTGTAAAGTGACACATCTCCTGTATTATTGAGATGCATCCAAATTTATTTTTAAAAATTCACTTTGCTCCCAATATTTCTCATAACTTCGTCTCTATATAGGGACACAGGTATTTAGGTATTCAATGTGATTGAGGTCTGGACTCTGGAGAGCATGCGGCAGTGCTTTCTACACCTTTACTACAGAAATTTCATAACCTCCAAAGTAGAATACTTCTGATCATTAAAATGCTGGCGAAGCCAAATTTCTCCACACTACATATAAGGCAGCCTTATCCATGTTGTTTTAAATCGACGACCATCAGATTCAATTAAGTTAAATTTCTATGCATCTATAAAAATTACTAAATCCCAAAATTCTTTATCAGCAGTTTCGCTTCTATAAGTGCGGCATACGAAAATCGAGTGAGTGCAAGAAGTTCCGGACAGTTTGAGGGTGGATTTTCGGAATCTCAACTTCCTCCAACAGCTTGGTGTTAGCGACCTTTCAACTTCATACTCGCATTTCATTTTGTTTTTACCGATTATGTACTGAACAATATTATATGGTTGGAATTCGCGATGAAGATGTTCTATAGCTTTTTCTACTTCTGCTTCCTAACGTCAGTTGGCATGGCTGTCAATTAGACAGTGATGTCTTTGGTTTTCTATTGCAGTTCTTATGTCATTCCTTTTGATTTTAATAGTCGGTATGGCCCATATTCCATTCATGTCACGATTTCGTGCTTTATGAGCAAGTAAAGTAAAGTATTGACTCCACAGAGATCTAACTATATTTATAACATCTTTGTTGTTTAAATAATGGATTGTCAAAAAAGTCTTGCGGTATTTTTATTGAATCAATATGTGTGGCACCCATTCATCGAGCTTCTTAGTGACTCCAAGCTTCTTCAAATAGTTTATAACGGTTTGATGACTACTATGCTGGTCTCTTTCGACCAATTCAGTGATTTTATCGCAATTTTCGACGACAGGCCTTCTGGAGCGTGGCGCATTTTCGATCACCTCTACACCAGAATGAAAACGTTGAAACCATCGTTGTGCGGTGGAAATGGAAACTGTATCGGGTCCATAAACTGAACAAATTTTATTGGCGGCTTGAGATGCATTTTTGCCATTATCGTAGTAGTACTGTAAAATATGCCGTATTTTCTCTTTCATTGACTCAAAATGGTTTTACCGGAGTAAACTTTTGAGATTGCTGTGTAGCCAGAAGTCTCACGGAGCTAAATCGGGTGAATAGATTTTGTGGAAAACTGACGAAAAATTAATACAGTATTCGATGGTGCATTATCCATTAAACCAAGAGTTGTTGGCCCATAATTCCGGCCCCTTTTTATCCAAGTCTTCGCCAGTAATAATACATTTCATGATATTCTAGTATTGGGAAGGAATTGTTTGTGAACGTTTGATAGGCGGAAAGCAATTCTGGTATCTAATTTTGTTGGAAAGACATCACAACCCATTCGATTATCTAGTTTGGACCCATTCGCATACCTGTTTATCCCCGTGTACCTGCCCCTCACTCCTTTTCTACCCTTCTGTGGAAGGGAGGGCTATATTATATAATTTATTTTAAAGATTAGAGGTTATGTTGCAATGTACATTACCTTACATATAGTTATATGTGTACCTTCATAGGTTAGCTACATTTCTCAAAATTTCTAAACACATTGGACAAACATTTGCGCATGACATTGAAGACTAACGTCTGCACAGGCAATATGTAGATCATTCCCAATAGATCATTTTCTTTCGCAACATTTAAGTCATCGTTTCCGTTTTCAAAGACAAAAGAACAAGTTGCTGCAGCTGCTTCAACCGCCATTGTTGCCACATATGCCTCAACGCATGACATGTGATTTGGTCGTTGCATTGCCAGCCGTTTAAACAGTTTCAAACGACGATAAACTAATTTAAGGCCTAAAAGCCTCAACTTAGCACACAATTGCGGACATTTATGTGGGGATATATGTATGTACGCCCCTGAGACAATGGCAAAGAATTGTTTGCACTACGAGTATTATGCAATGTGTAACAAAATGCCAGCGATGTTGCAATGTGCCAAAGTATTCTAAGGTCGATCGGAAAACGGTTGTGATGGCGGTGCGTCATCGCTGCTCCAGCCATCGAAGGCATCCCAAGCTTGGCTCTGCAAGTAAGTAGCAATTATTTGGTGTATGTGTGTGTAGGTGTAAGTAGTGTATTTAGTGCGATGTTTTGTCACACGAAAACAATGGCCACGGCATGCGTCTTTTTAAAAGCGGGTCACAGATGACAGCGTTTCGCGAGCATTTTGTCAACATTTTTTCGGGCGCATGCGCTTGGGAAATCAAGGGTGCAC
The DNA here is from genome assembly GCA_027475135.1 of Bactrocera correcta. NCBI lineage: Eukaryota > Metazoa > Arthropoda > Insecta > Diptera > Tephritidae > Bactrocera > Bactrocera correcta. Next base: position 71,450,541 of record CM050325.1, read on the forward strand.
ATTGAACAATGAATGCTGCCCTTCGTATATACTGTGTAAATATGTTTTGGATTGAAATTGGCCATAAGGTTTTGGCTCTTAACCACACTTGCAGTTGATTCTCAGAGGTGGCTTAGGCGGGAATTAAAAAAAAAACAAAATTATCTATTTAAAGCCTCAAACTACAGTTTTCAGCTTTATAACATTCTGAGACATACAGTTTTTCTTCTTTTTCTTCATTGGGGTAGACACCGCTTATGCGGTTATAGCCGAGTTTGCAACAGCGCGTCGATCTTCTTTTCCCTGTTTGGTGCCAATTGGAGATTGCAAGGTCTTTCCAACGGATTGGAGGTCTTCTTTTTCCTCTGCTTCGCACGGCAGGTACTGTGTCGAATACTTTCGGAGCTGGAGAGTTTTAATCCATTCTGACAACGCTGTCTCTTTTGTCTATATAGTATATCTCGTATGCTCATCGTTCTATCGGATGCGATATTTGCCATTGCCAATGTACAAAAAATCATAAAACTTTCGCAGAACCTTTCTCTCGAAAATTCTTAATGTCGACTCTTCAGATGATATTATCGTCCGTGCCTTTGCACCATATAGCAGGACGGGAGCAACTTATAGAGTTTGGTATTTGTTCGTCGAAAGAAGACTTTTCTTCTCAACCGCCACCACAGTCCGAAGTAGCACCTGTTGGCAACAGTTATTCTGCGTTGGACTTCGAGGCTGACATTGTTGTTGGTGTTAATTCTGGTTCCAAGAAAGACGAATTTATCTACGACTTCGAAGTTAGGACTGTGAAGTTATGACAGTGATGTGAGAGCCAAGTCGCGACTGCGACGACTGTTTGTTTGATGACAGGAGATATTTCGTCTTGCCCTCGTTCACTGCCAGACCCATTTGCTTTGCTTCCTTGTCCAGTCGGGAGAAAGCAGAACTAACGGCGCGGGTGTTGAGGCCGATGATATCAATATCATCGGCATACGCCAGCAGCTGTACACTCTTATTTGAGATTGTACCTGCTCGATTAAGTTCTGCAGCTCGAATTATTTTCTACAGCAGCAGATTGAAGAAGTCGCACGATAGGGAATCGCCTTGTCTGAAACCTCGTTTGGTATCGAACGGCTCGGAGAGGTCCTTCCCGATCCTGACGGAGCTTTTGGTGTTGTTCAACGTCAGTTTGCACAGCCATATTAATTTTGCGGGGATACCAAATTCAGACATAGCGGCATGAAGCAGTTTCTTTTCGTGCTGTCAAAGGCAGCTTTGAAATTGACAAAGAAGTAGTGTGTGTCGATCGTCTTTTCCTTCTGTAAAAGATATGATAAGGTCCAATCAGTTTTTTGACGGTGGACTTTCATCTTTCACACCGTCCGCTCGATAGAACCGTATATACATATATATAATAGTTATTGGGTATTTACTATTGAGCTCTGTCCAGCGCTCCCCTAAATTATTTCTTGTAATACTTTTTGAAGTTTTGTTGTAAATTTTGTGAATAAATTGCGCTGAACGTTGTCCCATAGGTAGCTACATTGAATATGAGTAGTTTATATAGTAGTTAGATTAAATTGGTTTAGGTTAAAAGGTCGATTCTAACAGGATCTTACTTGGACAGCTAAGAACTCGGGTCCGTATTGCTACCTAAAACTCTGTCAAACATATATTAACTGTTATAACTCTCGATACTTCATACTAATCCCAAAAAAAAAAAAAACATTTTCGCTGTGGAAAGTTAAACTGCAACAGTCCATTCAAATCAGATTAGCTAGCGTGTGATTAATTATGAGAACACCATACCACCGCGGGCCAAAACTCCAACTGAGCTGCACCGCTCCTGTGCTCACTAAATGCGTAAAATGGTTTTGCGTGCGGTAGCACATTAAAGCCGACAAAACGTTTGTACCGACCCAAAGATGTTATCGCATACGCGAAGATACTTTGAATGCCGTTGAAGTTGAGTAGCAAATGTAGAACTCGGCGACAATTTATGCAAATTCCCAAAACCACCGGTTAAGTGCAGTTAGTCGAATAGGCGTGTGAGACACTCTGGCGGACAATGCAAACGAGAGCGACCGAGACGCTGTCCAAAGCGGCGCATTGTTTCGGAAGCTCGTGGCAAGTTTCCACATAAAGTAAGCATATTCCAAGCGATGGGAAATATGCAGCAAAATAAATGCGATCAAAAGTGTTTCAAAGCCGTTGTCTACTCTGGGAATAAGTGCATTTGTTTTGTGGTTGCAACTGCGACCTTGAGCCATAGCATTTGCACATCAAGAAATAGGCCATCTTCGCAGTGGAAGCTGTAATAATGCGACAGTTTTTGCTTGGCATTATGTAACTTCATTTGAACAAGGCATTTAATTGAAGGAAAGTTGTTGTTTTTGAGTTGTGAAAAGTGAAATTCGCGCGCAGAACGGCAGCTGCTGAGTGCGAGATTACGAAAGTTATGAAAAAAACAACAACAAATAATAAATGAATAAAATAAATGCATTTTTGCCCGAAAAGCCGCAACAATGTACATATTTGTCACAAGTTGACCTTTGGCGTAGTTGCCACCGTTGCTGCAATTTGCTGCCGCCTCCTCATCTTTCGCGGCGAAGAGACAGTGCAAAAGTGAAATCATTGCAAACGCCATAAAAATTGCACACTTGCACTGAATTACATTAGCGTCTTCGCTCTGCGGTCTTAAGCGCTACCATCGGCTTTTATGACATTTTCTACAAGTTGCAAATGCATGTACATACATATGTGTGTGTGTGGATATTGTGTACTCATGTACCAGGTGATAGCAAGACATTACTAAAGGTGCCTATAAAATGACAAGCGGGTAGCTGAAAGTCACAAAAATACATGCATAAGTGCGGCTGTTTAAAAGTCACAAATAACTGCCCTGTAGGAAAAACCTGCATGGAGAGTAATGCATCGAAGGATCGTTTAGGAGGAGAGATATAGAGGGATAACCCTGAAAAATAATATTTTTGTCTAATGCATGGACTATTCTTCTTCTATATTAGTGTAGACACCGCTTATGCGTTTATAGCCGAGTTTACATCAGCCCCCCCAGTCGTTCCTCCGAATTCGGACCCAATTGGAGATTCCAAGAGTAATCAGGTGCTTCTCCACCTGGTCTTTCCAACGGAGTTAAGGTTTTTCTCTTCCTATGTTTCCCACGGCAAGTTCTGCGCGAATACTCTCAGAGCAGAAGTGTTAACCATTCGGGACGACATGATCTAGCCCGTGTAGCCGCTGTCCCTTAATTCGCTGAACTATGTCAATGGCGTCGTATATCTTGCAAAGCTGTACTTATCTTTCAATCGACTGCGGTATTCGTCGTTGCAGATTCTGCAGAACTTTCTTTTAAAACTGTTGTCTTCGTCCATACTTCTGTACCATATAGCAGAACGGGTATGATGAGTGACTTATTGAGTTTGGTCTTTGTTCGTCGAGAGAAGACTTTACTTCTCAATTGCCTACTCAGTCTGAAGAAGCACCTGTTAAAAGTTATTCTGCGATGGATTTCGATGCTAATGTTGTGGTTGGTGGTTATTCTGATTCCAAGATATGCGAAATTATCTCCCACTTCGAAGTTATGACTGTCACCAGGGTCGTGGGAGCCAAGTCGAGAATGCGACGACTGTTTGCTTGGTAACAGGAGCTTCCTTGTTCCTTGACATTTGAATTTAAACTGCGCGCGTCGAAGGATTTGGAGAATTACTGTCAGTCACATCTATGTCAAATTTCATGTCAAAATATTTATTAGCGTTTGAGATACGTGTCGTTTTGTGAGCTGCTAATAGTGAGTTTTTCTTTTTTTGCGATGCCGAAATTTGATGAGCAAAGAATTGGCATTAAATTTTGTTTACGGAATCAATTTTCTGCTGCGGATATGTTGAGGATGGTGCAGAAAGCCTTTGGTGATGAGGCTATGTCTAAAAAAAATGTTTACAAGTGGTATAGTGAGTTCCAAGCCGAACGTGTCGAAGACGAAGAGCGTCCAGGGCGACCATCAACCTCAACCGACGAAGCTCACATTCAACAAATCAAAGATTTGGTGTTGAAAAACCGTCGATTAACAATTAGAGACCTTGCTGATGAAGTTGGCATATCTAAAGGCTCAGCTAATACCATTTTGAAGGATGTTTTAGGCCTCAAGCGCGTCAAATCTGGAAAAAAGGCGTCGCGTTGAGGTGTGTGAAACGGAGCTTTCCGACTAGCAGGGTGTCATGAAATGCATTATAACTGGCGATTAGACTTTGATCTATGCTTACGACCCCGAAACAACCGATAAATCGAGTGAATATCGTGCCAAAAGAGAGCCGAGACCAAAAAAATCGCACCAAAGCCGCTCAAAAATCAAGGTCATGTTGACTGTTTTCTTTGATTATCGTCGTGTTGTGTATTATGAATTCCAACCGGTTTAACAGTCAACAAGGAATATTATTTGAACGTTATGTGTCGTTTGCGTAACGCTATCCGCCTAAAAAGGCCGGAATTGTGGAAAGACAATTCTTGGTTTTACACCACGAGAATGCACCATCCCATACTACCCTCGTAATTCGTGATCATTTCGCCAAAAACACAACCCATATCGTTCCGCAACCACCGTATTCACCTGATCTGGCGCCGTGCGACTTCTGGCTGTTCACAAAGCTCAAAAGACCGCTCCGGGGACACCGTTTTTATACGATAGAGGAGATTCAAGCCGCAGCGAAGACGGAACTGAAGGCCATCACGGAAAGTGACTACAACCAGTGTTTCGAAGATTGGAATATCCGTTGGCATAAGTGTATTGCATCGGGAGGGGATTACTTTGAACGGGATGAAATTGGTTTGGAAGAATAAATAAAGAATTTTCAAAATAAATACAATGTCACCTTATTATTGGGCACAGTAGTAGTATGGACGGACATGGTTAAATAGACTCATCATGGTGTTCATTTATGTATACGTCGGAGACCCCATCGTTTCTTGCTGGGTGTTATAAACTCCGTGGCAAACCAAATATTACTCTGTTCAGGGTATTAAAAACGGATTCAGTACATTTTCTTTTAGGGTAATTTCAAATTTAAAAAAATAAAATATTTCTTTGCTAAACAATTATAAGTCAAATTTAGGTTAGCCATAAACTTCTGGTATTTTACATCCTGTACAGTTATTGCACTTTAAACACCATCCCCAATTTTTTGCTATGCTTCAGGAATGTGGGAAGACCGAATGGCCTTTTTATAGGTTTGAGTAAAAAATTTTAGCGCTCTTGAATGCCCACAAAATACAAATATTAAATCATAATAGCGATGTTTAAATTTGAGTAAACATTGGCATACTTTTAGCATGCTTACTTAGTTACTTAATTATTTTTACTGAATTTCAAAGTGTCTCTACGTATTGTTTGTATGTGTACGTTCAATGTGTCCTGGATCAATGGTTTGAAAGCTTCATTGTCACCTTAGAAAAGAAAATATTTGCTTAAATTGAACATTAAAAGGCTAAAGGGCGATATTTTGCAGAAAGCTGTGAGTGGTTCAGATTTAAAGATTTATTTTCCATTTTAATGATTCTTAATTGTATTTTGCAACTTATTCTACTTGGTCTAATACGGATTATTTTGGCACTTTTTAATAAGTGCATTTTTTCTTTAGTGTCTTAATCAAGACACTTCTTGGTTAGGCTTATATGAGTGCTTGTTTATAGCGTAATCGCTCGGAGCTTTTAAGTCCTTGAACTTGCGGAAGAAGAGACCTCTGACCCCAATTTATCAGACTATGAATGAATTGTGCGGATTTGTTCGATCCTTGTCCAAGCTTCTCTGGCCGCAATTGTAGAAGTTCTATCCAGATACTTTTCAAACAAATCTTTACGACCATTAATTGTCAAAGTTGTCAAGATGAAGGGATGGAAGCGTCTAGCGTAAGAAAGAACGATTTTGAAAATCTCTTATGTTGTATCTTCGGGGCATAGGGCGACTTGGAACAAAAAAAAATAATCCACTGTTGGGTTAGATTGGATGGCTAGTCCAGAGCTTGCACTTCGACTACTGTATGTAGTCTTTTTGTGAAACCATAAAATTGGAACTATGTGGGATCTGGGAAGTTGTAAGTTTCTAAGTTGTTATGCATTGAAACGCAGAAAAATCAAGAAGGAAGTGTTGAGAAGTTTTCGTCTTATCTGCCATAGTCTTATTTAGGATAAAAAGCTCACTAGATTTCTTACGATCGATCTTGCGACAGCCTTTGAACTGACGCCAAGCCCCAGCGAAGCCCGGTTATTAAGTAAAGGGTGGACAATATAAAATTTTAAATTTAAAAAGTTAATAAAAAGGCATGATATTTTTCCAAGGTGTAACATTTATTTAAAATGTTGTTTTATGAAATTTATTTGTGGAAAATAATTTCGGACAAATGACCACCACGGCTGAGTTTACAGTAGCTTATCCGATCCACCCAATTTTGGAGTACTTTCTCGATGGTTTCAGGCCGTATGGCAGCTACAGCAGCTTGAATCTCGTACTTTAGATCTTGAATTGATTCTGGATGGTTGGCGTAATATTTATCTTTAATAGCTCACCACAGAAAATAGTCCAACGGAGTTAAATCGCAGCTTCTGGGAGGCCAATTCACATCACCTCTTTTGCTGATTATGCGATTTTCGAAGATAGGGCGTGAAAGATTGAGTGTAGCGTTTGCTGTATGGCACGTAGCGCCGTCCCGTGCCCCAAAAGCGACAATTCTGCTTGTTACCGTAACCATCGAGGTGGAAATGAGCCTCAATCGAAAAGATGATTTTTCGGTAAAATTGACCATCCTCGGTTTTTTTTTCAATATTTCCCAGTTTTCTTTTAGTGAATAGCGACCCATTTCGTAAATTTTAGACTTTTTACTGAATATCTGTCACTTCCCGAATGGTATTTGACGTTTCCAATGTCGAAATATAGATAATTCAAATTTAAAACGTTAGATGGCCCACCCGTTAATAAAACACACGAGGAGAGGGGTGCATGGACCCGCTTACTTTATATTTATAGTGGGATTTTCTTTGTCAGCTCATCGGCTTTCCACCTATCTGCGATTTCTCTGTGGTCTGACAGCCATATTAATCTTATCACAGAGTAAATCAATGCCATTGCTAATGAGGTTAAATATTTCTGGTTAACTGAACGTGTGCAACAAAACCGAAAGTCTCTTTGACAGCTGAGTTGTATATATTTGATATATTTTTAACGAGTTGAATATTCTTTTGTAGCAAGGATTGGTAGATCTTTACCTTTCACGTATTGACGTAGGCTATACTAGTGTGATCTAAAAGCAAGCTGAGGTGATTAACGTAGTATTGTGCACTATAAGTGTATACAAGGTCTGTTGCATAAGAAACAGAACTTTTTAAATATATGTAACTGTTTCTGGTGGCGCCACCTATTGGTGGGTATATAAAATAAAAAGTTTGATCTCTTGTTGACATTTCCTAAAAATTTTAAGACATTTGAATAACTACAATCGATGTTATCGATCAAAAAGTGACAGCAGCTTTTGATCTTCGGTCGTAAAATGCAAAAAGCAAATATTAAATTTTGTTTTAAACTTGGGAAAACGTTTACTGAAACATTTCAAATGATGAAAAAAGTTTATGGTGATCAGTGCCTATCCCGTAGTAATGTGCATGAGTGGTTGAAGCGATTCCAAGAAGGTCATGAGGACCTCTGTGACGATCAGAAGTCGGTCATCTTCAGAAGTCAAAAATAAAGACAATGCTGATTTGTTTTTACGATACCGAGGGTATTGTGCACCGAGAGTTCGTCCCACCTGGCCAAACGATTAATGCTGTGTTTTACCTTGGTGTTATGAAGCGTCTTTTGTCACGCATTCGTCGTGATCGACCACAATACCGTGAGGCAGGGTCCTGGCAACTGTTGTACGATAATGCGCCGTGTCATCGGTCGACGCTTGTCACTGATTTTTTGACAAAAAACTCCATATTAATCATTAATCACTCATCCTACTCACCTGATCTGCACCCTGTGACTTTTACCTTTTGGAAAACTTCATTTGCCCATGAAAGGACACTAGTTTCAGGACATTTCAGCTATCCAAAAGACGACGACCGATATTCTCAAGAGCATTCCGAAAAATGACGTTAAACACTCATTTGAAATGCTAATTGACCTGGCTAAACGCTGTATCGAAGCACAATCAAACTACTTTGATTAAAAAAATATAACTTTTGAAAAATATTAATTATTTGTTGTTCTTTTTAACAGTCCTGTTTCTTTTGCGACAGACCTTGTAGTACCTTCCGCTCGGCCAAACTGTCAACAAAGAATATTATTTGAGCGTTATGCGTCGTTTGCGTCAAGCTCTGAAGTCTGAAAAGGTCGGAATTGTGGGCAAAAAATTTTGATTCCTTCAACACGATAATGCAACATGCCATACTGCAATGTTATGCGCTTTTGTGCTTGCTTAATCAAAGTATACATTTGCCACAATTAAGGTATGTGACCAACCTTTTCAACTGAGAGAATCTGAATCGCTTCTTCGAGACTTTTTTGCCGAAAACTCTACTAATGTCCTTCCGCAACCACCGTAAACGCTTGACTTGACTCCATGTAACTTTTGGCTATTCAGTATGCGAGAGCGTCGCTTTGACACGATTGAGGGCATAAAAAAGAAGAAGGTTTTAAGGCCTGCAACAGAGTAAGACTATTCCGACTGTTTTCAGGAGTTGAAGGAGATAAAAAAAAATTCACAGAGGAAGGCAATGTCATCGGCTTGGCAGGGTATCGTTTTGTTTTTATATTGGAAAGGGAGTGGCTAATCAATTAGCATAAAGAAAGCAAATAATAAAGTATAAAGTAAAACCTTGAGTTGGATTCCATAAACTACTGGTAATGGCGGATCCACACGGGTTTTTCGCTATCAAAGTAATATTAGGCCCTCATTCTATAATCTGGAGATTTCAATTATGGATCCCTGACTGATTATTTATGATATAAATTATTCGTATTTATTTATTAATATTTTGTTGAATAAAATTTTATTTATTTTAACCGCTATTGCAATAACAACGCAGCTGAGCGCGAAACCAGACTGAACGCGCTGCGGTGTTGACAATTTCCAGAGATGCGGTTGCATCTTTGTACGAAAGCAAAAGTAAATTATGACAAGCACAGGAAAGTAAAAACAAAAAGGAAATCGGTGAGAAAAATGAAAACACAAAAATTACCGTTGTCAACTTAAACTGATTTTTAATTCACTTAAAGCGAACAAACTAGAAAAGAACAACAACAACAACAACAACGACGACAGCCGTTGGATCAACTGCAATTGCATTATGATGCGCACCAATGCAGGCTGCATGCTGCAAAAGCAACATCAAAAACGACAACAAAAACAAAAACAAAAACACTTTGCAGACGTCAGCATAATCAACCGCAACAATGAAAAACGAGAGTAATCCGAAGAAAAACATTCCATGCACTGAAATGGAAAATTAAACCCACTGTTACATCAGCAAAGCGGCGAAGCCACCGACCGATTGGCACTTGGTCGCGGTGACAGTGTGCGACGCGCAGCGGTCCGCAACGATTGAGAAGCTCCAGTGGCAACATGTGTGAGCTGGCGAGAGTAGCTGTGTGTGTGTGTGTGTCGGTTGGTTGGTTGGCTTGTCGGTGTGCGCTGGGTAACGATAACAAATGTCCGCGCGCGCAAAGTTGGCTGATAGTGTTGCGGACAGGATTCGAACACACACGGCTCGTTGTACGCGCATCAGCGTTTGCAATTCGAAACCCAAAATAGAAGCGTCGCGCAACAGTGCCACATTAATAAAATACAGTAACATACATGCAGCAGCAACAACAACAACACTAGCCGCTGTAGCGCTATAACAAGAGCAACAACAGCGAATGCAAAAATAAAATGCGAGCAATCTAGCGACAGCTTGTGGCAGCTGGCGGCGCAAAAAGCGTTGTGATTTGGCCGTTGTCACTGCCAGCAACACACACACACACACACACAATACGCTGGCAACGCTGTCGTTACCATTACCATTGCTGTCGCTGATGCACTTTCCAGTGGACAAGTGTTGTAATCACCGCTTGGCCGTCTTCTTGTTGCACAGTTTGCTGTACGAACAGCCAGCAGTCCGTTTGTGCGCGCGTGTGTTGCATGTTGTGTGCGGCTTTTCACTGCTCCACTGCGACCATAAAAAGTGAGAGTGACATCGGAAATTGTTTCAATTTTCATCACAAACTAGCAGGCAGTCAACAAGCATGCAACCAGTCGCCAGTTGCTGGCCGCAAGCAGATTGTGGCCGCACAGGCACACAGCGCCGCGCGGTGTTAGTGCCGATGATGATGATATTGCTGTGCGCTTGTGTTGTTGCTGCACTCTTGTTGTTGTTGCTGTTGTTGTGATTGCGGTTAGCTGCATTGCATCGCAATGAATGAATGTCGAAAAGTGTAACAGCGGCAATTTTTCTGCATCGCATTGCGCATAAAATCGCCAGTGCGAATGCTTTCCCAAGCGCTGCGCCAGCCGCTGGCCAGCTTACACACACATTCGCATGCACTATGTATGTGTGTATGTGCAGATACGCAGCTACTTGGCGTAGTATTTATCTAAGCGCCTCCGTAGTTAGCCAGGCGATCGCGCCTCCAGCCCCACACACACACACACACGCGTACACGTAGTACACTTGATACAGTTGCACTCTATAATTTCTTCTTCTTAGCCTCTATGTTTAACTTGATAGTCTGGTTTGGATTTGCCATTTTTTATGCCATCGTATAATTTTTTATCGTCTTTATACACTTGTTAGTTTCTTTATTTTTGTTTGTCGTTTTAGTGTTTGTTGTTATTGCTGGCCGTTTGTTTATTTCATGCGCTTTGTTTTGCTCGTGTTTTGCTGCCTGCCTGCACGTTTCCGATCTTTGATACGAACAACATAAAGAAAATAAATGCACGCACGTCAATTTCATTAGCGCAAGTCACTACAATTGAACCTTAGACTGATGTGTCGGCTTAGATGGGAATGCAATTTATTGAAATGGAATTGGAGTAACCTAAGTCGGCTTGAACGTATATAGTTAGAAATGGCGCGTTGTAAGCGTTTTTTTACCAGCGATTGTGGTATTTTCAGGCTTAACCGAAGCGAGGTAGCGCGGTTGGTAGCCCGAAAATTCTTGAGGACTCACTATTTATGTACTTTGAGAGACTGTCTTCATTAAAATTTCTTCCTAAAGATCTTGAAGATTGTTAGGTTAGGTTAGGCGAAATCACGTTAGGTTAAGTTAGGTTAAGTTAAGTTAGGTTAGTTTGTAGTATTGATCCAAAATCGTTGGATATCACTTGGTCAGGTATTCGTCTTTTCTGTTATCCAAAAACTTCTTAAAGTGCATCACCTCATGGATCGATGTAGTGTTTTCAGCTCACCACAAATTTATTAAAGCATTTATAATCAAACCACTTTGCTAGATTCTCTAAAGGTTTTGTCTACCGAGATGCTTCAAATTCCGTCTGACTGTAACTGGGTAATAGGAGAAAGTGACAAGACAAATCCACTTCTAGTCTCTTCAAATAACTTTGGCAAGAATCGTACGACATTATATTTAGTCACACCGTGTACCTATTGGCCGGAGTCCAGTCAGAACACCTACAATTGCGAAAAGATTCAATCTGCTAAGAGCAAGTAGTTATGGTTTATTTTGGGCTAGAAGGATCCCGCAGTCGCGCAAGTGCTTCTTGTTGACCGGCGTTTGTCTAGCCGACATAGATCTAGTGCTAGAGCCCAAGAGAACATTTGTAAACCGACGAGCTTCCAAATGGACAAAATCAGTGTGGGGTTTCCTTTCTCGAAAGCCTACTGACTTTGCTTCTGGAAATTCCGCTATGACCGGACAACCATACAAGTTTAATATCTTGGAACTATCGCTAATTAGGTCATGTACGCCTTGTATAGATTCAAGCACATCAGTAATATCATTCGAATGTTGGAGTATATGCATACCTCTTTGAAGGTGGCTGCAGTATATCTACCTTAATGGCAGCCACCTCCGCTTAAAAGACGCTGAAATAGTCTAATAGCCTGAAACTTCATTTAATGGAGATCTCCCGAGAGAAGTCTCCATCTCCTACCCTCTTAACTTCAATCCATCGAAAATTGAAGAACCAGGCCGCGTATATACAGACGGACGATTAGACGGAAATTTCCTTCTTCGCGTTACAAACTTAATGCTTCGAATTTTGTTTCCAAATTTAGTATATAAAACTTAATTCACGAGATTCTTCTTCTTAATTGGCGTTGACACCGCTTACGCGATTATAGCCGAGTCAACAACAGCCAGTCGTTTCTTCTTTTCGCTACGTGGCTTCAATTGGATATCCCAAGCGAAGCCAGGTCCTTCTCCACTTGGTCCTTCCAACAGAGTGGAAGTCTTCCTCTTCCTCTGCTTCCCCCGTCGGGTACAGCGTCGAATACTTTCAGAGCTGGAGTGTTTTCGTCCGTCCGGGCAACATGACCTAGCCAGCGTAGTAGCTGTCTTTTAATTCACTGAACTATATTAATGTCGTCGTATACTTCGTACAGCTCATCGTTCCATCGAATGCGATATTCGCCGTGTCCAATGCGCAAGGGACCGTAAACCTTTCGCAGAACCTTTCTCTCGAAAACTCTTAAGGTCTACTTATCGTCCAAGCCTCTGCACCACATAGCAGGACGGGAATTATGAGCGATTTATTGAGTTTGGTTTTTGTTCCTCGAGAGAAGACTTTACTTTTCAATAGCCCACTCAGTCCAAAGTAGCACCTTTTGGCAAGAGTAATCCTGCGTTGGATTTCCAGGCTGACATTGTTGGTGGTGTTAATGCTGGTTCCAAGATAGACGAAATTATCTACAACTTCAAATTTATGACTGTCAACAGTGACGTGAGAGCCAAGTCCTGAGGCGACGACTGTTTGTTTGATGACAGGAGATATTTCGTCTTGCCCTCGTTCACTGCCAGACCCATTTGCGTTGCTTCCTTGTCCAGCATGGAGAAAGCAGAACTAACGGCGCGGGTGTTGAGGCCGATGATATCAATATCATCGATCGTAACGTTGCGAGGTAGGCAAATTCACGAGATTACTAATCCCATATACTGTACGTAGAGCAAAGAGGGCTTTACAGCTGCCATTTCATCTAGAAAAAATAATGGTTTGGTGTGGGTTTGGAATTATCGGTCCATATTTCATCAAAAATGGGGTCGGTGTAAACGTTATTTGATGCATGCCTTAAATTGAAGCTAGAGAACTCGATGGGTTTGGTTTTAACAAGACGGCGCCACTTCCCACACATCGCATCAATCAAGGGATTCGTTGAGAGAACACTTCGGTGAGCAGATAATTTCACGTTTTGTGCCGGTCGTTTGGCCACCAAGCTCGTGCGATATCACACTGTTAGACTCTTTCCTGTGGGGATATGTAAAGTCAAAAGTCTATGCGGATAATCCCCGGATAATGAAATTAATGTTAATTAATAATTATGACTTTCGGTAAAAACTCAGTAACAAAACTGAAAAAATTTATTATAAGACATATTCCAAATCTTTTTTCACTATATAGAACTATAGAAAATGTAGAATTAGGTAACTCCTAGCCGAAGATCAATACTAAAGCTCTTGAAAAATATAGATGCCGGAAATTTCCAAAGAGCAGATTTCCCATATTTGCAATATTGGCTTGGGAAATTGCGTAGTGCCAATCGAACTGGCGCAATATAATGAGAGTTCTAAGTTGATATATAGTTTGGCAAGTTGAACTCCTATGCAACCGATCAGGCTCAGAGTATTTTAGAAAATAGCATATGCCTATAGCAGTCAAATGAGACGAATCTTGCAGCATATGTGACAGTAGTGAACAAGCATCGTTTAAATTTTGCGTGAAGAGCTTAGTCTATGCGTCTGTACAGACACGATCTGATCCCTTAGGTTTTGAGATATCATCACACAAACTGAACAGTCAAGATTATGTGCTTGTATGGAAAACTTTTAAAACTGACGAGATGTCTTCACGAAATTCGCCACAGATTATCGTCAAAGGTGAGGCTACAATCTCGGTATATATTTTTCAGATTGGATGACTATAGAATGTAGCTGCCATACAAGCCGGCGGTTCATAATCAACTTAAAGACCTTGGTATGCTATAAGAAATGCCCCTGTGCAGGGTGTTCTAATTCTTTATTAGCGTAGACACGGTGCGCGATTATATCCAAGGCAGGGTATTGTGTAGCCAAAATAAATGTTTTTTTCAAACCGCTCACAAAAATGTCGAATATTTTATTTTAACGGCATTTTTTTTGCGACATTTTTCAAGTCTCAAAATTTTAAATGATGATTTAAGCAAACATAATTAGGCGTTTTGATAGTTTCAGAGTACAAGGAATATGCAAATATTTTTTGATGTGTTGTATACGTGTCTCACTTTTAAGCCAACCATTGCGTATACGTAACTTAATTAATTTGCGATATAAATAGCTGCATATTGTACAAACATACATACAAATTTTACACATACATATATTACACATACATGCACACATAATGTAAGTAAAATGTTTATTTGTATGTGAATCGCTTGACTCTATTAACTGTTGACATCGAAATTGTGTGAATTCTTGAAAAACTTGTTTTATCCCCACCTATTTGCAATCCGACAAAATCATATATCAAATAATGAGCAAATTTACAAACTCAAGGTAATGCAAAAACGTATCAAATAAATGGATTTAAGTGATTTTTCATATTAAACTGCAATCACACTACATTTATATATACATACATATGGACGTACGTGACATCAGCTTGCAGTTAAATTGAAAAAAGAAGACAACAACAATATATGCAGTGCTGAAATGCAATTATGTAGATGGGCACACTTATGTACAGTTACAATTCTGTCATGCTAACATTAAGTGAAAATTAAAAATAATAATTAGTAAAATATGTCTTATTTATCTCTGCTATGCGCTGCTTTATTTATGCATAAGGGCTGTTTCGAAAACTTGTATGCATACATTACATATACTAGGGTGGTTCTCAATAACCTGTTTGATATTTTTTTATACTTTCGAATTTTTATTTGAACTAAAAAATAGATGTAATTTTTTAAATTAAAAAAAAATAAGCCGAAGGCCCTGGCAGCCAGTGCTTTAGCTCGTAAGTGAGGTAATTACTTATAATTGTTTCTCTTTTAAATAAATAAATAAATAATTTTTTAAATAAATATGTCTACAATTAAGGTGGTATTCTAGTCTAGAAATTTAAAAAAAATCCAAACTTTTTTTATATTTTCAAAGTTTAACTATTCAAGAATATGTGTACAAGAAGATTTTTCAAAATTCAAATTATTTTCGGAGATATAGGCATTTTTCTGACCCGGCATCCAAACGGGTTCGGCCGGAACGCGAAACCTTAAACGCGTTTTTCTCAAAACTGACTTTTTCGGAAGGATGCCCACGATTTCTCAGGTTCTATTTGACCGATTTACTTGAAATTTTTATAGAGTCTTCTTTATAGGCTTGTCTATGGTTGGAACTAGCCCCATCCCAAATTTTTTATTTTTATTATTTTTAAAAAATTCGAAATAGTCAGAAAAAGTGATAAATTTTTTTTTTTTTTCAGGCAGTCGCCATTTTGTGAAAAAAAAATGTTTCCCACTCTTCCGTAGTTTAAAATCTTTTTTTGGTTTCAAAAAACTAGGAGATTATTCTAGATTAATAATCTTTTTTTTGGTTTCAGATAACTAGGAGAGTTGAAATCATGGGCATGGTCACGTGGAAATTTTTAAAGACCCTCCACTTCGTCAGCTCATAATTTTTGAAATTTTTTACTTTTTTATTTTTTTCCTTACTCTTCAAAAATTAATAAATAGCTAATAAAAAATAGATAGTAAAAATATTAATTGCCTTTTTTTACGAAACTTTAAAAATTACCTGAAATTCATGCTTCTAGACTAGAATACCCCTTAAGGTAGTTATAAACAATTTTTATAAAAGATAGTTCCTTGAAGATATTAAATAAAAATATCCTTGTTGAATCTTCATACATTGTTACTTGCATATTTCTTGCAATTATTTATAAAAAAATATATGTATGTACAGTTAAGCAAGCCTAATGCAAAAATTATCCATAAAACACATACTCGTAAACAGTTAAGGACCGACCTAATAAATACAGATGCCTGCCGAATTGGGTCACAACTTTTAACTGCCAAAAAAGTTAATTGTGATTTTCTGTCACCTGTCGTAACAAATGAGATATGAGTTATATAAATTTTAAATGTCTATTAAAAAACGATAATCCACACATATTTTTCCAATTTTGAGCGCTACTAAATTGTAAAAATGTAAAACAAACCATCACAAAAACAAAAGAAACTACAGTTATACAGTAGCTTGGAGCAGTCATATAAATAAATACAAACTTTTGCAAACCGTTGAAAATATGATTTTGAAATTTTTTTAATTTTAACTGTGAGGTGGAGAGTTCGACTTTTATTGTTAAATAAATTCAGCGATAAAAGAGTTATATACATATGTACTTGGTATGATGTTGTTGTCACTAGCAGAAGCCTTAAGCATACATTAGAGGCTTTTAATACAAATGCTTTGTTGGAAAACCCTCTTTTTCTACAAGTGCTATTGGCAAAGAAAAAAGAAAATGTAAAACCAAAAAAATATCAATTAAATTTGAAATGCCAAGGAAAAAAGTAGAGCCGAATATAATGCCGAAAAGCATTATACAATATTAGTGAAAACCAAATTTCTTTGCTGTATTAGTATGTGTCTCTGTGTGACTGGATAAGGAAGTCAGCTATCGGATCCGCCATGAACGGATTTTAGCATGATAAGAAATCTACAAACTACTTATGTAGAAAAATTTAAATATTGTAAAACAAGGTAAAATGTTAATTAGTTTGGTCTGAATTAGTTTTTCAGAGATTATACCTTTGCTTTGCACCCAATTTCATGAAGATATCTCCTCAAATGAAAAAGCTTTCCATGCAAATACTTGATTCCACATTTGTGTGGAAGATGTTTCGACAAATGAGCAGCTTTTTGTGGAAGAAAAAACAGGTGCAATGTTTCAGAACGATATTTTAAAAACTGAGGTTTTGCGGAAGAAAAGACGTGTGCAAAGTTTCAAAACGATATTTTAAAAACTGAGGGCCGCTCAGAATTGTTCAGGGTATACAATTTATATCAAACACAGCGCCACCTATCGGGTATAAGACTATTTTATCTGTACTAAAAAAGCCAAAAAATTACAGAAAATTTTGCAGAAAGCGCTTGTTTGGTCAGATTGGACATACATTATGTACATATACGTATAGTGTATCCTTAATGCGTTTGCCATGATTGTCATCATAATAGGGGTCTCTTATCGAGGCTGTTGGCACGCAACACAACACTGAGTAGAGATGGTTCGTCTTCGCACTTTAGCTCGCCTTCAAACGGATGTTCTACGCAGAGGATACTTGGTCTAAGACCGGAAGTCGTAAGCCGATTAAGCCTTATGTAAAAAAATCGTTTTTGGCCACTCCCAAGTGAAAGGCGCTCAGAGAACTTTCCTCACATACATGAAAAGATGACTCCATGAGCTGAACAAGATATACGATGACATTGACATAGTCTAGCGAATTAAGAGACGGCTTCGCTGGCTAGGTCATGTCAACCGAATGGATGAAAACACACCAGCTCTGAGAGTATTCGACGCAGTACCCACCGGGGAAGCGGTGAAAGAGGAAGACCTCCACTCCGTCGGAAGGACCAGGTGGAGAAGGACCTGGCTACACTTGGAATCCTCAATTGGCGAAAAGGAGGAACGACTGGTGCTCTGTTGTAAACTCGGCTATGACCGCGAAAGCGGTGTCTACGCTAATAAAGAAGAAAAATATGTACTTATATATATATATGAAGGTCTACTAGATTTGACTGATATTTATAATGTTGAGATATTATTATAAAAAACCCATATGGATTTCTCGCGACTTCCGAGTGCAGTCCAGAAACTGTAAAACCCAAAATCAGTACTGTTGGAGTTGCGAAATATTCAAATGGGATTATTCGTGACTTCACAAAATCAGGCTAACCTAACTTAACTGTTAGAGATATTAATACAGACATTAAACCTTTACTGGTGAAAGTACAAACTGAAAAATAAGTACTATCTGTTACAATGTCGTTGATAGAAATTTTTCATGGAGGTCAAATATTAAGAAGAGAGTAAAGAAGGCATCGATTGAATTATACTTCTATATATAATTTATAGGGAAGATATATTCACCATTACTAAATTTCGTGTTTTGGCTCCCCGAAACTGTAGTCAAGCCAATAGTGTTCTCGGAGTTATTTGTTAAGTGGAGGGAGCTCTAAAACGCCTGCTAAGATTTTTGAACGTGTTTGAAGTGCGGCTCTCATAGGCATTTCTGGTTCACTGCGGATTACACCAACGTCAATGCAACTGTGTTGAGGAGATCTTCTGAATTACTAACTCTTAACAAAGTCCATCTTGCTCTTACTGGACATTGTTCAATAGGCATTCAAGGCTAAAATCCTTGTCCAGACAGTTTCTCTTCCATTTTCCCAGGCTTTGAAAGACTGACGTTGTAAGATTTCGCAGTCTTACCTTTGGCGAGCTAGGTCACATAGGCGAAACAATAGGAGTTTCAGGTAATACAATAGACCTGCGTTCTGCAAGTAAGCTGCACAACCGAGGTCCCTGTTAGGGTCGAGCTTATAACCTAACCAAAATAGATAGAAAGTAATATAGGTTTTGCACTGCAAACTATGGTCTAATGTGCCCTCTCCTATATCACATATGGTCACAAAGTTTCAGCAATTCCAGGAGCTTCCTGGGCGCGATGGAGGTAAAGTTATCCCTGTCCACGTAAAAGGAGTCTAAGGCCTTGAGCCTGTTTCCAACCTAATCAAAGTATATAATTTGATTTGAGGAACACAGGGGCTTGTTTGGCTACGATCTTTTGAGAGAGCAACGCGATGGAATTGGCGGATGCTTCGAAACAATTTACCGTTACTACAAAGTTATTGCGTTAGCCGAAAATGCACATCGGTTACA
>CM050325.1:71470125-71587516 GCA_027475135.1 Bactrocera correcta
AAACGATAAAAAAAATATTTTGTAACAACACAATATTTTCACAATATTTTCTGCGCAATCAACACATATTTATGCAAGCATGCATTTATTGGGCATACAAAGCCGTGTTCAAACGCTTGCTAGCCACAACAATTTTATTAAGAAATGCATTTGGTACAACGAGTACAAGCGATAAGCGCAAGTGAAGGCATGTTTCGGATATTTGGTTCAATAAACCAAAACAACCGGACACGCGCTGTGCTTGGTGTTATTAACATACCTCGCAAGTGTTGGTTCGATTTCTACGCTTCAGTTGATGATAAAATGCGGAAAATCGAAAAAGATAACAACATCAAAAGGAAAAAAGAGAAACAATGTAAAGTAAACAGTAATGATTAGGCGAAGTTATGTCTTTAACCCTTGATGCACGTAAAAATTTATTCTCTTTGATATTCTCATTTTCTGGTAGGGAAACATTCAAAATGAAAACAGAAAGACTTTGATATTCCTATGGTAAAGAAAGAAGTGGAGGACAGTAGAAAGAAATACAGTCTTAAAATCTGGCAACGTCCATATTCATTAGCTAATATCTTGCCACGATCTTGAAATCAAACACACTTGAAAAAAAGAGATTTTCCTATCTTATAAAGAGCAAAGTATTTCCAAAACAAGGCTCAATTGTAACCTTTGGTTTAATAAATAAATAAATATAACTGTCTTCTGTCTTTCGTCCCCGATTCTTTATTTTTATACCCCAAGTTTATAGTACCCAAAAGAAAACATTGGAGGTTTTCTAAAGTTTATATATAAAATATCAGAGTGAGCTGAGGTAATTTGGTCATGACCGCCAGTCAATCTTTCCATACTCCACCAACGGGTCAGGAGATTACAATTTGCCAGGGTCTTTGTAGAACTTTTCTTTAGAAATATAAGCAAAGTCGTGTCAAAAAATAATGCCTGAACTTAATATATTGACTTTGAATCAGTTTGCTATTAATAAAAAGACATTTTAAGTTCAAGCTACAAATGTCACCAGTCATGAGTTGAGTGGGTGCTCAACTGGAAATAGCTTCGGCTACAAGGTCTGAGCAGAGACTTAATTCAGGTACCACGGCAATTAGTAAACCCTTGGAGTTTATTCCAAAATCTTCCTTACGGACATTCGGGGAGATGCATAGTTCCGCGAGTAAGACCAAAAGCGGACTTTACTAACTTTGTGTCAGTTGAATGTGGAGTCGCATTGTGGTCGGGTGCCGGACTCAAAGTACCGCAGAGGTTTTTTAAGGGCCTCGAACCCGTCTGAGGTGAAATCCGATATGCACTTTACAATTGGTGGCAAATAAAGCTTGCATTGGTTGGAGCGCTGAGCAAGGCTTTGTATTGTAGTTAGACCGTCGACGGTACTCACGTTAAACCCAACTGATGTTGGTGTCAGTCCCTCCGTGCGTCTGTCTGTATATACACGAAAGAGTTTCTCAGTTTTTGAGATATCGATCTGAAATTTCAGACACTTCGTTCCCTCTACAACTGTTCAGTAGAGGCAACCGATATCGCATCATAATAGGATATGACTGCCATTCAAACTGACTGATCAAAATCCAGGTAAATATCATCTTATAGTCTTTATGCTATCAGAAATGGCGTTGTGAAGGGTTTTTAAGCTCGATACAGACGAAACTAAAAATTTACTTTTTAAAAGTGAGTAATAACATAAAAACACCAGCTTAAATTGGGCGGCAATAACAATTTTATTAATTTCAACAATTTCAGAAATAAATTTGTTTTCGAATAAGCCATTACTTACAAGTTCTTCGGCGATTTATTAAAGCAAAAACACAACAAAGTTTAAAAAAGTCAAAGTAAAGGAATTTATTCGCTGCCTTGAACCTCTCCAAAAATAACTGTGTAGTTATTTATTGTTGTCAAACTAAATACAGCGTTTATGAAATTAAAAAAAAAAATTACAAAAGCTGTATAAATTATGAAAAGTTCTTGAACTCAGGCAATTTGAACAGAAAATATTGCACAAGAGTTCAACGACAATTAAAAGTGAACGTACGCTTGTAACCGTCAACAGAAAAAAGTGAGTTTTCGAAGCAAAGTTGGAAGCCCAATTATCAATCAAATACGCGAATACCAACTATGTATGTACATATGTTTAAGTATATATGTATGCATTTTTATTTATGCTTTGTTGGTAATTTAATTGTAGTCTAACATTATAGCCCCTGTGTGTTAGATCCACCTTGACACTCATTTACACCAAATAAAGTTAGTAAAACAGAAAAGTGAAAAAAAATATATTATATAAAAATAGCAGAAAAATAATTGAACCATAATACAACTCTGGTTACAAGCACACATGGTCGTCCAATGCAAGCTGACGAATGTTGTTGGAAAAACAGACATAAATTGGAAGGCACCTATGTGCTTTTATACATATGTATATAATAGAGTATGCCCCACGAAGCTCATGCCAAGTGAATGAGTACAAAATATATTTCAATTAGTTGCTTCAGTGTTGACAAGGTGCGTTACGCATGCGCATTTCACAAATTTAGCGACTAAGGCTAAGCACACAGTGGAGTGAGCAGCGAAAGAGTGACAAGACTAATAAGCAGATAAAGTCGACAAGAATATGTTAGATAAGCAAAGTAAATGGAAACCTTTATTGCAGATCGGAAAAACTGTTTGCAAAAGATAAAAAAAAAATCGCACGTAAAATATATGGAAACAGCAAAATTATTAAGGCATTTAAAATAAAGAACTTGTTTGCGTTGGTTCCTATTTTATGACAAAAACTGAAACTTTAGGATATGTTTAGAGAAGAAATCAACTTGGGGAAATAATAAACACGCTAATTTATATCTATAACCCAGGGATGCATTTTCGTAACGAATATTGAATATTTTTCTATGCAAGTTGACAGTACAATAAGGGCAAATATTTTTCCAATTTTAACTTAGATTAGACTAGATTGATATTTAAGGAATGCAGTGCGACCTCTCTTGTTATTACAATACTTCGTTTAACCTGGTCAATAACCCCGTATGGCTACCCGGCCATAGAATCGCCTGAAACTGCAAAGCCGATGAACTTGCTAGGGAGGGCACCCTTTTTCCAATTTCATCTAATTGGAAACTAGTCTTTTTTCCCCTTGCGTTGACCCCTTACCTCTCCAATAAGCATAGCCAGCGCTGTCCAACAACCAGAGCTTGTGTATCTGCAGGATCCCGCTTGTTTAGAGTAAACCCTAGAGATCCTTCGAACTGCTAGCTTATAGCCGTCGCAATTATTGATGTTCTGACAGGACACTGTTCAATAGGTTAACTCGCGGTGGGAAAAATTTCTATCAGAAGGTCTTTGCTAAAAATATATGAAAAAAGGCGAGCAGGAGTTGACAGTCCTTGGCCGAGCTTACGTAGACCCGACTGTCGTGGGAATGGAGTCATATTGTCATTTTCTCTTCCATTACTCGGCATTTGCCAGACTGAGATTAAAGTATCCCGATAGACACACCTTTGGAGAACCTAGCGATATGGCTGAGATTGATAATAATCACCTTAACAAATTTGTCGAAAATTCAAAACGTTTCGTCGATAGGGTTTGTACGGAAAGTAATAGAACTGAGTTGATAAAAAAAATTATTGAACTCATCGTCACAATTCTCTAAAAACTTTCAAAATGGGCTTTTTCTGTGTCGAGCGCTACCACAGGGATTTCTACATTGTCGGTGTTTGTCTCCCAGCACGGTCTTCATCCGCGACCTCTTCCCGGTCCTCCGAAAAGACCTGATGCTATCGAAACACACCATTATTTTGCACACCACTTCTCATCTGGGTAAGCCTGCTTGATCATATCAAACGTCTCTGTCGCAGATTTACCAAGTTTCACACAGAATTTAATCGTGTACCTCTGCTCTAACGAACGCCGCATTTTCGGCTTGCATAACTCACAGAAACACGTCGCGCAAAAATGTTTGTCCTGGCTTTCCACGTGCTCGGAAACAACTGACCAGCCGCTCGTTCATTAACTAGGATTGCCCTACTGAATCCAGTCGGTGCACGCACACTTCGAAGTATAATCGTGGCGGAAGAAAATCTGTCCTATTACTTTCCGAACAAACTCTGTGAGAGGATCTGATCTACTTTTACTAGTTTATGGGTAACACAAAGGACAAACATCTTTCCAAGAGAGATCCATTGATTTTTGGATTAACCCTAAGACCTAAACTATTCTAACCGAGTTAAATAAAGGTGTTTTAGTGAAGCTCATGAGTTGTAATGCGTTCTTTCATTGGATTTAATTTTCCGATAATCTGACTCCTTCTTCTTGCAATTGTGGGGAAATTGAAGAATATGTGCTCAGATGTCTTTGCGTTTTAGTCACAGAAGTAACACAGACCGAATCTGTAAAGATGACACCGGAGTCTGCAGTGACCTGTATAAAACCCTACAAGCTACCTTAATTTGTTTCTGAGAATTAGTTTTTGGACAGTATTTTATTGATCCCTCCCAGGAATAGCCTCGTTTGTCGAAACCCAGACAGTTGTTGAAAGTTACGGTTGCTACACGCATTTTCCCTTTTCTAGTCTTCTCTCGTAAAGTGCGACCCGCAGTGAAGAATGGTCTCAGTTCTATCCTACTAGTTGCGGCAGCCTTACTTGGCTTCCAAGCAATTACAAAAAGATTGGCATTAGACCTCAGAATAAAAAACTTGAAGACCGCATTCTTCCTTTGGAAAATATATTTACAGGTTATTGGGAGCTTTTGGCAAAGGCATGAAGTAAAAACTCATATTTCTAGGCTTTCCAAATGTGTCGATAACAAGACCAACTCTAACACTACAATATAAAAGCTTCGATTTAAACAAAATTATTCCGCTTATAGCGCTTAAACAAGGCAGTTAGTTGAACCGTTTATTAAAATTTGTATGTCACGTAAATTTTGTATTATAATTTGGCTGACCTTGCGATAATTTGGAATATTAGATATGTAAGTATTTCAACGATTTCTGTGGATTGAAGACACAATCTTTTCAATATGCGACTATAAACATATCCCCGTCCTTCACAACTATACAAAAAAAAAATAAAAATAAAAATAAAAACAATAAGAAAAATTAACAAAAATAAAAAATCAAACGAAAAAAGCAAAAACAATAATAAAAAATCGAAGAGTTAAAATAAAAAAAAAAAATTACGAATTATTACTCATAAAAGCTTAAAAAAAGTAGCATGAGCCACTATTGATCGGGAACACCAAAACATGAATAAAGCTGCTTACATTTGTAAATACATATAAAAAATTGCATATTTTCCGTTTCGTTTCTTTTGTTTGCCATTTGCATCTCTTTTTGCTTTGCCTACTAACACATTTTGTCGAATGCATCACTACGAAATTCCGCCACACACTCACTTCACTGGGGCTTAATAAGCGGTCTGTCAATCGGTCAGTCCGTGTGTTAGTCCGCTTGTCAGTGCCAATTTGTGCCCTTTTATAGAGTTGCGTTAAAATTTTTATAGTTTTTACTTTAAAGCATTTTTATTTGTTTTCGAATTTCGTCTGCGCACAAATTCGCACGTTTTGTTATTATCTGAAATTCCATCGTTTGTCGTCACTAACGCACAATGTAAAAATTTGTTTAGTCATTGCTAATTGCATTGGTTTGGTTGGCTTTGCGGACTCTGCGCTTCGTTCGCCGAACAATTTTCAATTGGTGGCTTTTGTGGCCTGCTTCTGGTAAACCCAATTAATAAATATATTCAATAGCAATGTGTTTATTGATTATTAAGCTGTTGTGCGGCATATGTTTCGCCAAAATATGGTGTTTCAAGGACTTCTAGAAAATTCCACGCAAAGTGAAGTGCAAAGTCGCTGACAGAGCTTAATTCATGTTTTTGATTATATTTTTTGTGCACAAGATAGCTTAAATTTAATATTTGTTTAATTGAAAAAAATATGTTCTATAATCGAAATATCTGTGAACTTGTTTCTCGAAACCAAATCCGTGATAACACCTGTTAAAATGCAATATAAAATGATTATGAGAAAAATACAGAAAATGGATGGATGTGTCTGCTGTCTGCCCAAACTGTTCGAAAACTGAACATTAGTATAAATACCGTTACTCTTTAACCAAATTAAAAAAAGCGTTTGGCGTAGTTATCTCTATCACTTCCTACCATCTCGATGCTAAATCGTAATATATAGTTCAACATTAAAAATTTAAGCCTAAAATATAATACATTCCGTTTAACAATATTTAAAGTTATGGTAAGCTTGAGGTGTCGGACCAATAGTCGAGAAGAATAAGGGATCTGATCCTGATAAACACGGATGCATAGCTATACCATAATTACATTTTCAGAACAAAGTCTCATACAATATAAAATCTCTACTTTTCAGTTTACAATTTTAGAGGTGTTTTCGACAAGTTTGTACCATAAAAAAACAGAAGATAGTCCCGAACATCTAAATTTTTCCATCTCTACTAAGATTATGTAAACTTTAAGGTTTAAAATTTAATATAAAATGCAGAAATTCGTCGATCGTCGAATAACAACTCGAGATTTTGCTAAAATATTAAATTTTTCTAACTGGTTTGTGTAGGACTAATTTCAAAGCTTGTCATATGGATTCATCATGTTCTTAAAGAACTAAATTTGTTGCTTTAATGACGGTGATTTGCTTATCGGACTCAAAGACAAGATCCTGTGGTGAAACGCATTTTTACTGGTAAAGAAAAGTGGTTTGTTTACAAGAAAGAAAAAGGGCAAAAGATCATGGTCTAAACAGGTCCAAGTCACTTCAAAGACCGATAGTCACCAAGAAAAGGTTATGTTGTATGTTTGTTGCGATTTCAAAGGGATCGTTTATTTTGAGCTTTTGCCCGTCAATAGCACGATGAATTCTGAAGTGTTTTGAGATCAGCTGGACAAACTGAGTAATGCACTCAAAAGGAATATGCCAGAATTTATCCATAGAAAAGATGTAATCTTCCACTAGGATAATGCGAGACCTCACACAAGTTTAATGACTCGCCAAGAGCTTTAACAGCTTCAATGGGATGTGCTACAACACCCATCATAGTCATCAGACTTCACACTTTCGGACTATTACTAATTCTGGTTTCTTCAAAATTTTTTAGTTGGGAGAACCTTCACTTGGAGCAGTTTTTTGCCTGCAAGGGTCAACAATTTTATGAACGTGAAATCAATTTCTTGCCCGTAAGATGACAAAGGGTATTGAATTCAAATGTAGCACATATAATATCATAAAATGTTTTACACCATAAAAAATTGTGTTTAAATAGCATAAAAAAGAAAATTACTTAGTGAACAACTCAATAATTGAAAATAGTAGAAAAAAAAACTTGAAGAATAGCGTCGACTTTTTATTTATTTGTAATTATAGAAAGAATTAAAGACTTTGTTAAGTAAAATAAAGTTTACTACATTCACAAGTAACATGGGGACATACATATGTATATAACAACTAACAATTTCCAAAACTACTGTACAAACTCCAAAGCTCACAAGCCCAGAATATACAGCAAACTAGCTATTTAAAATTTATTATTTTAGAAAAAAATATTTATTTTTGCTAGCACGTAACAAAAAATATATTCTTTCGTATTAAGGAAGTCATTAAAAATATAATAAAACTAAAAAATATGGCAACTCGTGCAAATAAATGGGCTAAATGGGAAGTTTATTGCAGCTTTAAATGAGCCATTAGTTTCATATGAACACTGAATGAGTTAATTGCAAAACTATTTTTTTTTTATTTACTTATTATGTACTTCACAGTACATGTGTATGTATGTATGTATGAATGTCGATATGTGTATATGCGCAATAATTTTAGCGGTGTTACTTTCAGTTTGTTGCACAATCAATGAAGCAGTGGTACATACGTGCGAAGTTGACCAAAATTTTAGCAGAAATGTGAGAAATTGTATACAAGTATGGAGGTACACATTAGGGTGGGTAAAAAAAAACGATTTTTTTGCTAGATACTCTGAAAATTTGTATGATAAACACCTCTATGAAAGTCAGGGGTGTTGTGGAATCCAAGACAGAATTGCTTAGCTGTCAGAATTGCAAACCAATTCTGATTTTAAATGGTGTCACAGAATCTGATTGGATTTTCGTCTTTTCGAACATACGCAAAACCAATATTCGAACCAGCTGTTTACTAATGTGACAAAACTTGCAAATGAATACATACAAGCAATCCTATAAAAGTTTTTAATGAGTTCCGAATTAAAGAAAGATTTTAAGAGATAACATTTATTGAATGAATAATGAAGCATTTGGGTGTTAAATTTCGTTTTTTCATTTTTACAATTTTTCTTAATTGGCGGACAGGATAGAAAAAAAAAAACTGAACGTCATGGAATTGGGGCAAAGTTTATTATCTTTGGCATTAATATATCGCCTATTTAAACTAAAAAAAAAACTAAGAAAAGTTAAGTTTGAACATACTTATATTTAAAGTAAAATTTTTTTTGACCAAAATCTGTTTTATTTTTTCAAATTTTAAAAAAATTTTTTAAATTTTTATTTTATACTTTCCCAGTTTAACTTGAAAATAAGTTATTCAAAAATATAAATCTCTTTGAATTTTTTGTTTCCGATAGAAATCGCACATGCGGATAAGCATCTGGCAAATGTAAAAGATTTCGTATCAAAAAAATTTTCCGGATGATGTTTAAATACATAAGTATATAACTATAAATCCTAGAAATTTCGCTTCAATCAATTATTTCTTTCCTTCCCAAAACCGATTTTTTTAAGCCTCTAAAAAAGGCTAACCTCTTAAATATCGGCATTTTCTTTCAAAAACTCAATAATTAAGACATTTCGTGTTTTATTCTTATGTTTTCTCATATAGAAATAAAGATAAATTAATTCGTAACATTAAAATAACTTGATTTCTTAACTGGCATTTCAAATCTGTCTGACTATCTTCTTGATTTGTTTCTGACAGCAAAACCGATAAAATTGGTTTCCGTGACACCCAAAACCGATACAAATTCTGTTTCGAATATCAAACCAATAATATCTGAATTCATGACACCTACTGCTTTTTTTGATCGGTTTCAATTCTGATTCTGATAACTATCAGACTCCACAACACCCCTGAGTATCACCAAGTATGAGAAGAAAAATTCATAACCTAAACTCTAACTGGTTCGCAATTTTAAATTACACATATTAGGGTGGGCACAAAACAAAATTTTTGTGTTAGATATTGTGAAAACTTGTTAATAGACACCTTTATGAAAGAACACCATGCGAAAAAAATATTCGTCTCTTTTGACCCACCCTAGTACATTTATTTCTTTATATGCAAATATGCATACATACATTGTAAGCCCTATTTTTAGAGCCATAAATAATGACATTGCAGTTTGTGAAAATGTAAGCATACAAATATATTTATATATGTTAATACATAAGTAAGTGTGTGCCATTATTAATGGGAATTTGTATGCATTGTTGGTATTGACACAGACACTTATACACATAAGTACGCTGACATAGTTCGCTTGAACTTTTGGGCAGGTGCTAAAAAGAAAGTTGAAATCGATGTTGTTCCCCGTTCGCTTTTACCTTGTTTTCGCATTTCGGCACATTACATGCAGCCGAGAAAGAAAAAAAATGAAATGTGCCCAATTAACAGATGACTCAGCATGAGTAAGGGCAGGGAGATGCAAAAAAAAAAAAAAATGCTGAAATTATTTAAAACGAAAGCGATTTAAACAAATTAAGCACTAAATCATGGATTATAGCCAATAGCGGGCAATTCAATTTGACAGGAAAAATAAAGATGATATTATTAAGAGGCGAAAAAAGAAGCGCGTTTTCATTACACTGAGAAAAGCGAAATTCAAGAGCGTAAATGTACTCGAGTAGCTCCTTAGCAGTAGATTAGTAGTTCTTAGGCTCTGCTGGATTATAAAGTTATGATCAGAGAATGTCTTTTAGAAGTGAAATCTTTTCACTTAATCGAGATCAACACAACAAAGTTTCCCTCTTAAAAACTAACAAAAAAAAAAAATCTTTGCTTTCGGTGTAATGCAAAATTTTCCAAAAAAACTTTAAAAAGTTAACATAAAAAATCACCCAAATTGACATAACATCGTGATGGTTTTATCACCGTGACTATACAAATCGAATACATAAGTACCGTACCTCCCTACACTTCATGACATAAGCTTCGGCATTTGAATGCTCAAATCTCAGCGCTAATACACCAGCAAACTGTTAATCGATCATTTAAGGCAAACATTTGTTGTTAATTGAAATGTTAAACAACTCTACAACAAAAATAAGCACATTATGTGTGTATTAACAAAAACAAATAAACAAATAAATTGCAAAGAGTTGAAAGGAAGAAAAAAAGAAAGGGCTAACATAAATATTATATAGCCATGAAAGTAAAAGTTTTTTGGCGCAGAAGCGAGTGAAGATGTTAAAGAAAGATACGGCGAGAAGTGACGTGATAACGGGGAATAAGGTTACCAGGCGAAACAAAGAACAAAAAATTATTAACTAATAGATAAAAGGTGAACTGTTAAAAATTTTTACAAGAAAAAAAATTACAAAAAAAAAAAAAAATAAGGAAAGTGAAAAATTTTAAAAACAAAGAAACGTAAATAATTTTTTCCAAAAAAATTAAGTTTAAAATTAAATTAAATTAAACATTTAAAAGAAAAAATTAAAAATTTTGTTGAAACAATCTGATTTTAAAACTAAAAAATAAAAAAAAAATAAGCAATGTGAGAAATAAAAAAAATATTTTTTTTTCAAAAAATGTTTAATCAAAATTTTAAATTAATAAAAAAAAAAGAAAATAGCTTTTTTCAAACAAGTTTTAATTTTTGTATAGTAATGTGAAAAATATAAAAAAAATATACATACATACATATGTAAAATAAGTAAAAAAAATAATTATTCTCAAAAACTGTTTAAATTTTTTTGATTTTTTTTTCACATTTTATACAAAAGTTAAAAAATTTTTTTAATTAATATTTAATTTTTTTTTAATATTTTCTTTTTTACCAGTGATTTATTTTCTTTATTTTTTGTTTTATATTTTTCACATTATTATACAAGAACTAAAAATTTGTTTGAACAAATTTATTTTCATTAAAAAAAAATATGAAATGTGAAAAATATTAAAAAAATAAAGAATAAATTTTTATTTAGTAATTTTCGTTTTTTTTCAACGTTTGAAATAATTATGTTAAGTTAAAAATATTAAGAATTTTTTTGAAAAGATATTTAGAAATAAAAATAAAAAAAATTAACTGAAAAAATTATTTTCTGTTTTCTTCGTCATTTCTAATTTTAAAAATGATTTGTTTTAAAAGGAAATTAATTTTTTTTAATATTTTATTTTATTTATTATTTTTTCTATTTTTAAAATTAAATAAAATTTTGTTAAAAAAAAAAATAATTTTCGTTTTTTTTTTATATTTTTTATTTGTATAATATTTTTTTATATTAGAAAAAAACCAAAAAAATTTTTTTTAATATTTAACTATAAAAAAAATTTTTTTTTTCGAAGAAGCCTCGTACATTAATATTTTTATTATATATTTATAATAACATTTCTTTCGTTTAGAATAACAGAAAAGTGTGCTTTGCGTCAGAATTCTATTTGAAATTGATGCCAAATGTAATTACATACACGCATATAGTATATAAATGGTACGTGTGCGTGTAATTGAAATTTTATGTGCTAAGTATAATTAGCTAATACTAACCGGCGTAGTCCGCATGACAGCTGAGTAGCAGAATAATGTGTAGCAATAATGTGGCAACAACGTTGGTGTTGTATTTGCGGCAAATCAACCACATTTTATATAAATTCGAGGTTTTATGGCGTTTATTCTCACAAATATCGTTGTGTTGGTATGGAAATTGTTGCTATTTTTTATTTATTTATTTCCTTTTCTTAATACTAGTAATTGGTTTGTAAGATGGCCCACTTAGAATTAATATTTTTTTATTTTAAGTTATTCGTCTCGATTTGAAGGTAGTGCGGCGTGTTGTCAGCTATTTAATTTCAGTATGCACCTTTACACTATAAATACTTTTTTTATTTTTGTTTTAATAGTTAGAAGAGTTATAGAAAGAACAGCTGCAAGTAATAAAGCTTCTGCAACAATCAAATATACTATTTTAATTTGACAATAAACATCAGGCTCAATCAATGTTAGCAAATCTTTAGTGCGATGTTGATTTAATTGATATTAGTTAATTTTTTCAATTATGCAATTTATTGTTTTTTTAACGTTACGCAGTTTTTGTATAAAAAAAAATCATGTAAACTTTTATATTTTTTAATTAATTTTTCTGTTATTTACATTTATTATTTAAATTAATTTAATACAGTAATTTTCAAGATATTTTTAATTTTTTTTGGAAATTACAAAACTTTTTGTCAAATAATAACTTTAACATGAAGAAAACCTCAGACGAATGTCATCGTATTTTGGTGGTTCTCTAACTGAGCAAACGTTTTGTGCGGGCAAAAAAATTATTTGACGATGAGAAATGTCATTATTTAATGAAGATTGTTGTCAAACACAAAAGGAGCCACAAGAATTTTGGAAGTCACTCAAGCATACATTTCAAAATGTTTAAAAGCAGCCAGATACATTCAAAAGCCAGAAATTGAGTGCTACATAAAATGAGTTTAAGCCAAGGAATGTTGAAAAACGATTTTGCATTATAGAAATGCTGTTTGAATGATACAAAAAAAATCGTTTTTTTATCGCACTGTAACTGGTGATAGAAAATGAATCCATTACGGTAATCGTAAATGCCACAAATCATATGTGAAATCAGGCCAACTAGCCAAATCAACGGCAAAGCTGAATATCCACGACGTCAAGGTAAATGCTCTTTATTATGGACTTCTTAAGCCTGATGAAATCATTAATGGAACACGCAATCGGCAAGAAGGCATCAAACTTAAGCGAGTGATTGGCATAAACGTCAGATATTTGCAACTAGACATGAGGCAATAAGTTTCCAACATGACAACTCAGCCTCATGTTACAAGACCGGTTGAAAACTATTTGGAAAAGAGCGACTAGGATATTTTGCTACATAGGGTTTATAGCATGGAACTTCCTCATTCCAGTAGACGTAGAACAACCTCACTGGAATAGTGTATAAAAAATTGGCTTGAATCATATCTGACTGTGAAGAGGTCGCAGTTCCTTGGCGATGGAATACACAAATTGCCAGAAAGATGGGAAAATGTTACATCATTAGATGAATAATACTTTGATAAAAACAAAAAAAAAAAAAAAACTTTTGAACATATTTTTCTTAACTTTGAATTTTATTTTATTTTTATTTTTATTTTTATATTTTTTTTTTGATTTTTAGATAATATAAAAATTATTGTTCTTTATTTATGATAACTTCTTGGTGTATAATAATTAACATTTTATTTATATTATTTATTAACTTTATTTCGTTAATTTCACTTTATTTTAATTTCAAGTTAATTTTATTAAATTTTTTATTTTATTTTATTTTTTGTTTTTTAATTTAATATAATTTATTTTATTCTAGAAAAAGTTAAATAGTTTATTTTATTTAATTTTTATAATTATTTTTTATTTTTTTAATAATTTTTTTTTAAATATTTTTTGTTAATTTTTTTATTTTTTTTTTTTAATTTCAATTAAAATTTTTTATTTTACTAATACACTAATTCAAGCGAAATTTTTTTATATAGCGTCAACCAATAGGCATGACAGGATTTTGACTGTTAGTGGCGGTCATGTTTGTTGATAAAATTGTGTCAAATTTTGTCAGTGTGTTCAGGATTCGTCATTTCATCATGTCACATTTCACTTTGGTAAAATGCTTGGAAATTGTCAAAGATAATTACGCAAATTCACGTTCTCTGAAAAATCCGGAAATCCGAAAAGTAATCTACTCCAATGAGACCCATTTCTCTTCAAAAGGCTTCGTCAACAAATAAAATTGTCGGTATTGTGGTGAGTCAAATCCTCGTGTAATTCAGGAAAGCCAATTAAATTAAAAAAAATTGACAATTTGATGCGATTTGTGGTATAATGGCATGGAACTTATATCTTTCAAAGTGAGACAGAAAATCTTGTTATCATCAATAGAGAGTGCGATGAAATTGACGCGGACGATCTCTATTTTCAACAAGACAGTGCGTCGCCTCATACAATATTTCACGTTTAAATATGGAAACATTTCATGCGAAATTCGGCGAACCGTTAATTTAGAGAAATGGCCCAGCCAAATGTTCGTCAACAACAAGCGATTTAACGTCTCTAGATTATTTTCTCTGGGATATGTTAAATCAAAAGTTCACGCCAATCAACCATCAACGCTATAACAGCGCGAGGACAAGATTCAGCGCACTGTAGCTGAAATTCAGCCCAAATGCTGCACCGGGTCTTCGAAAATTGTCCGACAATTTATTCAAATTTTAAATGGGGTAAAATTATTTGTGTGAAAAAACCGAAACAGAACTCATTTTGACCATTTGACAAATTTGAGTGTTATATTTCGTTATAACATCACGTTGTGCTTATTGGTAGACCGTTTATTATTGCCTTTTAATGTACATTTCATTTTCTACTTTACTTTTATTTTAGTAAAAAATATATACTATGTTTATATTCCAATTTATTTTTTTATGTCACAGTTTTTTTTTGCTTCATTTAATTCAATTACGTAAATATATCTTATCACCGTTATCACACAAAGTATTTCACTTTCGACTTCGTGGAGTTGTAAGTACGTAATCCACATTTAAATACCGTAAAGTAATTGCAATAGCACTGTAACCACTGATAAGAGACAAACAACACGCTTAACCAACGCAACGTGAGTTTTGGTTTAGTAGTTCATCATTTTTTGCCGCTCCACGCGCCTTTGCCATGCCAATGACTTTTATGGCCCATGGAATGGGGTTAATTAAAACGAGCACACGGCGGCGCGGTGACAGCCAGATTAAGGCAATTCGACGTAATATAGTTGATTTCCATTCACAAGTAGCTACACACAATTATATATATATTGATACATGTATTCATATACTATATACTTTATAAGTATGTATTTGTTTGCAAGTTATTTAAGTTTACAACAAAGCGGTCGCTTGCCTTAACATGGCCGTGTTACACTTTTTCAACATTTCTATTTGTATATGACAACTACAACTTCAACTTCAACTTCAACTGCAACTACAACATACAAAAAATTCGAGAAAAATGTATGAAATCAATTATGTAACAGAAGGCAATGCGCCGCTTTATCACTGTTACTAGTTACCGGCGCTTAAACTTGAATTGTAACTGTCTGTCTGTCAGTTGGTGGGTCAAGGTACGCTTATCGCGGCGCTTTGTTTAGGGCACTCTGCTTCTTAACATAACAGTTATCGCAACCCGGCACACATGCAGGGAAAAACACATAAAAAAATATGTTTATTTATATATGTACATTAGAGCGGGTCGATTTACAAGGAGAAAGAAAACGGAAATGACGGAAGATTTGCTTATGCGGGAAATGTTCTACGGATCATTAGGAACAAAATTGTCTAATAAACCATGGGTCTAAAATCATTTTCGAGCGTTTTTTATGCGAAACTTTTTGGGGTTTAAAAAAATTTGTTCGTCAGTTTTTGCGATATCCGAATGAAATTGAATACGTAGGCACATTTTGATATTATATTGATTATTTTTTGAAATTGGCAAGTTCGGACAATTATATCACATATCTCCCAAACAACGGGTTATTCAGATTTTTTAAACTTCGTCTTAAAAATCGCTTGTTCGAAACCGGTTTGAGACCGAAGTTGGTCAGAATGATCACTGGAACATTTCTCGCCTAGCGATTTAAAAACAAAAAATCGACCCGCTCTAATGTACATATTTAAGTAGGCGTTATAGATCTATAATCTATTAAGTTGTTCAGAATGATCTCTGGATAGCAATTTTATATAAAAAAAATGGAAAAATAGAAAAAAATCAACCCGCTCTAATGTAGTATTGCTGGCGTTTGAGACCCATAGTCTGTTAGGCAAAGTTATTCAGAAGGATCCGTAAAACATTTCACGTATAAAAATTTTATTTAAAAAAATTTTATAGAAAAAAAATCGACCCGCTCTAATGTAGTATTGCTGGCATTTGAGACCCATTATCTCTTAGGCAAAGTTGGTCAGAATGATCTGTAGAACATTTATCGGATGGCAATTTTACATAAAAAAAAAATTGAAAAAAAAATCGACCAGCACTAATGCACATATGCTTGTAGGCGTTTGAGACCCATAATCTTTTAGGCGAAGTTAGTCAGAATGATCCGCAGAGCATATCTCGCATACCAATTTTATATAAAAAAAGTTTATAGAAAAAAAAACGACCTACACTAATGCACATACGCTTGTAGGTGTTATGTGACTACGCGCATGCGCCTAGTTTACAACTTTTACAACTTCACACACACGCATATTCGTTTGCCGCACTCGCTTGCCTTGATGCCCACCAGCCGCGATGCTGTAATATAATTTTTTGGTCATTGGTCTCTAACAATTCCGGCTTAAGTGGGCAATTTGACAGCTGGTACAACGAGTGGCCCAGAGGCTTGCAGCCACTTTACCGGAGCCGCGTTTCAGAAACAAAATATTTATTATTTAAATAGTTTTAAGCGTAATATTTTTGCGTTTTTTATTTTATTTTTATTGTTTTTAATTTAATTTTTATTATTTTTTAAATTTATTTCTATTGTTTTTAATTTTATTTTTATTAATTTTATATTTTATTTCCATTATTTAAATATTTAATTTTATCATCGTTTTTTTGTAATATGAATTTTGCTCTTGTTTTAGTAGTAATTTCACCTTCACCGCACTGCGGATATGCATGTCATTTGCACTTTTCTTTTACTTTTACTTTCGCATTCACGTTTTGTCTTCGCCGCCGCGTTCACTCTCGCTTATTTCGCTTGCTTTGCCGTCTTTTCGGTCTGCGCGTTTTTGTGGCCGTCGCGTTTGCGCACTCAAAACTGTCTGTTCGCTGTCGGCCAACTTTTGCTTTCGTTTGCCTGTGCCGCCACAGCGCGGCGCTCAGCTTTGGATTGTAAGTTTTTCAATTTGGCGAAAAGTTTACGGTTTGCATGAGATTTTCGTACGCGACGCTTTTTGCCACCGCTCAGCGCACCGCTTCAATGATGAGCGGAATGAGCTTACAAAATGTGAACTACTGAATTGCCAGCTGTGAGCTGCGAGCTTGGCACACGCTCAAGGGGTTGTCTCGAGTGGCGCCCATCGCACGCTATGCATGGTATTCGTGTGAATAGAAGCAAAAAACGAAAAACTTAAGCGACGAACTTGATTTTGGGGAGTGCACGTGTACTTGAGCGGCGAAAACCTTATGAGTGTTAATGAAGTTGATAATATGTTTGTTTAGCGAATAAAAAATAATTGTGCTGGAATGATATAGCTTAATAAAGTGAGCTTTGTGGATGGAGAGATATAATTTTGGAAAAAATAATAAAAATATATTTTTAAATGTCATACATATCGTCACTTAAAATGCAAAACAATGTATCATCAAAAAAAAATTGAAAATCGTTGTCAGATGTAATAACCAATATTTAATCATTTTTTAACGAAAACTTTAATTATGTTTCAACATGAGTATATAATAACCGATATATAACCATTTTATAACCCAAACTCAAAGTGTATGAGTGTATAATAACCAAAATATAACCATTTTATAACCTATAATGAAATTTTTTTCAATATGAGTGTATGATAACCAAAATATAACCATTTTATAACCTACACTAAAATTTTTTTCAATACGAGTGTATGATAACTGATATATAACCAATATATAACCAAAACTCAAATTGGGTTTCAATAATACTGGTTGCTATTATATCGTTTTTCCTTCGCCTGTTAACTTATGAAAAGTGATGTTACGTTATTTTGCATTTTAGGTGACAATATATTTTAGCAGTAAAAATCATTACAATGCATATTTTCTCTATAAATTTTTATTAGAAAATTTTCAGTTTGTATTATTTACAGCTGGTTTAGATATATTCAGTTCCACATCAATAATTGGACCCTTGGCGAATGGCGCGAACGCTTCAGTTTCCAAAAAGTAGGAGCCGGATGCACTAAAAAAAAAATTCAGTGAGCATTTATAAATGTTTATTTCAAAATTTTAATTTTTTTAATGTTATTTAAAAACAAAATATTTATCTTCTTCTTTATTTGCCAATTCGTATTCGTATATTGGTGATCATATAACATTTAATAATATGTACAATATTGAAATATTTATATTTTATAAAATTTTTAATATTAAATTAAATTTTCTTTTTTTTTTTAATTAAAATTTTTTTTAATTTTTTTTATTTTAAATTATTTACTTATTTTATTCTCTTATGTTTTTTTTTAACTATTTTTCAATTATTATTCATTTTTTTAACTTTTTATTTATTGTCAGGCTTAGTTTAATTTTCATCTATGATTTAGTAAAATTTCTTCTTTCTTTCATAACGTCACTTAAAATGTAAAATAACGTATCACCAAAAAAATCGAAACTAATTTTTTTATAGTTTTCGATTCAATTGATCACATTAAATAGACGTAGGTTCCCCTGTCAGATATAACCAATATATAACTATTTTATAACTAATTTATAACCGAAACTCGAGCAATAAGCGTGGTTTTTAATTTATCGCTTTCCTTGGTCTATAAACTTATGAAAAGTGATGTCACGATCTTTTGCATTTTAGGCGAGGGTGTATTACTTTTTTCTCTGATTTTTTACTCACTCAGTAATTTTTTTTCAGACACTGACTTTAAGCCTGATAAACTGATTAGAAAATAATGATCAGATTTCTCAAACATATCCTAGAGTTATTCCTCAAAAATTTTATAAAAATGGAATATTTATTTCACATAGTTAGAATGATTCGGTTTAAGTCACTATGCACCGCTTTATTCGAAAGCTCTTGCCTTTCTGAAAACGATTTCCCGTTCCTATTCTCACAAAATTGGAACGTCAATGTTCACACGCTTCTTTTGAAACACTAGTAAAATTATTTGCTTATACGGGAATAGGTAATAATCAGTTGATGGCAGGTACGGGCTATAATGTGAATACACAAGAACCGCACACTCTAGGAGCTTCTAGTGAGTCACTATCGAGGTGAGTGATCTGCCATTGTCCTTTTGGAATGGAATTGCTCGCCTATTGGCCACTGATGACCACTTCAGGGAGATTGCTTTCTTTAAACGGCTTAATTGTTGACAGTACAGATACGAGTTAAGAATTTATGCAAATTCCACTTAGCTGACCGTCAATCGTGTCTTCGTCAAAATTTGCGACGATTACTGTGACCGTTTTCACTTGAAGTTGTCATAAGGGGTTTACATTTTAGGATCTATAACTATCCCTTTCAGATATGTATCGAGTTTGCTGCGATTCAACAGAAATTCGGTGTATGAGGTTTTTTTGCCTTAACACGTGTGGCACCTACATATCCGCTTTCCATAGCCTTATTTAAATTGTTCTAAAGAGCTTTGGCAATGTAATGCGCTTGAAAAATCGAAACAGTTGTTACATTATAGTCAGACTCGACGATTACAATTATTTAATCGATATTTTCGACAATTGGACTTCCAAAGAGTGATGCATATTTGACATAAAAATTAGGGAAGCGGAGTGGATGAAACCGAAATTGAGCCTGATTGACTACTACGGCATCGGAATCGTAAAGAGTTATCACATCAATTATTGTCGAAGAAAAATTGTAAAATATGGCCTATTTTCTTTTTGTTGGTGACCATGCGCATGCTCAAAGAACACTCAGTCAAGCAATCCAAAAATGGCCTGTGAAGTATTTTTATTTGGAAATCTTTACAGTTATCGACAATAAAGAATTAATTTCGAGGTATGATGCCGAGTTTACAGTCCTTGCCCGAACAAAAATCCGTGTCCGTTCTGATTCGCTCCGGTTACTAATGCGAGCTCTCACACATCGACGGAAGCAACGCCTGTTTGAGCACCTAAACCATCGATTTGATGAATCATTCACTGTATAGTCTTGAATGACTTGGCACCGAACTACTTTTTTATTTCCGTACGTAAAAGAAAAACTAAAAGGGCAACGTTTTTCGACACCTGAAGAGGCGGTTGATGATGATGCTTTGGAGATCTTAGGGTATCTGACCTGAGGGGCAAAAATGCTTCGCTAATTGGTTTCAATGTTTGCAAAAGTGTATTGAGATGAATGAAGAATATTTTGAAAAATAATAAAGAGAATTTCGATACTAGTAATAATTGATTTTGCTCTCTAATCCCGAAATATAAAAAGCAACCTAAGTCAAATCCTTTGTTTTTAACATAATGCAATTATTATTATTATTTTTTTTTTTTAATTTAAATTTTCATTTAAATTTCTTACGAAATCGTATATTGATTAAAATGAATTTATTTGGAATGATTATGATTAATTTAATTAATTTTGGATTAATTGAAGTGTTTTATGTTTACTTTACTCACTTTTTAGACACCTTTCTTGTATTTATTTAAAATGATTATGATTAATTTAATTAATTTTGTATTACTTTAATTGTCTTATGTTCACTTTACTCACTTTTTAGACACGAAATAGCCCATTTGAGTGTGTGGCATGTCGGCATATTCGCGACACTGCTGCATGACGAATTTCAGCCACTCACCACACTGATAAGACCAGAAACCGCGATTACTAGCAATCGATTCGGCATAGTAAAGCGGTGCACGAAAGTGATTGCAATTACGTAAGCCTTCAAGAATTTAGAAAATAAAGTTAAGAGAACATGCAAATGAGAAACGCGAGACTTACGGCCGTCCTGCACAATATTACAACCAGGCTGAAAGAACTTATCTAAATTTGGATAGAAATCGGCATGGCCACTGCGATCCAAAGTCGAATAGAAGAACGGATCTGTGTGTATGACATCGACAAACTCGGCATCGGAGGCATCAAGCTTCTCGCTGCGATTATAAGTAACGAAGGCGGGACCAGCGGGATCCAAACCTACAGAGAAATGTAATCAAAGATGGAAGACGTAGTTTGTTAAGTTTTATTTGCAACACACCTGTTATGCGTCGCAAAGGTTGCTTCACACTATTCGCCGACAAACCGGCGATCTGAGCGCCCAAGCTGAAGCCAATCAAATGTATATCTTTATCCATATAAATGCCACGCTCAATTAAATTATCCATTAGCTGCGCTAAACAGCGTGCGACGACGCGCGCATTGCTCACCGCCCACGGGTAGTAGCAGGGAAATGCCGCCAGCCTGCTATAGTCCACTGAGATCACATGTACTCGCTGGGTGCGCAAGAGCACTGGACGCGATTCGAGATTCGGCGAAGCATACCGGTTACCGTTAAAGCCGTGTATGAGAATTTTCAAAGGCCAGCGGGGTTCAAAATCGGCCTTTATGAGATTTAGTGGATCTAAGAGCTGTGGTTCACTTGAGATGCTGTGGATTTTTTTTATATTTTATTTTATTCACGCAGAGTTTAGTTTCATGCACTCACTTTTTGTAGAGCCAAAATTGTATATGCTCATTGGGACACTCATCGCGCACATAAATACAGTCGAAGGGAAAGGTGGCACGGATCTTGGCGGCAGCCGGAAGAACTTTAACGGGGTTAAGCGGTAAAAATTGAAAATATCAAAAATTTATATAACAAGTCAATTGAAATGTATCCGGCCTGACACGTAGATGGCGCTGCTAGAATTAAATCCATATGAGTTTTAGTTAACCCTAACCTTCAGAAGCCGCGTGTGTAAATTTGAAGGTTTTCGGATTATTAGTTTGTGACTTACGTCATTTTGAGTGAAACTACTTTTGTTATTGTGGAAAAATTCATAATTTCGAGTCTTGATAAAATATAGTTTTTTGAAGGGAAAAAATATAACTGAAGCAAACCCTTGGCTTAATGATGAGGTTCCGAACATTGTCCTAGACAAATCAATCATCTAAGATTGATCTGCTCAGTAAGTACGTGGTAAAATCAGCAGCGAAGCCGGTGAACGCGGTAGACGACCAAATGAGCTTGTTGCCGACGAAAACATCAAAAAATTCCAGAAAATAACTTTGAATGACCGTAAAATGAAGTTGTTCGAGCTAGCAGGCACTCTAAAGATATCAACTGATTGTATATGTACATCATATCATTCACGAATATTTAAGTATGAGAAAGCTCTGTGCAAAGTGGTTGCCGCTCGAGCTTACTTTTGACCAAAAACAACGAGGAGTTGATGATTCGGAGCAGTATTTGGAGATGTTAAAGCGTAGTAGACCCGACATTTTGCATCGATATGTGACAATGGATGAGTCATGGCTCCATCATTTCACTCCGAAGACCAATCGACAGTCATCCACAGCTACAGACGCCTGGCAATCTTATGGCGTCTATATTTTACAATGCGCAAAACGGCCGCATTAGAAAAAAAAAAAACGCGACTTCACCAAAACAATGCATAATGTTATAAGTCAGTGAAAACAGTGGCTAAAATTCTTGATTGGATTTCGAATTACTTTCGCATCCACCGTA
The DNA here is from genome assembly GCA_027475135.1 of Bactrocera correcta. Taxonomy (NCBI): domain Eukaryota; kingdom Metazoa; phylum Arthropoda; class Insecta; order Diptera; family Tephritidae; genus Bactrocera; species Bactrocera correcta. The sequence goes on from CM050325.1 coordinate 71,492,751, forward strand.
TTCTCAATACGTGACACACAGCGACTGATGCCAGTACTCAGATCTAAGAGAAATGCTCGTGGAGAACAAATTTCCGTCAAATGAAGCGGTGGTCGCCGAAACTGAGGCTTATTTTGCACAAAAATTTTTTAATGGTATGCCGGGGACTTTTCAATTGACCTGTTTTATATACCACATACATATATATTTCAAATAAATATTACTCACTTATAGCCGCGATAATTACGCACAGACAACTAATTTCACAACTCATATTTTTAATTTTTAATTGATAAATGCCACACGCCGGCAGTAAAACCGTTAACTTTATACACATTAATATGCTAATCGTACCCTCATAATTACTGGTAATGAAATTCCTACGCGAATCATCATTGAAACACATATTGAAAAGCCGTTATCAACACCCAGCTAAAGTCCAGGGTCAATTTCGATTAAATCCACATAATGAGTAAGACTTTAAATTTTTTATTGTTTAAATAGCTAATTGTTATAAATATTTACACAAGTGCGAACGCCTTAAACTAAAGTATGTGGTATTATTTTAGGTAAAAACAATTATTTACTCATTTAAATTAACTTCCTTTTTAACCACGCGGAAATCTTTTGTACTTAAATATTTGTCACATTCAACTAAAATCGGGCGGTACGTTCACATCCATGCCATATTCGGCGCCGTAGCGTAGAAAGCGACACATCAGCAACTGATCGCAAGCCTCTTCGTTCAGCATATCGAGATCGTAGTTTGCGCGCCAATTCGACTGCTGTTCTGGCAGTTTGTCTTGCATACGGCCGAGCGCGAAAGGTGTCGAGTTCGAGGTCTTGAGAAAGTATATGCCTGTGAGGCTACAAACATATTATGTTTAATGGTGTCTTTAATTTTTTTTAGGTGTCTGCTGTTTTTTTACCTTTCGTCAATATGATAGCCCATCCTGGCATCATTCGACTCCACGCTGCATATATTTAGCACGAAATAAAGCCAATTCGTACAACGGCTGCTCCAGAATTCTTGTTTCGGATTGATAGATTCGGCATAGAAACGTGGTGCGCGTTCGTGATTACAGCTACCGGGTTCTTGAAACAGAGAGATATAAAAATCGGGGTAAAAACTTTGAAGGAATTGGTGCCGTAGAGGTCAGAAGAAAGTGTCTCGTGTTTCGGAAGGTTTTTGTCGGACCTACTTTATCGAAACATAAGGGAAGTTTGAAAAACTGTTTAAAGATCTCTACACCTGATAGACTAAATTTCGGAGAACACTTCTTAACATAAATTCCGATAACTTTTATTTGGTAAGAGTAATCGAAAGGTATGAACCATGCTAAAATTCAACTCTGATATCTAGCATCAGAGTATTTTGATGTAGAGACAAATGTGGTCTCAAAATTAAGGTACGTACTTTTAACTCACGTGAAAGCATTGGCATAGACCTCAACCGTGGTAAAACACAACTCTTATATGAAGCTGCAGTTGAGATTTTTAATACAGATACCAATGTAGCCTCAGAAGTTTGTTCGGTTAACAGATTTCTGAGTCAGAAGAGAGGAAACCAACAAAAACTAAAGAGCTTAACGAGCTTCTTCTTTTGCTTCTTTACTGGCACAGGCACCGCTTACGCGATTATAGCCGACGAGCTTCTATACCATTTCGAAATATCCAAATCCCTTATAAGCCTACAAATTCCATACTCTTGATTCCACTTAGCACTTATTTCAACACATACCAGCCTCCACTTCACAACCGGGCTGTATATAACCGAAATTCGGATAGAAGTCCACATGACCCATTGGATGCATCATACCACGCCCTAGCACATCAGTATGTATGACGTCCACAAAATCCGCATCATCTTTACTCAACTTGCGTTCGTTGCCAGCGGTGATGAACAGCGGCTTTGCCGGATCCAATCCTAGAAAGAAGCTTCCAACTAAAGTTTAAATGCGTCACAACAACAATATGCCGCTCACCAGTTATGCGTTGCAATTTCTTCGTTACATAATTCGCCGTTTGACCAGCCACTTGTGCGCCCAGACTAAAACCAATCACGTGCAAGTCCTCATTTTGCACGATACCTTGATCGACCAGGTTGTTGATCAATTGCGCCAGACAACGCGCAGCCAAAGGCAGATTTTGCACAGCCGAGGTGTAGCAAGGTTCGCGCACTAGTGGACCATAATCGGGCGAGATGACATAGACATCCTCATGCTGCAGCAGCACTGGTCGTATAAAGGTGTTCGGCGCAAAGTCACGATGTCCTGTATAGCCGTGTATGAGTATTTTGACGGGTCGACGCACGGGAAAGTCGCTTTTTTGTAGACTGAGTGGATTTAGTTGGACGGGTGTATTGGCTGTTGCGCTAGAAAATATGGCGATTTTCACTTTTTTCTAACTAAAATGCACTTTTCACTCACTTTGTGTACAACCAGAAGGTGACATTCTCGTTGGGGCACTCACTTTGCGCGACAAAACATTTCGGATCGAAGAGACCCTGTATCGGGTTGGCGCACAATGAATTCTGACAAACTAAAAGAAAACGGTTTTTTTATAAATTACTAAATAATTTTACACAGCTGATTTCACATTACTTTGCAATATAATAACCGTTAGAATGGCGTTGAAAGCGCGCATTTTTCAACGTAGAACCTGTGCCAACAAGGAACGCGGTAGTTTTAGAAATGCCACACAAAATGCAGTGTTTGGCGTGTTTATAGCGCGACACACGATTTTCACATTTATTTGTATATAATTTGGAGCGACGACATTTATTATCACATAGCTGTAAAAATGCGCAATCGACCCACTGAGCTTACAAATTATGTTTGTTAATTTTGCTTTTGTTGTTATTTTTTTTTTTTTTTGTTTTAACAAACTTTTAACACTTTCTATTACAAGTCTAAGGTTTTTTGTTTTTATTTAAATAATTTTAATAAACCACCCACATGCCATTGGTACCCCCAATGGAGAAATTTAAGTGGCTCAATGTCAATTTGATTTCGCCATGGCTGTCAACATGTCGTCGGTATGCGGGCTTAGTGGTTTCTTTTACCTATATTTTTGCATTGAGTGCAGTGTGTGAAGGTGTCTCTTTTTGTAGGTATCAACTATTTTCATTACATTATTTTATAATTATTTATATATGAGCTTTGAAAGCAGAAAGAATTTTAGTGAAATTTGGAACATTTGTATTTTTAGTAATTAAAAACAGGGTCGGATAGACAGTTTATTGTAATATTGGGAGATTTAAGGAATTATATACACTTACAACTCAGAAAAAACGTGTTTTGTCGTGAACTTTTTTCTTAGACATTTACACAACGTACATCTGTACTTAGCGATAGTCAAGTGGCACTTAAGGGGGTATTCTAGTCTAGAAATTAAAAAAAAATCGATTTTTTGTTTTTTATATTTTCAAGGTTGGTAGGTAGGAGTGCAGCCCTATCGGGCTCAATTAGCACTGATGTGCCATTTTGATACACTATTCGTAGAAACCTCCTGTGTCTGTTATTACGTTTCACCTACTCTCTCAAACCATTTTGAGATTTCAATGAAACTACTTATGTCCGATATGCTTTTAGTGGAAATCCATTCAAGATTTGGTGCTTGGTGGATTCCGAGTGCTTTGTGTCGGATCTGTGCTAGAGCTGGGCATTCGCAGAGAAAGTGGAAGATTGTTTTCTTGTTCCCTGCTACATATATTTTCAAAGTTTAACTATTGAAGAATATGTGTACAAGAGAATTTTTCAAAATTCAAATTATTTTCGGAGATATGGGCATTTTTCAGACCCGGCATCCTAAACTTTACGCGAAACTTTAAACGCGTTTTTCTCAAAACTGACTTTTTCGGAACGATGTCCACGATTTCTCAGGTTCTACTGGACCGATTTACTTGAAATTTTTATAGAGTATTCTTTATAAGTTTGTCTATAGTTGGAACTAGCCCCATCCCAAAATTTTTATTTTTATTATTTTTAAAAAATTCGAAATAGTCAGAAGAAGTGTTAAAAAAAAATTTTTAGGCAGTCGCCATTTTGTGAAAAAAAATGTTTCCCACTTTTCCGTAGTTCCGGCCATTGCGACATTATTCTAGATTAATAATCTTTTTTTTTTAGAGACCCCCCACTTCGCTATTTTGAAATTTTTAATTTTTAACTTAATTTAATTAATTTTTGAAATTTTTTACTTTTTTTAGTTTTTAATTTTTTTCTGTACTCTTCAAAAATTATTAAATAACTAATAAAAAAATATATAGTAAAAATATTAATTGCCTTTTTTTACGACACTTTAAAAATTACCGGAAATTCATGCTTCTAGACTAGAATAGCCCCTTAAAGTAATCTCTGCTAATGAAAATCAAATCCACTGCAAGCTGAAAAAGCACTTATACAGCTTTAGCTTCTTAAATTGCTGATTCTGTGACATGGAGCCTGAAACACCAGAACACCTGCTAATTGACAGCAAAGTAGTATGCAGATGCAGGTTAACGGCCTTTGGATCGATGTTTCCAAATATCAGTTCGCTTCGCTAGTACCCAGTAGTTTATTGGACTTTATCGATATGCTGGGTCTAGGTGAGTGTTTGTGATTTAGGAGAGAGCACAATAGACCTAAGATAGCCTCGTCCATCTATCTAACTTAACCTAGATGAACTGACAAATATATATAAGAAGTAGAGCGATCCAGCCGTTTTGGAACATTTTTTGCAACGACTTTAAACATTTCGAGAAAAATGCATTTAAAATTTTGTAATAAAATTAATAAGAAAAATAATTTTGTTTATAAATAGGCTCATATTTCCGAAACTATTTGCGTATCAACTTTAAATATTAGGATAATGTTTTTAAATATAATATGTGAGTACTTTTTATATACTAAAAAATCGATTTTTTGAAATTTATAATTGGATACAATTTTTTAACTAAAAATATGATTATTCGGCTAGCTGAATACCATTATTATTTTACGTTTATCTGCAGACATAGTTCTTAGGAATTTATATAAAATATGAAAGTATTAAAAATTAGAAAAAAAATAATTAAAATCATATAACTATAATCTTATTGATCAACTTTAGCAGTCCCTACATTCAAAATGGTACATATAATTATGATCATATTTGTCTGTTTTTGCATCTAAAGAGCATAAACAATTTTCATAAAATCATACATACAAATATGATTACAGGCCCATTTCTTCTATGGATAATGGGCTAATATCAGAATATTGCCAATTTTCTATTTAAGAATGTTTAAAATTTACGGTTTTGAATAAAAAGTATTTAAATACATAGTATGTGAGTATAAACATATTGCTTCAAAAATAATAATACACATAAATACATGCATATGTATACATTCGTTGGTATATTAATTGATAATTATCAATAAAATAAATCATATAATTTCATTCATAATTTATAAGTCGGGCACTTACCTTAGTATTTTACATTCTTGACTGCTATAAGGCACTTTTCCTTCTGTATTTGTATGTAAAATGCAGATAATTTATGAAACCGAGCAGCGGCCATTTCGTTGAAATTTTTACACGAGCAGCTTTCATTTGCGTGCGGACATTGCCGAGCACTTCTTAAATAAACGAACACTTGCACTAAACTTTTTTATATTTTAGGCACATTCACTTTTCCCTAAAATAATTGGCACAAACTAATAACAATTGACTTGCATATTCGCTTAAGCGATTTGTTACATTGCCTTTGGCATATTTTCTTTCCTTTTTTCACTACAGCACTACACCATTTCACATTTTAATGCATAAACATTTAACTACCGAGGCTACATCGCCTTGCTTTTGCAAAAAACACACAACTTTTAAGGCGGCACCATATTAAACTACCAATTTTACACACTTTCTTACACTTTTTTCACTGCATACTCTACATCGGAGCACTAAATAATTATTGAATATTCACAAACTACATTTTTCTCATTCGCGAATTTCCTTTGCGGCCGGAAAACTACGGAAATTGCTAGAAAGCATTTCCTTTTCCCATCAACGGTATGGGAATTCATATAATTTGCACACAGAACACTTAGGCACAAAACACTTACACACAAAACACTTTTACACTATATTTTTAGCACATTTTACTCTCTGACACATCACTTTCACTCGCGCGCAACAATTAAGTCATTTACCACAATTTTTATTTAGTAAAAACTAGTTTTTTTTTGCGGAATACGCAAATTCATTAACGAAAAAGGCACGCGTACTTGAAAACTGACTTTTATTTCAAGCATGCAACATACATACAAACAAAGTGCCGTTAGATTGTAAAAAATTTTACAAAGAGAGGGCGCCGTCTGGCTTACCCAAATCGTGTACATATAAATTATATGAAGGAAAACCAACTTTATCTCACTGTGCAGCGCGACATCTGACCGTGAAAACTGAAAGGCTTGAAACAATTTCATGCTTGATGTCACCGACAGCCTAAAAACAGCTGTTTGTGCTATCAGCTGCAATTGTTTATTTTTATTTTTAGCTAAAATGACAACTTTCTTATCAAAGTAAGAACTCAATTATATATAGTGATAAGAAGTAATCACCAACCACACACATGTCTTCAGTATCAGCTAAATACTAGAAATCATGTCAGCAAAATTGCAACATATACAGAATCTGCGACAGATCTTCCAACGTTCGGTGGAAGCTGTGCGGCCGGCGCAATTGCTTAGCGAGGCCAACCAATATGCATTGCGACCACAGGTGAGCACTGATGGACGCCGCCTGAGCATACAAATACAGGGTAAAACTTTGGATATAACACGTAAACATTGTCATGTTGTTGGCTTTGGTAAAGCTGTGCTTGGCATGGCAGTGCAATTGGAAAAATCGCTCGAGAAACGACTGGTCAGTGGCGTGCTGAGCATACCGCAGGGTACAAGCGAACGATTTCGTGATGTGCCCGAAATGCAGTTGTCAGCAGGTACGGTTATAGATGTTATTGAAGGCGCACCCAACAATCAGCCCGATGAGCAGGCCTTGGAGGCTGCAAAACGCATAAAAGCGCTTGCTGCGCAGATGACAGAAAACGATATACTCTTTGTGTTGATATCTGGTGGTGGTTCAGCATTGTTACCATTGCCGCGACCGCCACTAACCCTGAACGAGAAGATGCAATTGGTGCGGCGCTTAGCCAACTGTGGTGCCAGCATTGATGAGATGAATATTGTGCGCATTGCCTTGTCCGACATCAAAGGTGGACGCTTAGCTGCGGCTGCAAGCAAAGCTTTTGCAGTTATTTCATTTGTTATCAGCGACGTCGTTGGCGATCCGGTCGATATAATAGCAAGTGGACCAACGTGTGCTGTGATATCAAAGCGTTCAACAGCAAAAGAAGTGTTGGAAAAGTATGCTTTATTTACCGATTTGCCTGAGCATATACGTGAACTAGTAGAACTGTCGGAGGCAAAAGAACCATTAACACCAGCGCTCAACAACTCGGTTTACGTGGTGGGCGATAATCGCGTTGCTACTGCGCAAGCTGTACAGGAGGCGCTCAAATGTGGCTACAATCCATTTATAGCCAGCACAACGATTGAGGGTGAGGTACAGCAGCTGGCTACCAAATATAAAGACTTCTTGCAAAGCATTTGCGATTTTCGTAAAGGTAAATTAACTGAAAACGATTTGAAAAGCCGCTTTCCATTCGATTCACGCATCTTCCAGCATTTTTTAAAAACACTGCTCATGTGTGAGCGCACACAGAAGCCACTGCTATTGATCTTGGCTGGTGAACCGACCGTTAAGGTAGGTAGCATTATGCATATAACACTATGCAGTGCATAAACCTTCCTCCATTTTTATTTCAGGTCACCGGTGCCGGTTTGGGTGGCCGCAACCAGGAGTTGGCTCTACGCATGGCGCTCACGTCATATGAGAATGCTGACTTTAATAATGTTATCTTTCTCTCTGCCGGTACAGATGGCATTGATGGTCCAACGCCGGCGGCTGGCGCTATCGGTTGTGATTTAGTGATAAGCGATTTTTTGGCGAACAACGCTAATACTCTGAACGATGTGGAGGCTTTCTTGCAGCAGAGTGATTCGTACAACTTTTATAAAAACCTGAAAGCTGGTGAATATCATGTGATTACTGGCCACACCGGCACCAACGTGATGGATCTCCAATTGTTGCTTGTAGTTTAGCCTTATTGTAAGGGTGGACAAGTTTTGTTGAAAGGAAACTAAGATAAGGTGTGGTAAAGTAAAGTGATATGAAGAAATTTGTGTTTGTTTTGTTTTTGTTGTATTTTACCCCATTATTATTATTATTATTATGTCATTCCTTCAGCGCTAGCCTCAGAAAACTCGAAAGTTCCGGATATTGTGTCCATAAAACTTTTAATACTTGAGGCATTCCTCTGTAGACTGCAGGGTTTATCCGGAGGTAGTTGAGATTTCATCTTTTGTTAGTCGGGTTGGAACTAGGGGTGGTGCAAGAGGAACAAAAGAAACTCTGTCACCGCGACAGTCAGATCTAGGTCACCCAAACGGACCGAAATCGGAATTTTATCCAACCAAGAACTGTCCAACCGGCAGTATACCTCTAGATTAGTTCAGTAATATTTTCTACCCCTACAACAACAACAACAACAAACTAATCTGACGTCCTGGAATGATTCTCGAGTTGTGAACCGCATACGACAGGAGTTTCTAAATCTTTTCTCTAATTGACCTCAGTCAAACCCTTTATAAAGTCCTCATTACCATAGCAGGAATCGGTCAAAACTGTAACCCGGAGATGTCGATTTAAGCAATGGAGGATATATATTCTGATCCGCCCGAAACAGATTGATGGAGACAGCTATGAGTTTCTATATTAAACGGAGTTTCACTAGGTCTTGTATTTGTTAACCTAACATTTCTAAATTGTTAAGGAACTCGGGTCGGTTTGTTTAGTCTCTCGTTAAGGATTAAAACGAACCTGAAGTCGCTAAGACTTTTGTGAAGCTGCGGAGACTGTCAAATTAATGTTCAACTTTCAACTCCATGACTCCATTCTAAGCTTTTAAGTACTTCTATTCACCACCCAGTCCCTATATTGACCGTCTGTCCAAGAACAGGTTTACCGCAGCCTTCTAACTTTTTGGTTTCTGCAGAGGAACCAGATAATAGCTGGTATAATCTATAGCAGAGCCTGAATACTGCCTTTATTCTTCCATTTAGCGTCGGAATCCATATTGGAGTCGCATATAGTAATACTCAGTTTACTATATTTATAGTCAAAAAATGTCGGCTGGAACAGATATGCAAAATACCAACAATTCTGAGCACAGTACCGGACCATACCAGTGAATCCGGAGGATTCAAACGATGCAGGATTTTCACAAACATTAGCCCTGTCAGCAATGATGCAGATCCAGTGGGATTTACCAAAGTGCAGCATTGAAATGCACCGCCCGGTCGGTATGGATTGAAAATTCATGACTATTCTGACCGACTTCAGTGCTGGATATACCAGGCGATATCATCGCGCTTAACTTATGGTCAACACAGTCGGCCTACTGAGCGTACTATTCGCAACACCAACACCCATCTTGAGACCTATCATTAATTATTCGATAATAATCGTCTGAGCCGTAGCTGAGAGAGTACACGAAGACCGTGGAGAGTCGATTCGCCGCCGTTCGCAGCAACTCGATCTGACATATGGAACGACTTGACGCATTTAACGTCGAAATCTTAAGTTGAAAGCATACAAAATACAGTTTGTACAAGAACTGGAGCCGCTCGATCTACCCAAGCGTCTTTGCTTCGATTCTGGGCTCTTGAGAAGAAAATTCGACGTTTTTGAGTCAAATCTTGATCAGCGATGAGACCCATTTCTGGCTCAATGGAAATGTCAACAAGCAAAACTTCCGTATTTGGGACGAAGAGCAACCTGAGATTTAAGAGCTGCCAGTTCATCTTGAAAAAACCACGGTTTGTGAATTCATCGGTCCATATTTCTTCAAAAATGAACGAATGGACCATCTGAGCCGTACTCGCGGCCAGCATTTGATAGAGTTAATCTTCAATAATAAATGTGAAAGAATGTTCTTTCGAGCGATAAAAAAGAGTAGAAAATTTCAAAATGGATCACCCTTTATAAGCTTGTAGTTTTGTTTAGTGTCTGTTTCGCTGATTGTTGCCTGTCTGCTTGTCCATTTTTTATGAATTCAGATAAAATTTTAATTAGCGCACAACAACCTTGAGTCATCATAAATTTCTTAGTAGCATACCCACATACATATGTAAATACATACATACACGCATACATACATACGTGCATATGTTTCAAATCGGCTGCGTGTTAATTTTCTTGCACTTATTTTAATTCCGTTTTTATTGAAATTCCTCAATTACTCGCTTTTTACTAATTTATGCCTTTGCTTAAAGAATATTTGAAAATCTGTATCTATGTGAGTATAACTGCCACACATTCGCATAAGTGAAATTCCTCAAATGACAATTAGTGTCAAATATGGCAAATGATTGCGCCGGCGTTGAATCATCGGCGCTTCGCTGGAAAAATTGCATGGAAATATGTTTGAAATGGACTCACACATACATACAAACATATGTAAATATATATACATGAGTATCCATATAACAAAGCAGTATCATATCAACAACTATATGTATGTGTGTATGTTTATCGCTGCGCTGTTCAATTTGTTTGTCCTCCATTGAATCGAGACCGCAGTGTGAACCTTCTTCTCGCATGCAAATAAGTGACAAATCAACTAAAGCAAAGTTCAATTGAATTTGTTCAAATATGCATATAAAATACATATGTATACATGTGTGTGTGTAGATAGTATGTAAATGTATGTATATGAATATGTAGAGAAACGATAGTAAGAGAACTGAGCATATAGTCGCCTAAAACAACGTATCATAAAAAAAAAATAAATCGTGAATCAGATATAATAACTCATATATAACCATTTTATAACCCAATCTCAAAGTGTATGAGTGTATGATAACCAATATATAACCAGTTTATAACCCAAACTCAAATTTTGTTTCATTATGAGTGTATGATAACCCAAATATAACCATTTTGTAACCCAAATTTAAATTTTATGATAACCAGTATGTAACCAATATATGTAAAACCAAAACTCAAATTGTATGATAACCAATATATAACCATTTTATAACCGTAAGTCAAATTTTGTTTCAATATGACTGTATGATAACCAAAATATAACCAATATTACTGTATGATAACCGATATATAACCAGTATATAACCCAAACTGAAATCTTGTTTTAATATGACTGTATGATAACCAGAATATAACCATTTTATAACCCAACTTCAAAGTGTATGAGTCTATGATAACCAATATATAACCATTTTATAACCAAAACTCAAATTTTTTTTCAATATGAGTGGTTTTTATTACAACGTTTTTACTTCTTATACTTATGAAAAGTGATGTTACGTTATTTTGCATTTTAGATGACGATATATACATTCATGGTACCCACATACTTGGTAATAAGAATATCAGAGGGCGCCTTTGGGGGTTACAATTATATCCAGTTATAATTTCTTATTACCTAAGAAATTTCTAGCCAGAATCATCTGATACTACTAAAACCCAGCTTAAAATCTTCTTAGGACTGCCTCAATGTCTGGTTAGTAACCCTCTCACAGTTCTGGTTAACTTAACCAAGACTCTCTCCCTCGGCGAAGAACTTTTTTCTAACCTAAACTGAACTGACAGCTGACTGCTAAACAGAAATTGAGAAAAAGAAGCTTAATATCTTAAACAGACTACAATGCGAAAGACCCCAACGTTCTTTTGAGAGACATTAAAGTATATTTCGAGATTTTGAAAAACGTATTTGTCCTCCTTAAGGTTCTGGTCAGACTTTTAAGGACTTTCTTGATTTCTTTATATTTCCTTTGAACTCTTTCAAGAACTCTCTTGATTTTTTTATATATCACATTGGAAGTTCAGCAAGTCTGGCTTATTTTCCTCCATCCCATTTTAGATTAACTTGAACTCTTTAAGTTTCACGTCGGACTTTCAAGAACTCTTGTCTTTTCTTTATATATACAAGTATACTATTTTCTTCTCAAAGTTCTCAATAACTTTTTGAAGACTTGAAAACTTCGAGAAAGACTTCTAGTAAGGATTTGGAAATAGTAAAGTGCTTGCGAATTTCGAGAAAGACTTCTAGTAAGGACTTGGAACAAAACAAAGTGCTTGAAAACCACGGGTAAGACTGTAGAAGTCTTCCAGCATAACGCTTGGTTCTCTAAAGTTGTGGTTAGACAATCTTCCTACTGTCCTCTACTGGGTTGATTCTCCCGAGTAAAATCAGATTTAATTGTTTTCCTTAAAATTCATATTCCATTCCATTCTGTTTCAAGATTTCTCTACGTAATATTTTTTTTAATTCAATGACAGTATTGGTTCCACGTCAGATCAGTTCTCATACGCTTTTTTAAATTGGTTTCCCCAAGTCCTTAAACGTAATACTTGCACCTTCTGAAGCCTTTAATCAGGCTTGTTTTCAATAAGTCGTTGTTAGTTTTCTTTACTCTTTTTGAAATCTACATTAGGCTTGGTTTCCTTAACTGCCCGTTAAATATCTGTATTCTAGGAGACTAAGGTAGGCTTGCTGTGTTGGTTTACAGCTTTTTTACATTTTTTCACTGGATAACTGGGGTTCTTTTGTCCCCCAGGACTTCTCAACTGCCTGTCAAATATTTTTATTCAGATTTTTTCATTGGGTACCTCGGGCTCTTTTGTCCAACTCTCTCTTCTTTCCCTCTAGTAACCTCTTTCACTTGGGGTTTTTTGTTTAACTCTTTTTTTTTTCTTCTAGTAACCTCTTTTACTTGGGGGTTTTTTGTCTATCTCTTTATCTTTTTTTTTAGTCACCTCTTGCTTTTGATGTTCTTTCGTCTAACTCTCTCTCTCTTTCATAACTGCATTACCAATGTTTTTTTTTTTATTTTTTTGATTTATAGTTACCTTTTTTGTTTGCAGTTTTAGAGGGAGACTCCCTTTACTTATTATTCAAAAGCCTTGAATACCGCCTCCTCAGTTTCTTGAAAGTTTGAAGTGTTGTTGTTGCAGCGGCAGAATTCTGCCGAGTTCACAGTTCTTGACCGAATAAAAAATCTTGGTCCGTTCCGGTTTCTTAGACTCAACTGTAGTGGAAACGGCTGGACTGTCGTGGTAACAAGTATTGTCGATTCTAATGCCTAATACAATTTTTAGCAGTCAATATCTGGACTGATGTAATCGAGAACTCCAATAAACTATAGATAACTCGCTTTTTAGACATTCGTGACCACGACAGTAAACAGTTCCGGGTTAAAATCCGGTAAGAGAACAACTAAAACTATATATTTTCAAGGATCTAACGGATGGGATTATAAAATAATAATCAAAATTATCTTGACCGATAAAAGCTCTACTGCTTGAATCATTGGTAAAGGTATAAGAAAACATACATACATGTTACTCAATGAGACTTACCAGATCTGTTATTGGATTAAGGGTTGATGATCCTCGACGAGCCTTAAAAATATTTTCGGAATCTAGATGGCCCAAAACAAGTTAGTGGATATCACAGAGATCTGAAATGAATAATAAGAACGTAGTTATATCATATTTCAGATGGATTTGCAACTTCCTGGAAAAATAATGGAAGAAAAGGTGAAAGAAGAAACCTATAAAGAACTAATTAAAGAAAGGTCTAATGGAACCCCTCTGTTCTATACATACAATTTCAAATACTATCTCCAGTGGACTTTTTTTGAACCTCTTTTGAGGTCTAAAAACCTACGTAACCCTCAGAAAATCATTCTAGACACGCCTATGTTGGCACATACCATACATAATGAAATAAAGTTATCACTTGTATTATTAATATTATTGTTGTTTTTGTTTTACATTAGCAAAATTGAGTACAAAGTGTCTGCCTGACACTGAGGCAAGTCCACACAGCCGGCTGCCGAGTCGTAGACGAGCAGCGGACCAAACCGCCGAACACATTGTCGCACTTGTGACTGCCAGCAACAACAACAACAAATTCGAATCATGTGGACTGTTGCTATACGACCCTATTGCGATTGCACGCATTTGGTAGTTGCCATATTCTGAGAGCGCCCACTTGATTAGCGCACATTCCTAAGAACATGCTTATACATGGTACTCTACACCCATTTACGAGTATGTGTGTATGTGGCCGCCTGGCGCTTGTTCGTTTATTTATTATTATCTGCAATTTATTTCTTTGGTTTTACTGCATTTTGTTGTTGTTGTCACATGTTATTGCCACATAATTTATTAGTTGCATTAATTGATGCCACATTAATGTTTGATTAGTTTGAGCTTGAGCGCCGGGCGCTGGCTGAAGCGCCTATTAGTATGCAGGCATATTTACATACATACACATGGGTTTAGACTTACATATCTAGGGTCGCAGCGCTGTGATCATGCATGGATTGTAGACTATAAGTTTTGAAGTATTCCTCGCTACTTTAATTGGTGGCACACTTTTTCTCTCGACTCAACTTGTTTCGGTTGCTGCTAATCTCCACTCGATTGCAAATACTTTCAGCTAATTCTGGTTGGAAGAGGAGTTTGTTGGTTCATAATTCGTGTTGTTACAGTTGTAGATTTACCGCAGATCCAACTTAATGGAGAACAACGTTTGTTAATTGTAAGAATTTCAGAAACTCGAAACAGAAAATCGACGGATCTAAGCACGGGAAAATAATTCCTCATTTAATATTATTAGTTGATTTCGAATCCCTGCAAGTGCATGAAATACTTTTTGATTGTTTTTCTGAAAGTCCGTGCCTTTTACATATCTTCATTGAAGATTTAGAACTTAGCCAGGTGGTGCTTCCCCCGGTGGATACTTCGTCGAATACTCATCGTTTCCTCTTCATTTGGTATCGAACGGATTGGATAGATTCTTTCCGATTCTGACGGAGCTTTTGATATTGCTCAACGGCAGTTTACACAGCCGTGTTTTGCGGGGACACCAAATTCAGGCATCGCGACATAAATACAGCTCTTTTTCGTGCTATTAAAAGCAGCTTTGAAATCGACAAAGAGGTGGTGTGTGTCGATCCTCTTTTCACTGGTATTTTCTAGGGCTTGGCGAATGGTGAATATCTGATTCCTTACAGAAAGTATTATTTAAGCTCCACATTCATTATCCTATTTTGAATATAAGATGATCCAAGATAGACAAAACTAAAATACTTGCGCAACCCCTCGACCATCGGAAGTCCATAGTCCCAAGAGTAGATCACAATTGAATTAATATACTTTAAAGGTAAACTACGAACGGTCTAAAAATATTCTGAACCTACTTGAGAAATATTAATAGAAAAAGACGAAAATTCAAAGCAACTTAGACACCGTCTGGCAGTACGAATATGAGTAACTCTATAGTTCCATTAGCTGACAGGGTCTCCACGACATCTAACGGCCGAAACCTCTTTTGAAAGCTCCCGAAAGAATGTATGGTTTAGCTCTAAATTATTTGTGTGGAATTTTAGAAAGGCTGGTTCCATATTGTACTTTCGCTCCAAAAGTCCCTCGAGCTCAAACTGGCTTTAAAAATTATTACAAATCTCCATTGGATGCGATGTGATACTCAGTGACTTCAGGAAAGTCTCCGTAGAAAAGCCAAAAGCTCTCAGAGTCAACTCTTAATATGAAAGTATAAAAGCGAATCATTTCAATTACATCTGAGTTTCGAGGCACAATCAAAGTGCTTACTGGGATTATCTAACTCTTTGGTGGCGAAATACACAATATTCAATCGTCACAGTACAAACGGGTTTCGGTCCTGGCCGCGTCGGAAAGCCTTCGCCAGTCTTATATGCATTGTTCGAGGCGGCGCCAGTTGGAATTTTTAATTTTCGTCAGGTCTGCATCCACTTGGCTCTTCCGACTTAGTTTTAGTCGTCTTCTTTTCCGTCGGTCCGTCGTCCGCTGAAGTGTTTTTTTCAATTTCGATAGGCCAGCGTAGCGGCATCGCACAAAGTCCACATCGCCGAAGAGTTCGAAGCCGGTAATCTTGCTAAGATTTTTCCACTTTAATGTTCCTAAACAATCATCATCCCTGTTCGTCATTGTCCATGTCTCCAGTCCATACAGCAGTACGGGTTGTATGAATGACTTAAAAAGCGTTTGGTTTGATTTTTCGGGAGATGGGTTTACATTTCAAAGCAAAGGCCAGGATAGCACATGTTGACAACAATGATTCTCCCATTGGTTTCGCGGCTAATGTCGTTAATGAATTGTGCTGGATTCTAGATTGAAGGAGCCTATTACTACTTCGAAGTTGCTACAGTGATATGATCTCCCAATATTCGATATAACCTAATAATACTTGACCCCCCTCTAGAATCATTTATTTATACTTCGTCCCTTGGGCTTTTAAAAGAGCCAAAAATTCAGGTGTAAAAAACATTAAAAAATAAAAAATCGAAATTTTTTCTTTCTATTGACCCTGATTGCTGCTCTTATCTAACTACCTAGCTAATTTAACACGCTTGTGCTAATTAAATTTTTATCACTTCCTCCATCAGCATCCAGGAAGTGCTAAAAAATCGCATAAAACGCAGCGCTGCCATTGAAACCATAAATAAATATTTCATAATTATCATGTAAAATTGCTCATATCAAGGAAAGACAATTATGGCACAGAATGCGTAGGCACGAAACGCCCACACATGATCACACACACACACACACACGTATTGAAAGCATTTCCGTTTCCGCACTTTCTACGCATGCGCGCAGAGCACCAGCACGACCATGGCAAGCCGAGCACATGCCGCGCATGACGTCGCACAGCAGCAATGTCGCGATGCTGTAATAAAATTCAAATGCTGAATATATTAGCACAAGCGCTTATTATTTTTTAATTTTTTTTTAATTTTAGTTTTATTAAGATTTTATGGCATTCCGCCCGCCTCCGTGTGAAATGACTGCCGCTAATTGCTCATGTTGTTGCTTGCTGTTCTTGATGGATTTTAATGTTGCTCGTGTGCCACTTGCCTTTTTATTGCCCTGCTTATGCTCTTCACAGCTTTTGCTACGCGCTAGCCGCTAGAGGCTACTCGCTGCCTGCCAATCTGGTTGCCTGTGGTCAGAGTCTAAATTTAAATTATTATGAGACTTGGAATTGTGTGTTGGTCCAATTGCTGGCGCGTCAATTTGTCTGCAGTAAACGCGCCGCACATAGCACATGGCATAGTTGTAGGCGTATGGGCGGCGCGAGCGTGTTACGAGCCCGGCAACAGCCACCGGCAGCTACGGTAATAATTGGTGTGCGTTTCTGTGGTGGTGAGTATGTGGCAGATTCATATTATTAGACATACTTACGTATATATATACATATATACATATATCTGGAAATATATTAGAGACTAGTCTGCAACTAGTTTCATAACAAACAATTGTAATATCACTTAGACTTTTTTCGCAAATATAAAAATCGTTAGATTTTAAGGTCAATATGACTCAGTGTTATAAAACATCTTCATTTGGTCTTAGCTCCAAGTCCATCTCTAAAATAGTATGCCAAGTAAATTGAGTTAACTCTATAAAATAGTACACAGTTATTCTATGCAAACCGAGAAGTTGGTGCAGCACACATACACCTTTCGAAAACTGAAGGAAGGTCGTTAAGCGTCAAAAAGTGTTATATTTCATGAGGCTTAAAATAAACAGACGATCAAGGATCAGAACTATAAAAATCTTTCGCAAATTGGCTCATTGAAATGCATCACTGAAGCTCTAAAATTCTAAAGAACTCATATGAGAAACGATTCTCCCAGGACTCTGCTTCCTTACCAAAAATGTTTGAATAAATTACTGAGCACGGAAAATATACTAACCTCGGCATTTTCTCAGTGAATCATTGAGAACTCTTAATCGATATTGATCATATCCAATTCATTAATATGAATTTCAACTGTCCAATCGGCCTACTATTATCGGCATTTTCTCAGTGAATCATTGAGAACTCTTAATCGATATTGATCATATCCAATTCATTAATATGAATTTCAACTGTCCAATCGGCCTACTATTCGCAAAAACATCACCCATCGTGAGACCCAGCATTCATTATTGGATAATATTCTACCGAATAGATCACATCCAGCACGCACTGAAAAAATATAGCAGCCGTAGTTGAGAGTATACATGAAGACCGTGAAGAGTCGATTCTGTGTCGTCCGCATCAACTCGGACTGACGTATGGAACGACTTGGGGCATTTTACATCGAAATCTTAAATTGAAAGCGTAGAAAATACATCTTGCACAAGTACTGTGACTTCTCGACCTACCCAAGCGACATTTTTTCATTATATGGCCTTTTGAAAAGTTTCAAAAAGATCCGACGTTTTGGAGCCAAATTGTGTACAGCAATGAGCCCCATTTCTGGTTCAATGGATATGTAAACAGCAAAATTTGCCGCATTTGGGACTAAGAGCAACCTGAAGTAATTCAATAGTTGCCATTTCATCCAGAAAAAAACAGACAGATTGCTATGGTTTCTGGGCCGGTGGAATAATTAATGCACATTTCTTCAAAAATGATGCCGGCGAGAATGTAACAGACAATGGCGACCATTATCACGCCATGACTACCGCTTATATGATGCCTGAAAGTAAAGTCCGAGATCTGGCGACATTTGGTTTCGACAAGATGTTGCCATATTCCACACATCGCATCAATCAATGGATATATTGAGAGAACACTTCGAAGAACAGATAATTTCACTTTTTGAAATGGCCATTTCGGCCACCAAAACCATGTGATATCACACCAATAGACTTTTTTTCCTGTGGGGATGTGTAAAGTCTAAAGTCAAAGCGGACAATACCGCTTTGATTCAGGCCTTGGAGCAAAACATCACTCGGGTCATTCGACAGTTACAAGTCAAAATGCTCGAACGAGACGTTCGAATAGAAAATTGGACTCAACAGTTGAACCGTCTGAGTCATAGCAGCGTCCAACATTTGAAAGAGATAATCTTCAAAAAATAAATGCCAAAAAATTTTCTTTCGAACAATAAAAAACTTTCCCCATTAGATTTAAAGCGTCTATGTTTTTTATTTAAAAAAGTAGGGAATCTCGAATTGGATCAATTTCAACAATAACGACAAGCTAAACTGCAAATCATGCTTTCGAATTCCCTCAGCGATTAAGACATTTCTGAACCCTGCGCAACATTTCTTCGAGCTTATCAATGACCTGTGTTTCAATGTGCGTATATATGTGTGAATATGTGCCGGCGCATGTGGGTATGTGTATGCAGAGTGCAAATGTCGCGTTGATTTATTAATTAAAAGCGTTCGTGGCACTCGAAGTGCGCAGAGTTTGCCTGCTGCCGGTTGGTCTGCATGAATGGTTGGTTGACTGGTGAACTGCTTGAATGCCCCAATGGCTGCCTGAAAAGCACACACACACAAGTAAAACTTATCATCATTCAAGTGTGTGTGTGTGTTGGTCGTAAAATTCTCAACGCCGCGGCGCAGAGTCGCAGTGTCGCTGTCTAATGAAGTGTCATGTTGGTGTTGGTGTCGATGCGTGGCACTCCGCGCCAAGTACACAAGCTTTAAATTAATTGACTTGTTCATTTGCGCGTCGATGCGCGTACTCGAGTGTGGCTATTTGAAACAATGTACGAAAAAAATGCGTAATTAGTGGAGGAAAAATGAAGCAGAGAAAAAAAAAATACTCCACATATGTACTCGGATGAGGTTATGTGGCAGCGGTGGCATCGGTGGCATGAATGAGGCAAGCAGCTTGTGTGCTTAATTCGCGAGGAGCTGCCGCACATTCACACCAACATAGGCATACACATATTTTTGGCATCATTGTCTTGTAATATATGTGATCTCACATATATTTTTAATTCCAACATTGCTCGGCCAGACATAAAGACGACTTTAGAGTTGCTACTGTGTGTGTGTGTGGTTGTAAGTGCATGTTATATACATGCATTTATGTAGTTCGGACTCATGTCCCAAAAAAATTAATAAAACCGTTTATGGTTAATGACTTCGAAGACTGAACTTTGGAGGTTTATTCGTTCATATTTTTCTATATACAATTAATATGACGAATTACTTTTAAGTAGTGTTATTATTATTGTTATAACTTGCAAACATTTTTGAAAAAAGTATTAAGCTATCAATCATAAAAGTCTTAAAGTTCTTTGTGCCGCTTTAATATGCTATAGCTTCATCATTCGAAATTTCAACTAATTTGAAATATACTTTTCGACGGTCAGAAAGTCTCCCTTTAGCTTCGAAACTGCTGAGGCGGTTTTGATTGATCACCAATATCATTCTGACTAAATGAGTCAGCACTCCTACCTACTTACCTGTGAAACTTCTGTGCTACGATATTTAAAATATTTAGGAAACTAAAGTAAAATATGAAATAAAAAAAATTTCCACGTGACCATACCCATGATTTCAACCCTCCTAGTTATCTTATACAAAAAAGAAAAAAAGGTTATTAATCTAGAATAATGTCGCAATGGTCGGAACTTGGGAAAAGTGGGAAAAAAGTTTTTTCACAAATTCCAAAAAAAAGTTTTTGTGGATAACTTTTTCTGACTATTTCGAATTTTTTAAAAATAATAAAAATAAAAAATTTGGTGATAGGGCTAGTTCCCACCATAGACAAGCCTATAAAGAAGACTCTGTAAAAATTTCAAGTAAATCGGTCCAGTAGAACCTGAAAAATCGTGGGCATCGTTCCGAAAAAGTTAGTTTTGAGAAAAACGCGTTTAAAGTTTCCCTAATGTCTTTTGTTCGATTACTTCCGGCCGAACCAGTTTGGATGCCGGGTCAGAAAAATGCCAATTTCTCCGAAAATAATTTGAATTTTGAAAAATCCTCTTGTACACATATTCTTCAATAGTTAAACTTTGAAAATATAAAAAAACTTTTTTTTTATTTCTATTATTTTTATTTCTAGACTAGAATACCTCCTTAACAACTAAAACCATTGGACTACCGTAAACGTAGTAAATTTGCAGATTTGGCCTTGAGAAAACTTGAAAACGATAATGATTGATACACGAAACCTTGCTTCACCGATAGGCTCACGAAATGAAGCTTTTGAGATCGTTACTGTCAATGGAGAGCGCTAAAGATCGATGATAACCAACTTTTTATGGCCAAAATTGGAAGAAGTTGATTTTGGAAATATCAGGTTCCAACAAAATGGGGCCAGGTTACAGCACGTGCAACAACAGAATTATTACGAGAAAAGTTCGAAAATTCGGTTATATCAAGATTAAGTGATATTGATTGGCCTCCAAGAAGTTGTGACTGAACACGATTAGACTACTTTTTGTATAGATATTTGAAGTGTTTGCTCATTAGCAATAAACCAGAATCTCTTCAAGCTTTAGATGCTTTATTTAGTCGAAAAAGTACTCGGAAATTGGACTCATCGAATTTCTGCCTGCAAGCTATAACAGCTTTCATTTATGACGTCAAAAACTATCACATGTCTATGTCAAAGGCATTTCAAGGATGAAACGGGATGAAGCTGCCGTGAACTTTATTTCTTTAATACGTTGACAATTGGCAGACTTGACTGTTGACAGCATGAAATCACTTTTTCGCAGACTTTTCCCAATAATTGGAGGTTTTATAGATTTTTAGGTATTTTTGTACAGCTGACTCATTTTTATGATGAGCAGTTCGAGAAATAAAAGGCTTGCTTGCTTAGAAAAGTCTCTTCTAATTTCAATGTAACAGACACTGTAGCGCTAGACCATAAATATTCTACGAATAGTTATCAAGCCATTTTACATATTTAAAGGAGACCATGATCACATATACAATATGTATGTATATGTATATATTTTCGTATATGTGTATAGCTATATTTTTAACTAACATACTCAATTATAATTTCTAGGAAAACCCTTTTGGTTGATAAATGTCACAGCCACTTGGCAAAGCCGAGGCCGCCAACGAGATATACAATTCATGTATTCATATTTAAATTATCTTTAAAAACCATGAACTAATTGAATTTCAAAGAAATTTAAAATAAAAATATTTATATACATATCTACATATCTGTATCTCTCTCCTCCCATAACAGTAATAATAAGCATAATTTAGACGAGCTAATTTGCAAGTACAAGAATGCTGTGTTCATAGTGGGAATTTGCCAGTCGCGCAAGTGTCAGATGTACACAAATATATATGTATATATGTGTATGTATATACATATATCTAGTATAGTATACATATAGTATATATTTGTATGTGAAATATTATTGTTATTGTTGTAACTATTGCCATTTGTATACACATTATCGTGGCGGTACATATGTCTATCGCATAACAACAATAAATCATAATAAATATAACTAATTATTACTTGCGAAAAACACAAAAGAACAACAACAATAGTA
Organism: Bactrocera correcta; assembly: GCA_027475135.1. Classification (NCBI taxonomy): domain Eukaryota; kingdom Metazoa; phylum Arthropoda; class Insecta; order Diptera; family Tephritidae; genus Bactrocera; species Bactrocera correcta. Next base: position 71,515,204 of record CM050325.1, read on the forward strand.
ACAATATTTAATTGTGCAAAGACACACACACGCACAAACAAACAATGCATAATCAAACAGTAGCAACAATGCATGTGGATGGAGCAATTACAAAAAATAAAAATAAAAACAACAACAATATTAGCTGTGTGGTGGTAATAATAACGTTGTTGTTGTTGTTATTTTTCCAGTGCTACTGTTTGTTGTGGGCAGTGGAAAATAACACCAGGCGGCAGCTTTGAAAGCCAGCTGAAAAACAGTAAACAAATCGCAACAAACACAAACAAATACAACAACAACAAAACACATGTCACACACACACTTAACATGTTGCTTACAAGTGTAACAAAGAAATAGCAACAACAACAAAAAAATATAATTAAACACATTATACTTTGAAATTTAATATAAATTATTAAGAGTATAGATATGTAAAAAAACAACAACAACAATTTGTTGCTAGTGTTGTTTACAATCGCAAATATGTACAACGATTTAGCAGTTTGTAACTAATTGTTGTTTTTATTGCTATTATTGGTGTCGTCGTTGTCGTTTCGTTGTTACTATTTTTGTACATTGTATTGCGCGAGTACACATATTGTTGTTGTTGTTGCAAATTTATTTATAGCATTTCTAGCCCACAGCTGTCACATTGTTGTTTTTTACAACAATCAATGGCACATGCGCATGGCAGCTTATACACTGTAATGGTGTCTGTGCGTTTGCATGTTTTGTACATATATTTGCAACAACTGTAATCTTAGTTAAATTTGTTGTTGCTGTTGCATTATCGTACTTTTTATTCGTTCATTGTAATTTTCAATTAATCTAACTAAATTTCTAATAATGAGCTCTTTGAAGAATGTATGGTAGTTGCGATAGTAAATGCTATGAGGCCTAACTGGAACTTTATCCGTTTCAAATAAATATCTCAAACAATTTTTGAGTTACGGCCATCTAAAACTTAGCCATCAGTTCTATGAAATTATCTTTAAACACATTTTCTGAAAAAAAAAACAAAAAAATTAAGCAAAAGGACGCTATATTTTCTAATTAAATTAAATAATTATTTTTTTAATGAAATTAAAATTAAAAAAATTTTAAAAATTTTTTATTTTTTTTATTAAAAAAAAATGGAAAAAAATTAATTAATTAATTAATTAAAAAATAATTACCTAATTTAATTTTAATTTAATAAAAATTAATTAATTAATTACGTACATTAATAATTAATTAATTTAATTTAATTTATTTAAGAAAAATTAATTAACTAATTACGTACATTATTAATTTATTGTTTTAAATTACATTAAAATGTACGTAATTATGCTTTTTAACTAAATTAAATTAAAATTTAAAATTTTTAAAAAAAATTTTAAATTTAAAATTTTAAAAAAATTAAATAAAACATTTCATAGTTTATATTTTTTTAAATTTTTTTTCACTTAATTAAAATTATTTCTTTTAATTAATTATTTTTTTTTTTGAGTTAATGAAAACTTTTTTAAATGTTTCAAATTTTAATTCATTTAATTAAAAAATAATTTAATTTCAAATTATATATTAATTGTAATTTTAAAATAAATTAAAAAAAAATAATAAATTTTTTTTGAGATTCATTTTTTGAAATAAAATTAAAAATTTTCGAAAAATATGGGTTATTTAAATACAAACCATAATAGTTATATATAAATTATATTTAAAATATAACTATTTCTTAAACAGCATTTCACTCAAATTCCCCGCTTCAAGTTCATTAACGAATTCGAGTTTAGTCCACACGCTTTGCTATATCAAAGCAAAATGTGCGCATATTTATATAAATATTAATTTCTATGATAAAAAGCTAATTACATGATTTCCTACAACAAAGCAACAACTAAAGCGAAAGCGTAAGATCTGCCCTGCTAACAAGTGTAAAGAAGTGTAACACAAAGCGATTTACGAGAAACGACAAAGAAACAATCTTATGAATTATTTAAAAAAACCTAATTCGTGATAATTTTGCGCGATAGCAGACATGCAAGCGCTAAAAGTCATTCACGCCTGCATGCGATGAGTGCCAGCTTACACACACACATACACAGAATTCTATAGAATTCAGTGGCATTCAAATGTTACTCATACGCCTAGGCGTACTCAGTTCATGTGGGAGCTAAGGCAAGTGTTTTCCCTTTAATTGTTGTGCTTTGTTGTGGTATGCTGCTTTAAAAATAGCTACAAAAGTTAATTATACGATTATTTAATAATTAAGCGTTACTATTTGCATACAAGTAATAAAAAGTGCTTTGTTGTAGTTTGTAGTGGGGGAAAAATTATTATTTTTTCGTAAAGAGCATAGGAATAGAAATAAATTTTTGCATGACTTATAGTCTTAATTAATATCATTTAAATGCCGGAAATAGCTGAAACTGGCAACTGTCTAATGACTCATCAAGCGTTTTGTGTTATCTTTAAAAAGTTGTGGTTTTATAAAGAAATTTACGATATGCGATATTTTTTATTTTGAAGCAAAAACAGTTTAACCAATGAACATTTTCAGATATGCTTGATATTCATAAAATAACTAAAATTAAAAAATATATATATTTAGTTTGAAAATTAGCAAATTTTTCATATAAAAGAAATAATTTCAATTCACCACAATTTGATATGGTGAATTTTATTTGCTTATTGCCTACATTTAGGAGTATGAAATTTAAGTTGTCAATTAATTACAAACTATGCTCACTTGTAAAGTATGTTAGGTTAGGTTATACTGGCCAGTTATCAGGCCATACATAGACCAAATAGTTCTAACAAAAAATAAATAAATTTTAAAATGAAAATTAAAAATTAATATAATTAAAATTAAAAAATTAAATTAATTAAGAAATTGCACAAAATATTGATATAAATCCAACACACAAAATGCCATATATCTATGTATGTAACTGGTTCAAGGTTCCAATAAAACTCATATAAATTAATAAAAAAACAAGAATAAAAAAAAACAACAAAATACGAAGTAACCAAAACTATACCACAAACCACAACAAAGAAAATATCACTTTCAATAGTGTAAATGATATTACAACACTTGGCGCTTGCGAAGTAACAAGTCACGATAATTTTTTGTAAACGTCGGTTCAAACTGAAAACATTTTTTTGTTGCAAAATAATTTTTAAAATTCAAATTTATGATTCGTATGAATTATAAAGATTTTCAAATAAAAAAAATTTATTAATTTTAATTTCCAGCAAAAAAAAATATTAAGCGAACAGAAAATATTTTTTTCTTGCAAAACTATTTTCAATATTAAATTTAATTATTTAAATTTAAAAATTAAAAAAAAAAATTAATTTTATTAATTTTAATTTCCGCAAAAAAAACTTAAGCAAATTGAAAATATTTTTTGTTATTGCAAAATTATTTTTAAAATTTATTTTTTGATTTCCATCAAAAAAAAATAATAATAATAAAAATTTTTCTTAGTCTTGTTTCCCCACAAAAAAAAAAAATTAAAATAATTTTTTTATTGGCAATTTTTTTTTTTAATTCAATTTTATGATTTAAATTTTTGAAATCAAAAAAATATATATATATTATTTATTCAATCATTGGGCTTTTATTTATATTCCATAAGAATCTACATATGTAGTTCACTCAGCTTTTACAAATGTCTGGTGAGGAATGCCGAAAGACTTAATGCCACAAAAATCGAGTTCTGAGCTCAAATAACTAGACACTCACGCTTCTATGCAGATTAAATATATACATATATATACATATATATATATATACTATGTAGTACAAGGTGCGTTCCAAAGTAAAGAAGACAGGACAGGACAGTAAACCTTTTGACTTTAGCGCCCTCTGCTGGCGCCATCTATATGTCGTCTGGTGGTTTAGAATCTGCTATCCTTGTCTAGTGAGAATTTCATGACATTTCATCGATTGGAATTGAAGTTATTGCATTTTAAGTGCCAATATATTTGTGTTATCAGTGCAAAAATGAGCTTCGAACAAAGAGCTAACATTAAATTTTGCTTTAAAATTGGCAAAACTTTTACCGAAACATTTCAATTGATAAAACAAGTTTATGGCGATCATTGTCTATCCATGCGCGAGTGGTTTCAACGTTTTCAAAGTGGTCGTGAGGACATAAATGACGACCAACATGTGGGCCAATCACAATCCGTGATCATCGGAAATTCTATCGAAACTGGGCGTGAATTCATCAAGAATCAACGGAAATCATCATTGAAATGGAATTGAACATCTCCAAAACATCGATTTATCGCATTTTGACCAATCATTTCGACTTGCGAAAGGTGTGTGCACGGCTTGTTCCGCATAAATTGACTGACGACCAAAAATTGCTGAGAATCCAACATTCGAAGGACGATTATTTGACCAAAAATCACATTTTAACCATTAACCACTCGCCGTATTCACCTGATATGGCACCGTGAGACTTCTTCCTTTTCGGAAAAATGCATTTGCCCATGAAAAGAAAGCGTTATGCAGACGTAGAGACCATACAAAAGGCTTGCACCTTCATATTGGCGGCCATACTGACCAACGAGCTAAAACACTCGGTCGACATGCTTTTGGATAGTGCAAAAAGCGGTATTGAAGTAGAAGGAGACTATTTTAAATAAAATATATTGATTTTGCCGAAAAAACCATTTGTTCTGTGTTTTTTTTTTACTTTGGAACGCACTTTGTATATTTAACTTATATTTACGGGTTGAAAAAAATTTTTGTTCTTATTAAATTCCACAACACCTCCGAAATTTTGTCCTAAATTATCAAGTTGATCCGAGTGATAGTTTTGGAGATACAGCCTTGAGAGCTGGTGCGTTCGATATATGAAAAAAAATTTGAAAAAGGCTGTTAAGGCCCGAGAAAATTCATGTAACCCCTTAAGGAAAATCATTTATAGGAACTAGTGAGCAGTTCTCGTTTTTTTCCAAACATTTGGTTCAGTCAAGACTCATATTTTTAAATCAAGATTAATACTAGAGCATTTTCGGCGAACAAGCGGTTCTTCATACCCAACTTTTCAGACACTTTTAAACTGCGCCAATTCAATACACCTTTAAAAGTCGAAAGCTCAGTATTATCTCACAAGACTTACCCGCAATCTACAGCATATTGTATTTTTCTTTCCGAAAAACCGTTTTTTAATCATAAGGCTGAGCTTGATTCCAAAAATACGTCCAATAATAGAAGACCAAGTACTTGGCCTTTTAGAAATATTGAGATGTCATGGATCATGGTTTTGACATTTATGAGCCTTTATCTTGTGGAAGAAAAACATATTGATCTCGCTATCTTTAGATGACTTGAGGCCTTCTCTATATGTTATGTTCATGAACTCAGTCATTCCCCTTCGAGGAATGGCGCTATGAAGAGGCAATCGTCAAAAGGTGAAAACTTTTAGTCTTTTGTTTTCATCCAACTCATGCTTAAGCTTGCTTCGTGTGACTTTATATTTGAAGTGCAACAATTTTGCTCAGTGTATTCAGGGCAAATGATTTCAATAAAATCGTCAATAATAGCGCTGAACTTGTTGCTGCTGTCTGCGGCAGCCGTCAACGTCAACACCGCCGATATTGCCTCGACGCTGCCAACGTTGGTTCGCTCGTATTTGCAGTTGCTGTCCACCTTTTCTGCGCTTGCTATGCGTTGAAGCCTGTTGCTCACAGCGGCAGCTGCTGCCAATGCGCTGTTGATGTTGCTGTTGTCGCCTGTTTTGTTGCTCTGACTCGCACCAACAATAACAACGGCATTTACGTTTACAACAGCAACGCGACGACTTCGCGGTCGTGGTTAAACAAATGAGCTTCGGCGCTGCGTTGCGGCTGTCGTCGTCGTCGTCGTCATCGCCGTTGACGGTGTTGGCATCGTCTCGCAGCTGAAACCAAATACCAAACAGCGTTGAACGGCAATTGACGGCTGGCGTTGCGCTGGTCGTTGCGAACTGGGGCTGGACCAAGTTTAGTAGCAAAACAAAGCACGAAGTGTATGAGACTGCGACGCTCGAGCTCGAGTCAAGTTTAAAACGTATGCGGTTGCAGCTGAAAGCGAACGAAAAAAAAAAATACAATAAGATAAAATACAATAAATAACAACAAATACTAAAAGTAAAATAGTAAATATTTGTATTGAGCAAAAAAAACAAAAAAAAAAAAAATAACAACAACAAAAAGTGTTCGGTCTAAAGCGAAAAAGTGAGTGCGTGCGCGGAGTGGCGTTTTGATCTGGCCAAACGTAGCGCCCGATCAAATCACTGTAGCGTAGCGTAACGTAACCAACGACCAATCGATCGATCGATACTAGACGGACACGAAAGGCCGGACACACGGAGCCTTGGCTAGCTGCGAAGAAAGTGCGGCCGAATAGTTGACGACGCGCGACAAGCGAGTTGAAAATTATGAACGCGGAAGATTTCGGTGGAAATTGAAGAAAAGTAGATATAAATGTATGTATTTAAGTACATATGTATGTACAAAAAAATATATATATATATAAAACGACATTTATGTAAATATGTGTATATAAAAGTGGTAAAAAATTAAGATAAAAATTAAAAATAAAAAAAAATAATATAATTCATGTTTAAAACGAGAACAAAATCAATTACTTATTGAAAAATGAATTAAAAATAAAAAAATGAAATAAAATTTCAAAAAAATCAAAAAAAAAAATTATATAAATCGTGAGTTTTTATAATCTTATAGTGAGTGAGGAAATTTTATTTATTTTTTTCTAATATTTTTTCTGAAAAAATTGCGCATTTATTGCCATTTCTACTATTTTTTCAAAAATTTTTTAACCATAAATGTGCGAAAAAATATTTTTTAACAAAAAAAAAATTTAAAAAAAATAAAAAAATGAAATTAGATCACCGAAAAGTGAAAAATGTATGCAAAACTGCTCTCGCTTCGGCAGCTAAAATGCGCCACTAAAGCATAATACAATAATTAAATTAAGGCATTAATTAAAAAAAGTTGTTTTTCCGCTTTGTTTATTTGCTTGGCAAAGCCAGTCGATCGTGCGCAAGTGTCGTGCATGTAATATAACACATACATATGTATGTGTGCGAGTGTGTGTTTGTAAAAATGCTTTTGGGTGTATGTGTGTGCCGTTGAACGGACAAGGCAAACCAACTTCAACAACTTGTAGCCAAAGCCTGAAGCATTTCGAACAAAGCAGTAAAGCAATACGGCAAAGCACATACACATGCACACACAGGCTCACACACCGCTTTGTGTAGAGTCTTCAAAAACGCCAAAAATTCCAAACAAAAATGTATCTAAGAAATCCACAAATGTTTTGTGGAACGTTGAAGTTATTGAAATGCTAATAACAGCCGAGTCGCGCAAATTAAAACAGCTACGGACAGCAGCAGCAGCAATAACAACAACACTAGCGCTTAAAACACATATTATAAACAATAACAACAATAATAATCAATAGCAATAAATATCTTGAATATCTTCAACTTGTTTGTATATATGTTTTCTATTACTTTATTGTTTTGCTTTGCTTTGTTGTCGTTTTTACAGTGTCGCCATATTTTGTTATTGTTTTAAGTGCGTCGTTGTTTTTTTTGTCTGTTTTGTGCAATAATTTTTATACGCATGCAACATGTTGCTACAAAGTATTATAGTTTTGTTCCACTAACATTGAATGCTGAAAGTTTTGAAAAAATGGGCGTGGCTTCGCCCTTTATTAGGTTTATTGTACATATCTCCTAGACCACAACAGTACAAGAACCAAATTATAAAAATATTATAAAAATTTCTCTCGATAGTGTGAAAATGGTTGAAATCGGATGTTATCTCCGCCCCGCGCTATATAACGGTACTGTTCAAAACCACTTAAAGCGCGATAAATCAATAACTAATTACGTCAGAAACATTATATTTTACCCCCGAGATGGCACGAGAGAGCTTTATAGGAGCTGGGGAAAAAATTGAGTGATGAGCGTGGCACCGCCCATTTTTAGGAAATAACGTATCTCGGGATCCGTCATGTTGGGTTCAGCCAAATTTGATATATGACATTCTTTCACAGTCCAAAAATGAGCGAAATCGGACTGTAACCACGCCTTCTTCCCATATAACACATAACTTTCACTCTCAGAAAACGACGAAGAAGAATTTAATTAAAATTATTTCCAAAAATTGTCCAAATCGAAAAAAACAGATCAAACCCTTAAGTACCGAATATTTAGACCCCACTACCTATAGCTGACTTTTTACCGCAAATATCGGTCAATGTGAGAGACATATAATTGAAATTCGGGGATAATCTTTTCCTGACAATAGTATGTCTCTGTGTCAAAAATGTGTTGAATATTGCAATGTTGAATTAGCTCCCATATTCTTAACAGGTGACTTTATACCGCATATATCGGCCACATGTGAGGAATCTCTATGAAAGAATGAGTTGTTCGGTCGCACCCGAACTTAGCGCTTCCTTACTTGTTTTTGAAAAAATTGTATCAGTGTGACGATCGCGTCAACTACGCAACGGAATGTGAATTTGAGAGCGATTGCAGCGCTAAGGAGTAACTTGTGGACCGGTTAGAGTTATCTAAAAAGCCGGAAAACAAAAAATTGCAGATATTTTCTGTAAATTTTGACTCTTTACTTTAACTTTTGGTAACTCACAGGACTTCTCATATTACTTTAGTTGTTACCCCCCAAAATCATTTTTCTTTGAGCACTACTTTATAGATACATTTATCGATTAATAGAACAAAATTATTGCTATGAACACTTATAGAAAGTTGGCTATCCGCAATGTTTTATTACCAGTCATAGTAAAAATATGAAAAATGTTGACATGATACCCTTCACAGGGGCATTTTTATAGATCACATAATATTTTTGGAGATTGTAGAAATTTCTGAGAACGCAATCTATGAAACATTTTGTGAAGATAATTTGACAAATGAAAAAGTTTTCCATACAAATACTTGGTTCTGATCATTCAGTGACTATATGCTATAGTAATACGATAATACGGCAGTTCCGATAAATGAACAAAATTTCAGATCAATATTTGAAAAACTGAATTCCTAGTTCACGTATATACGTAGGCAGACAGATGGACATAAATCGATAGTTTTCTCGTAGTTCGACCTAGAGCTGGAGATAAAGTTTGAGTTTTTAGCTATGGTCCAACAAATTAGAGGATTTATGAAAAGTATTTATGTCATAATTTTTTTAACATATGCTTAAACATACACTTTTTTCAGAGTAGTTTCTGGTCCTTAAAACGTTCACCTGAAAATAGTTTGGGTTTTTCTCTGTTTCAACTTAACGCCCTTTAGAAATGTCCCTTCATACTTCATTTTATCTTACAGTGGATCCCAAACTGTTAATACTTAATTTTTTCATACAGTGGATCCCAAACTGTTAATAGCTGTTAGAAGAAATAAAATATTTCAGTTTGTAGCTGATGTATCGGAGTCACTGTCACGAGACCAGTTAATTAAAGCATGAAAGTCTTTCCATCCGCGAGATTAAATGGCTCTGTCATCTTTAGAATTCAATCTTTACATTTCATCAAAGTGAAGTCCTTAAATTATAATTAAATCTACTTTACAGTAGATCTCAGACTGTTGAGAGCCGAAAGGGCAATAAGAAGTGTTAATTCGGTGTGTCTTACCCTAGTGGACTTAGTATAGGTACATATAGGGAAGTCAGGCAATTGCCTAGGCTAATTTTCTTGACATATTTTTAATCTGAATAGGTTTTCTTGATATACTTATAACTGAACGGTTAACTGTATCTTGCCGGCTCTGTGAGTAGGTGGCAACTAACAGGTGTATCCTGTTTCAAAACTCGACTCATAAACATTTTTCATTATCGAAAAGTTTTGTAAGTTCACGGTTTACGCTTGGCATGTAGTAATAATAACTTCGAGCTAACAAAACACCGTCAAAGTTTGTAGAAGTGGGGTTTTAGAGGTGATTTAGGATTAGTAGAACTTTTTTCGTCGAAAAAATATTTTTTTAACAGTTTTGGCGACAATATTACTTAATTTTATGGTCTCAGGCGTTCCTTAGTTGCATTACAATTTTAACAAGTTAAACTTTATCTAAAAGCAAGACCTTGTCTAAGTTATAATTCGCAAGTTTCTTGTTACCCAGTGCAATGTTAGTGCGACCGATCTTTAAATAGCAAAGAAGTACTCACATCTAACTACAATGTATGTCAATAGGAATGCAGTTCTTCTTCTTCTTCGACGAACACTATTTTCCTGTTTCTGTTGTTTTTCTTCTTCTTTTGTTTTGCATTTTCTTTCGTATCTCCTACGGCCTTGAACAACTTTTGCGCTCTGATTTGGAGTAAAAATTTTCCATCGCCTAAAAAACAACAAAAACAAAAACAAGAAGAAAAAAAACGCAACACAAAAACAAAACCGAAAAAAATTACAACAACGATACAAAATCTCAAACACAGAATTATGTGATTGCCGGTTTTGCATGAACAACTTAGCAACAGCGCAGCAAAACACAAATAACAACAACAACAATAGCAGCAACAACGGCAACAACAAGCGCAACCAGGTGCTTATTAAAATTATTGCGTGCCTTGGAATGTTCCACGCACTGCACACTGCTGCAGCTGCCGCACGTTCACCTCTAACTGCGGCAGTGCAAAATTCAGCTTAAAAAATAACAGCAACAACAACTTATTGCTGGCGATCAGCAGATCTTTGCTCAATACTCTCGATCGCCGCGCGTCGTGTCTGTCGTTTATTAGAAAATTCCGATGAACGAGTTTTCGATTTTTACCACAACCAAATGCTGTTGCACCTTAGCTAGCAAGTGGCGTTGCCGTGTTGTTGTTGTTGATGCTTGCCGTGTTGTTATTGCTGCTGTGTTTTTTTTTTGTTTTGCTGTTGGTGCAACGGCTGCCTATTGCTGTCAGCATTTTTCCAAGTTTGTTGCAACACACCGCCGCCGCTGACAATGTCGCCACACGACTGGGTGCTCCCTGCTCTTTGCCACAAGCCAAGCACCGGCCGCTGTGCACACACAAACATGTTTTTTTTTGCAGTGCTGCTGACGTCGATGATTGAGGATCGGAAAAACAAGTGCAATATTTTAATTACGAGCATAACTTGTTGCAACAACAATAACAACAGCAGCAGCAGCAGCAACGGCATTAGCAGCGCGAGCAAAAGCGCTGTCGCAACTAGCGGCTGGGGAATGTCGTCACTTGCGCGCTAGAGCGTCGTGTTGAAAAGGCAAAGATTCAATAACAACAATAAAAAAACAAAAACAAAAAAACGAATTAAAATATATACGAATTATGACGAAAGCAGTAAGCAAATGAAATGTGAAATGAATAATGGAAGACCTTAAACGATAACTTTGGTTTCCTTCATAGGTGCATTGTGTATAGCATACAAGGGTACGAAAAGATCATTTCCTTAATTTCGATCGATCAGTGTGTATGACTGCTGTATGCTATAGTGGTCCGATCTGAACAATATATTCGTAAATTGTGCTGTTGCCTTTTACAATAAGCCACGTACAATTTCGTGAAGATAACTTATCAAATAAAAAAGGTTTCCCCACTAAGACTTGAGTTGGATCGATCAGTTGCCGCCCTGACAAATGAGCGGCTTGTTACAGAAAAGAACGTCTGCGAAATTTAAGATCGATATCTAAAAAACTGAAAATAAGTTGACTTTTCTCTGAAAAGCCTTATACCCAACTTCAATAAAAATTATACTCATATAGTCATCCCTTGTACCGAGCCCACTCACAGACAAATGGAGATATTTTCTAAATGAGTAGCCAAAGTTGTTTCCTTTTACTGTTTTTTTTTACGTGGCGGGTATCAAATCTGGCGCACAACCCTAAATAGAAATGGTTCGCCTTCACACTTTAGCTCGACTGTTGTAAACACGACTATAACCGTGTAAGCGGTGTCTACGCCAATAAAGAAGAAGTGTAGCCAGAGTCTTTTCCAGCCTAAAGCCTGCATGTTTCAGTCAGAAATAGTTCCATATTATGTTTCCTATCGTGTTCATCATTTGTTGGGTCATTCACTTTCGTTTTGTTTGTGCAAATTAAACACAACTTTTTTATCGCGTAAAACGTTTTTTGAAATTATGTATTCACCGTTTTCCACGCTCATACAATTTTGTTGACACTTGCAAGTCGAAGTGGGTTTTAACGATCTGATTTGAGGTGAAGGTTCTCCCATCCCATAACAAGTTTTGTAGTGATCAGAACAAGTAATAGTCCGAAGATTCCTAGTCTGGAGAATATGGTGCATGTGGTAGCTGCAAAAGCTTTAGGTGTGCCATCAAACTTGTGTGAGGTCTCGTATTATCCCGGTGGAACACTACAACTTTTCTATGGTAACATTCTGGCCTCTTTTGTTTGAGTGCTTTGAGAACACTAAATTTGTGCAGATGATCATAAAAGATTTCGGAATTAATTGTGATATTGACGCCATTGGCCCAAGCTTAAAATAAACGATCGCACGATCCCTTTGAAATGTCATGAATGTAACCTAATTTTTGGTATCTGTCGGTCTTCGAAGTAGTCAAGCTGGTTCATTTTTTTAGAGTATGATCTCTTGCGCTTTACTTTCTTGTAAATAAACCACTTCTCGTTGTCAGTATGCGATTCAAAATTAGATAATTTCTTTAACGTTTGGTAAGAAAATCACAGTCTTTAATGCGGCGACGAAGCAAATTTTATGCTGTCAGAACATAAGGAACTCATGTGTCAAGCTTCGAAATTAATTCTAGACGTTTCATGTGCTCGTGAACAGTCGCGGTGGGCAAATTTAATCTATCAGCGATCTCTCGACTTATTATTCGTCAATTTGCTTCGACCAACGATTTTATTTAAGATTTTAAGTTAAGTAAGAAGTTGGCGGCGAAAAACTTCATAAACACCAGCTATTGACATCAAACGAAATTAAAAAGTCAGTTCCCTAAGATACACTTGAAGACTTATGTAAGTATGGAAAAACCGTACAACACTGTCACACCACTTCTTCATTCCACATCACAAGCACACACCACATCACGATTACACCACAAATGAGGACCCCTCATTGGACAATTTATCAAAAAAAAAAAAACAAAAGGCACTGAGCGACGAGTCCGCTGCCCTTTTTTTTCGATACGAATACGAGTACGATACTGAATGAATCGCTATGCTTTCATCCGGGTCTCTATTTATTCGATTTTCGTAACCCTTTTTTCTTTGCGTGTGTCGCGGAAAAGTGCATTTTTTAAATTTCAAACACCAGAGCAGCTCTCTGTATATGTTTGCAATAATCTCATTAATGTAAAAATTTTTATGTGGATCTCCGAAATATTGACTATTACATCACGACGGTGGTTAAGCATAGGAGAGCATGAAATATAATAGATTCTACTTGATTTAGGGGTGTTTAGGGTGAATTGTGCTAAGATATCTACGATATCTAATAAATACAACTCTTCCTCACCTTTACGGGATAAAACTTAACATAAATCATTTATGGCATCTTCAACGTTTGTCAGATTCGTACATTTTATCAGAAACTATGTAAAAATAAAAATATATAAAAATTCATTCTGAAATTTAAGTTTTCCCAACCGAAAAACATCTACACTATTGCTGTGGGAATGAGCTCGCCTTTCGTGTGTTTGTATATAATCTGGCAACGCTGTGGTCATAATCACTTAATGCGCTTCTGTTCAAAACTGCGTTTATACTAAACACAAGCTTATGCGAAAATCTTTAAATATACACATTATTATGTGCTGTTGTGTGTGTGTTAGTATGTATTTGTAGTACTTAGTTGTTTTAAAAAAGGTCTGCAATCTCTCTACTTAGTTACAGTTGTTGATAAATTAATATGAGACGCTTTGACGGTGCTTTACACGCCGCCTTCAAGAATATAAACAAACCAAGTGCAAAGTGTAGGAATTGTGAGCGTATGTGAGTGTACCATAGTTTAAGCTGTAAATAAGAGAGCGCACTCGGAAACTAAGATGAGTAACAAAAATAAAAAATAATAAAAACGAAAAAAAAAAAAAAAATGTACAGTGATAAGAGGAACAACATGAAACAATGAAGCCAGCAAGGCTGTTGCAACAATAATTTTCATTGAAAATATGTATAATTTACCAAAACTAAAAACAAGCATGGTCGTGTTCGATTCGTCACCTCTCTGTACATTGATTTTGAGTGCCGATCTCTTGTTAATAAGCAATAACAAATATCAATGCTTAAGCTTAATACAATATTGTTGATGCCTTATTAGAGGGGCAGCTGTTTGGTATTACTTTGGGATCTTTTAGTGATCACTGAGTTTATACTAGTCGCTTGTTAGATGCGCCAGTCTACAATGATCACTGAATTTATGCCAGTCGTTTCTAAGACTCGCCAAGGTTTGAGTAATCATAGAGAATTTCAATTCCGGTTTGACGAGTACGAAAATTCTAGTTCAAGACTACGAAAATCTGATATAATTTCACATACAGTATTTGAGCTTAATGACGGATTAATGGATTATTATTTAGATATTTTGATTTGGTGTTTTGGCATCTAAACGTCTTCAGTAAAGCTTCGAAAAATGACACAAAAATTTTTTACTGCTAGTAGGCATATAGCCGTAAATAAAGAGCTTGTCGAACTATTATCGAGAGTTTTTCGATTCTCTATGATTGTCAAGCGATCACTGGGTTTGCGCTTGTGAGAGCAGATAGTGAGTAAAAGGATTTAATAACAAAACCCGATTTTTATTTTCTATAACACAAGTCCGCTCATATATGAAAGCTTTGCGCTCAGTACAACTCTTTGAAAAATAAAATAAAAAAAATATGCCTAAAATGCACTTGATAACCAAATTGATGCGAAAGTAGGTGAAAAGTGACGTGAAAGGCTTGAGATTGCAGCGCTGCTCTGTAGAGCGTCTTATTGATTTATTTCTTTAATTCTGCTGTACTCAAAAGCGCGCGTACGCGCTTAAGTAATTATTTAGCTCACGATCTCAAAGACGCGCTCCCACTTTGCTTATAACAACAAAAAGACGAAAGCCGCTGGTTTTCAAGTGTTGATTAGCATTCGCTTGCAGACGAATAAGCGCAAGATTTTAATTAGTTGTCGTCTGCTAGCGCTGCGAGCCACAACAGACGAGGGAAGAGCGCGCGCGCGCGAGAAGAGTGATAAAAATACGAGGAAAGCAAGAGCAAAAATAAAAATTAACAAGTTCAAGCAAAAAGAGCTGCGCAGCAAGCGGAATGTACAGCAGCAAGTGAGATGAGTGTGTCGCCGCATGTTAAACGTATAAATTAGTAACAAATTATATTTTTGAAATGCAATAAGCTTAAGCGCGTTGACTAACACAAGCGTGTCGCGTGCGTTTATCGTTTAATTGCAGAAAATTTAGGTTAAGCGTACGTATGAATAAGTGTGTGTGTATTTTATAAGAATGGCTTCTACTTCTTATTGACGCTTGAGCGCTGTGCAATACGCTTCGAAACGGTTATAGTCTGCGGTTTGGCAAAAAGGTCTCAAGATCGCGCGCACGCCTTTCCCCGCTTTGCGTTTACGCGCAGCGCTGTGTCTCGTAAGGTGCGGCGCCTCAAAGCGCATATCATTTTCAGTTATTTTGCGGTTTTCCGCACACTCACACATGTACACGCGTATTGCGCACGTTAGATTTTTCGTTTGAGCGCGCTGACTATCAAACGGCAATACAAGCGCGCGGGCACACATACTCGCACCAGACGACTTCTGGCCATCACTTGTCTGACACTAACACAACGCTATAGCGACTAAGCTTAAAATGTTTCATTTCGTGCAGCGCACGAAGTCTACGCAGTTAGGCGCTTACGCACACCACTTTAGCGCAAATAGCGCATCATTCGGCCATAGCTGGCGTTCGTCGAAATTCTACATTAAGTTTATAGCGCTAAAACGCTCGGTTGCGCGTTCGTGCTGTCGTTCGCTGACTGGTGCGATCTTTGTTCAAACTGTCAGCGCTGTGCACGAAGCGCCACTAAGCGCCGCTCTATAGCTATACAACGCGCTAGCTCACTAGTTATCAAACTTTAGCCGCGCCTAGCCTACTCGCCCATATACACAAAACATATAGATATTGCGCGGCGTTCAACCGATCTCGTCGCAGCGGTGTGATAGTTCAATTGCGATTTCAAATGTTTCGTTGTGTTTTATCGTGTAACGGAAAATAAATAAATTATTGAGAGGAATATAAGCAGAAGTTTTTATGGTTATATATAGAAAAAGTGCGCTCATTAAATTAAATTAATTTAAATAATTAAACGCTTTTTGAATCTTTGTGCAACATTTTGTATTTTAATTAGTTTTTTATATATTTTTAAATATTTATTTAGTGATTTTTTAAATTTTTTCATTTTTCCTTCTCATTACATCGCCTTCGGGCTTTACGTGCACGATAAAGCGATACGACGCCTAGTGTTGTTATTGGTGTTGCTCCCGATCATTAGTTTGGCGCGTGTTGAGCACTTACATTACATTTATTTGTAATTGATATGTACACATTGGTCAACATTTTGCTAATTAAGGAAATACTGCATTTTCTAACGCCCATTAGAGTCGCATTTCCATTTCTCTCTTCTACTTCTTACTTTTTTTCAAGTATGACATTTTCTTGTAGAAAATGTTGCCTTATTAAAAAAGTGAATTTGACCAAAATTTAGAAAAAAAGAGAAGGAAATATACTAAATACTCGTGAAAAGGAAACTCGCCTGTTTATTATGTATGCAACGACAAATTACATAAATGCCAACGTAATTGTGTGGAATGCGACGCGAAATATTTGAAATGTGTTAAGTGAAGTGCCACAAAAATATTTAATACAAATTACAAAACCAAAAAAATTAAAAAAAGTAATGAATGTGTTAAAAAAACAGAAGTAAATAATAGTAAAAAAAATAAAAAATATTGTTTAAAAATAAAGTAATAAATAACAGTAACAAAAACATTTAAAATACACTGAAAAAAATTATAAAAAAATAAAAAAAAACTATACGAAATAATATATTTCAACAAATTTTTTTAAAATAATTTTATCTTAAATTTCACAAGAAGACTTCAAAAAAATAAAGAAATGTTGACATTTTTTTTGCTTTTCCCAAAACAACATAAAATTAAACTGAAAAAATGTAATAAAATTAAAAAAATTTAAAAGTAATATACATAACAAGACGAAATAATAGTAAAAAAATAAAAAAAAACATTGAAAAAAAAATGTATTACAAAATGAAAATTTATAAGAACGAAATAATTTCTGCAAATTTTTAAAAATATTTTTTGAAAACAATTTTTCCTTATTTTCATAAAACAAGCACAAAAAAAAGTTTAAAAATACATTGAAAAATCTTAATAAAATTTAGTTAAGTTCTTAATTTAGCTTGATTTTCCCCAAAAAAAAGTAGACTACAAAAATTAACAACAAAAAAAAAATATTTAAAAATAATAGGAATGAATAATAGTAAAAAAAAAAAAAAATAAAATGAAAAAAATTAATAAAAAAAACAATTTGAACAATTTTTTTTTAAATATTTTTTTTTTAATCAGTAGTGCTTACTTTTCGTAAAAAAATACAAAAAAAAAGTTTAAAAATACACTCAAAAATTTTAGTAAAATTCAAATTACTTTAAAATTTAGCTTGGTTTTCCTTAAAAAAACTAAAAAATTACACTAAAAAAACTTTAATAAAATTAAAAAAAATATACAATAAAATTAATAAAATAATTATTACAATTAAAAAAAAATAATTTTTCTTTTTTTTTTTAATTTTAGCTTAATTTTCCAAAAAAAGTAATACTTGTGCAAAACAAATCTTTAATAAGTAAAAAAAATCGAAAAAATAATTTTCTATGTCACTTTTCCAGGATTTTAACCTCCACGAATTCCCAGCTAAAGTTTAACTAGAAAGTGTGTGATTTTTAATTTTTTGTGCTCACCTTATATATAATATACAAATTTTTAAGTGTTAAAATAAATAATAAATCAACGAAATGATTTGTGTGCTGCTTAATATGTGATAATGGATGTGATTTTCATTATATCCCATATATGGAAGTTATTGTCACTACAGCCGAAGGAATTGTGGATTTTAACTAATTTACAAGTGGTGAGTTTAGATAATAAAATACTTACGAAAGTGAGATCGATATTTTAAGTAAAACGAAGTTATAATTGTAAGTTACGGAAAAGGAATAATTTAGAAATTTTCCACCATTTGAACGGGGAACATAAAGTAATAGTAACTATTATCACCTTCATATAAGGAGGTATATGACTTGATTAAATTTGCTCAAAAAGTATATTTGCTTGTATGGTTTATAGCTTTTGACTTCACTCCTAAGTTGGTGGAACAAAGAACGTAGATCCACTATATCCATCCTATATCTATATCTATCTGTGTCTCTATCTATCTCAGTCTCTATTTCTATCTCTATCTCTGTCTCTATCTCTATCTCTTTCTCTATCTCTATCTCTTTCTCTATCTATATCTATATCTATATCTATATCTATATCTATATCTATATCTATATCTATATCTATATCTATATCTATATCTATATCTATATCTATATCTATATCTATATCTATATCTATATCTATATCTATATCTATATCTATATCTATATCTATATCTATATCTATATCTATATCTATATCTATATCTATATCTATATCTATATCTATATCTATATCTATATCTATATCTATATCTATATCTATATCTATATCTATATCTATATCTATATCTATATCTATATCTATATCTATATCTATATCTATCTCTATATCTATATCTATATCTATATCTATATCTATATCTATATCTATATCTATATCTATATCTATATCTATATCTATATCTATATCTATATCTATATCTATATCTATATCTATATCTATATCTATATCTATATCTATATCTATATCTATATCTATATCTATATCTATATCTATATCTATATCTATATCTATATCTATATCTATATCTATATCTATATCTATATCTATATCT
The DNA here is from genome assembly GCA_027475135.1 of Bactrocera correcta. Lineage (NCBI taxonomy): Eukaryota > Metazoa > Arthropoda > Insecta > Diptera > Tephritidae > Bactrocera > Bactrocera correcta. Next base: position 71,534,239 of record CM050325.1, read on the forward strand.
ATATCTATATCTATATCTATCATCTATATCTATATCTATATCTATATCTATATCTATATCTATATCTATATCTATATCTATATCTATATCTATATCTATATCTATATCTATATCTATATCTATATCTATATCTATATCTATATTTATATTTATATCTATATCTATATCTATATCTATATCTATATCTATATCTATATCTATATCTATATCTATATCTATATCTATATCTATATCTATATCTATATCTATATCTATATCTATATCTATAACTATTTCTCATCTAAACTTCATCAAAGTCTATCCCAATCTCTATCACTATTTCTATCTCTTTTTTGTCTCCATCTTTATCTCTGTCACTATTAATACATTTGTCTCTGCCTCTTCCAGTATCTTTCGGAATCCTCTCTCCATTTATATCCCAATCACTGCCTACCATTTTCCCTCTCAATCTTAAAAAAAATTAATACAGTTGGCAGATATACTAAATTGTACAAACTGCCTGCCTTTCGCTCTATCTTCAGCAACCCACAATAGTGATATTCCTGTAGCATTTACCGACCTGTCGATTTTTTCCTGTCCTATGATCATAAAGCCTTGACTTCATAAGTTCTAAGCTCAAATACTGTTACAATTTTTTTAAGATTTGATTAGCTTTAAGCCAATAATATAATATTCTCCCACTGCAAGCGCTCAAAATAAGTCATTTGTCGCTAATGTGGATTAAAGGTGTAATTACTTTTAAATACTTGCAACATTTTGTTCATTCATTCATTTAATGCGACAACCAATTTTCACCTCCAACACCTCGCACTGCAATTACTTTAAAACAATTAATTTTATAATTGTCAACCATTTTATGCATTTCACACGGCAACAAATACAACAAATATAGTATAAATGCGAAAGTACAATATAGTAAATAGCAAAAATCATTATGGGTGCCGCGGTTGCCAATGGTTTATTAGATTGAAAAAAGCACATTCGAACTAAAAAGCAAATGGAAAAATTAATGTAATCCCCATTGCGGTTGAATATTTATGAGGGACTCGCTACAGATCTGTGCATCTAGCACACAACACAGAGGTGCTGACACTACACAGTATCGTGATTTTATGATAATTCGCGAAGGCAACAAGTTTGGCATGCGCTGTGCATGCGATTAAACGTGCGCGATATAAGGCTATGTGCATAGTGGTGCGATGAAGAGAGACAAGGTAAAGGAGGTAAAGAAGAGAGTTGTTTGGTGGGCAGGATGAGCAAATAAGATGTGTACAGAAACAAGGATTTTGAAGAGTTTTCAAGGATCCCTTCAGGAAATTTTATCTTTGACAGTTAATTTGGCAGCTGTCCCTCTAAGAAATTCTACAATTTGACACGTATCTCTCCAGAAAATTTTATGCTTTGAGAGCTGGTTTGGCAGTTATCTCTCAAGGAAGTTATATAGTATATTTTGACAGTGATCTATCTAGGTAATTCAACTGCTAGCTGAATAGCTAACCTTGTAAGAAGTTATATACTTTGACAGCTGGTTTGACAACTATACCTCTAAGAAATACGATACCATGAAAGTTGGTTTGGCAGCAATACCTCTAAGATCATCTAACACCCTAGGGAATTCTACTGATAAAAGCTATAACCTTAAGAATTTATATACTTTGACAGCTGGCTTGATAACCACACCTGTATGAAATGCCATTCGGATTGACAGCTATCCCTCTAGGAAATTGTATACTTTGACATCAATCCCTTTAGGAAATGTTATTCGTTGACAGCTGCTTTGACAAGTATCCTTCTAGGAATTTCAGCGTCTACAAAAGTCTAGCAACTTAACTTGCCACAGCTTTCCTCAACATTTCACTATGCACTTAGCCTTAAGCACTCACTCTTTCTCTCTCATTATAAGTATTTGTTTTTCTTGCTGCGCTTGCTCACCTGCTTTACGCCCCACCACCATATCGGCAATGTAATAAATTTATAAATTTATTTCACTATTAATCTAATTGAATAATTATTTTTTTATTGCCTTTGAATTAAACACGAAGCGCTAACGCCGTGGCGCACAAAGCCTCAAGCGCGGGGAGGCGGTGGCAGGTGTGGCTAAGCTGGAATTTCTGATGACATTTACGACTGCACAGCGCGCTAGTTCATTAAGCGCCAAGTACTATTAGCTTTTAATGTTGAAGCAATAAGTTTTAGCTTGGCTTAGTACAGCCCAGCGGCGGCTTGGTGGTGGTCCCCGGGCGCATTAAACGAGGAATGCCATAAATTGCTTTGACATTACAAATATTTACATTGTATAATTAATATCGTGCATATGCCAATACAACAACAACAACATAGTGTGCATTTATGTAAGCGCATAAAGTTTAGTTTATTTGTATTTTTATTTTTGTTTTTATAAATTATTTAATTATCGACAATTAATGCTGATAACTGTATAATTTGCTCAACATTTTTCCATTGCAGTGTTAAATTGTGTGTGAATACCCTTTGCGGTGGTTGGCTGTAGTCGATGTGCAGTAGAGCAGCAGCAGAAAATTTACAACAACAACAGCAACAACAAAAGTATAAAATATATGCTTATTATTAATTATAAATATCACTACACGAATAAACAAGCGTATGCAAGTGTAGTCCCAAACATACATACAAACATATGTAGTATGTCAAGCTGTGTGCGCGTGTGTTAGTGATAAATGAATGAAGCAATAAATTTAAAAGTTCAATTGATTTCACATTCAGCAACGACGGCGGTTGTCACCATTTAGCCACGCTGTCAAGCTGTCAACATTGTCACACAGTGGCTAAACGTTTTCGTACATATACATATGCATGTATGTATGTATGTGTTTGTGTTTGTGTAATTACGCGCGAAATGTCAAAGTGCCACTGACAGGGGTCATTGTTGGATGACTCAGCAGCAAATTATGCAAATTTGCAAGAAAAAGTTTGGAATATACAAATTTTCGAAAATTAAATTAAATAAATTTCAAGGTATAGTGTTCTGAAAAAAATTAAATTATTTGAAAAATTATAACGATAAAAATAACAAAGAATTTAGTTTTCTCCAACAAAATTTACGAGAGAAAAAACACTTAAAAAATAAAGTTATCTCAAACAAAAAAAAAAAAAAAAAATCAAACGAGATTTCGAAAACGTATATTTAAAAAAAAAAATATATTCGAAAAAAAATTTCAACATAAAATTACTTGAAAACTATTTATGTACTAAACAAAAGTATTAAAAATAATTCAAAAAAGATAATTTTCCAAAAAACAAAATTTCGAAAAAGATATTAAAAAATTTTTTTTCGAAAAAAATTAGCTTTTCAAAAAAATGCGAAAAATAGTTTTCTTAAAAAAGTATTTTTTATAAAAACAAAGTTAAAAAAAAAGAAATTAAAAAAAAAATATTCCAAAAAAAAAATATTTTCGAAAAAAATTTCAAGATAAAAATTACTTTAATATCTACTTGTCAAAAAAAATTCTTTTTTAACAAAAAGCTTTCGAAAAAGTTATTACCTTCCGATTAAAACTTTTCGACAAAAAGTGTAAACGAAAAATTTTCCTTCAAAAATATTTACAAAAACAAAAAATATTGTTGATACAAAAAAATTTCGAAAAAGTTAATAATATCTTTTCATCAAAAAATTTTCGAAAAAGTGATTACAAGAAGAAATTGTGAAAAAGTTATCAAAAATTTCGAAAAAAGTGATTACGACAAAGATTAAAAAAAAAAAAATTATTCTCACCAAAAGTTTTCGAAAAAGTGTTTATGAAAAGAATTGCTTAAAACATATTTACGAATACATAAAAAGTAAATATTTTTTATACAAGAAAATTTCGAAAAAAGTGTTCATGAGAAAGATTTTTTTTTTTGTAACAAAACACGAAGCGCTTTTTGGAACAAAAAAAAATTAAATTTTCGAAAATAAAAGTGTTTACGAAAAAAATTGATTAAAAATTTTTACAAAAACAAAAAATATTTTTGATACAAAAAATTTTTGAAAAAGTTCATAATATCTTTTCAATAAAAATTTCCAAAAAAAAGTTTTTAAAAAATATTTGCAAAAAAAATTTTAGAAACAAAAAAATCGAAAAAAGTGTTTAGGAGGAAAAGTATTTACAAAAAATTTTTCAAAACAAAATATTAAAAAAAATATCTGAAAAAATATTTACAAAAAAATTGCTTAATAAAATATTAAAAAATAAAAATTTTCGAAAAATATTTCGATTAAAATTTTCCATCACAAATTTCACCGTCAAGCGCGTCAAGTGTAAATTGGTACCCGTTTTTAATTATCTGCCACCACATTAGCTAGTGAAAGCAAATAAGTCATATTTGTGTATTGATTTGGTGCGAAATTCTGAAAATGAAGTGTCTGCTAAATGCGCAAATCGATAACACAATCAGCATCTTATTGCTAATGTTGTTAATTGCGTTAAATTCGCGTTGTGTCGATTCGAGCTGAATTGTGCTAAATAATTGTGATGTCCCCAACAGTTATAGATTAACACATTCAATTGTTGTTTTTTGTAATTTAAAAGCAAGCATTTAACGAATTTACAACGCAAACTACGAGATTACCAAATATTTTGGATATTTTTTATATGTTTAAGTGGAAGTAGCAAGAACAAGAAGAGGCGCTTATGAAGTGAAGTAAGGTAAGTGGCCATATTATTTTTTATTATTAATACTAAGTTTGTAGTTAAGATATTTAGCGTGGATGGTAAACTCTATAAGTTCACGAAGCTTTCAAACCACAACACCAAAAACATCAACCAACTTTTTCACGAAACCTTCAAGCATTTATTACTAAACGGAACTCTTTAGAGACATACTTGCCACCTGTGCCACTAGGCCAACGAACTTGGTGACGAGGTTAAACACCAAAACTATTGTATTGAATAAATTTTCACCCTTATTAACAAATTCGGTGCCAGCCAGACGTAATTTTTCCATTTATTAAAAATGAAATGGTGAAAAAAAATCGCTGCAAATGTGTTTGACACGCGACAAAATTCAAGAAAAAACCAGAAATGACAAATAAATTAACATAAATTAATTCACACTAAAATGTAGAGAAATAAGCATATCATATACGAAATTTAAATATAGCTAAATATGCATATGTGTATGCATAGAAATAGATCACAAACGTTGTGGTGTGGTAAGGAAAATTTAGGCAAGCAAAAGAGCTGAGACAAATTAACATATATAATTATATATATGTATATGAATGTAAGTAAATTAGAAAAATGTATATAAATATTAATAGGTTTATCTAAACATACACATGTCTCATACAACTGTTTATTGTAACTAGTTTGATACTGGTTACTAAAATATAGAAAGGCAAAGAGCAAAAGTGGAACTAGTCACTTAGTTTTTGAGTTATCGATCTGAAACTCTTCCCACATTGTTTTATTCCAAATAAGCGGCTCATTTGTTGGAATCAACGTTATTGGAGCACTATAGCATATAGCTACCATACAAACTGAACAATCAAAGTCATATCCTCGTATGGCAAACTTTTATATTTGATGTTATATCTTCACGAAATTTGTTATAGTTCAAAACCCAAAGCAATGTTATAATATTCGAACATATCGTTCAGATCGGACTAATATAGCATATAGCTGTCATACAAACTGCCTCATCGAAATCAAGTTCTTATATGGAAAACTCTTTTACTTGCCACGCAATTTTCACGAAATTTGGTATGGATTATTTTTCAAAGCAACACAACAATCTCCGCACAAATTGTTCACATCGGACCAATATATTATATAGCTGCCATACAAACTGACCTATCAATATGAAGTTCTGGCATGAACAACTTTTTTATTTCCCAACAAATTTTCACGAGATTTGGCGTAAAGTATTATCTAAAGCAAGGCTATAAACTCCGAATAAATTGTTGAAATCAGACCTTTATTGCATATAGCTGCCATACAAACTACCTAAAATATACCTAAAACTTTTCTTCCAGAAGCAAGCATCGAAACCATTAAATTTTTTCGAGTGTTCCAACTGGGCATGCTTTTTATACCACAATTTCGTCTTTCAATTATTACATATGTAAACTTTCATAATAGTAAATGAGTAAATTATAGCTACTTATGCAGACGATATCTCCATAGTACTCGCACAACCCGAAGATATGCTACTTTTCACAAACCAAGCGTTTGGGTCGAATTGATTAACATATATCGCTATTAATTATGAGCATAAGTTTTACCATACATGTATGTATGTATGTGTCTTTTTCACCATACGAGGTGTGAAATTGATAGCTAAAAGAGATAAAATAATGTATACAACGCTTGTCAATAGAGTAGTATGAGTAAACTCCACGTTGATTTTAGCTGCAGTCCACGCATATACATATGTATATACGTATATCCACAGGTACATTAAATATGAAGGTCTACTACTTTCAGTTAAAATTTTGAAAAAAAAAAAAATTTTTTTTGAACGTGCTTATACTAATATACACATACATATGCATGTACATATGACCGTAAAGTGATAATTACATGCTTGTATGTTATGTATGTATTAATACGATGGTAGCGCGGAAAATAACAGTAAAAAGAAATTAAATATATAATTTGACTTATTGCCATATTCACCTCATTGAATTTTTGATGTCGCAAAAACAGGTTACTCATACGTCATGTCGTACAAATCCGAAATATTTTGATTTTAGCTCAGTTCTTCTATAAACTTATAGAATAAATACAAAATGATTATGAAAGTTCCTTTTGGTTAAGAATAATTATAAAAAACAACAACACAACAAAATTAAAAAGTTTGCACACCAGGACCGGGTTTTGATAGATCAATTTATATGACAGCTACATGCTATAGTCGGCTGATGTAGACAATTTATTCGGAGATTGTAGCGTTGTCTTGCACAATAACTCGTACCAAATTTCGTGATGATATCTCGTCAAATAAAAAAGTTTTTTATACAAGAACTAGGGTTTGATTACTCAGTTTGTATGGCAGCTATATGTTATACCAGTTCGAAATCGGCGGCTCCGACATATAAGAAGCTGCTTGAAGAGAAAAGAACCTGTGAGTAATTTCAGATCAATATCTCAAAAATTTAGGGTCGAAAAGACATAACTAAATCGATCTAGCTCCTAATGCGGATCATATATACTCCTTTCCAACTGCCACTTTGACATGAAATATGTTCTTTCATAAATATTGACCAAAGAACTTAGCATAACAATGATGAATGCATGCTATCAAGTAACAATGCTGATGGAAGTCACGCTTAATTGGCTCCCTTACTTCCTTTTCATCGACAACTGGTTCGTAAAGTAGCTAAGCTGGTCGCTCTAAAAAGCATGCTACAGTTCCTTCCTCGGAAATATTTACAAAATTTTAACTTTTTTACTTATTCTGATTAGGTTGTATATACTCATACTGAACTTCCATTTAAAGAACTTCTCTGAATCCAGCAGTCTGTAACTTTTCTTGAGGGGCCGTCACATCTCTTTGTAAAGGAGGCTACTGGTTACTGCTAGCGTCGTTGAGGGCACGATAGTAGCTCATGTTACTTTTTAATTGGGTCAAGGGGTTCATAAAACAAAGGTTAAAAGTGGATCCTCTTCAAGCTATCTTCGCCTCTACGTTGTTTCCGGACTCGCCTTGAAGACATAGCCTAGTTCTTTAGACGTTCAGCTCGCGTTAAGTTACTGGTCTCAGAATAGCAAATCGGTTCAAATTTGACCCGTACCTTCAAGACAGGCTCCTTAGTCAGCATGCCGTTGTTTATTCGAATATTCCACGGACTTGCTAAAAGGCTCGGCTGGTATTGCCTTCAGTGACTTCAGCGAATTTCGTTTATTTTTGGTTCCGATTAATTTTTGGAGCACCAATCGCTAGATAGTTTCGATGTCATTTTGATAAACTTACGACTCGTCACCAGTTTGATAAATACTGAGCCCGGTCCTCAGCTACTCGTATGCTTTTTACTCACACTGTCTCGAAAGACTAAGACTGCAGAATGGTTGTTGGTATAATGACAGCTCACAACCTACTGGCATCATATACGAGACCGATAAACAATATGCGAAAAGTGCAGGGAAGCAGGCACGAAAGAGCTGCTGGAATCCTAACTTTAGTTAGAACTTAAATATCTATAAGCTTCCCAGTTCAAGAGAGTATATAAAGTATCAAAATTAAGTATCCAGTCCCTTTCTGGTTTCAAGACCACTATCTTTCACAAAACTCTTGAACCAAGCGAACTCTTTTACGATCTCAAAAGTGGCCACCATTGCAACGGACAACATGCAACGGCTGACACTATAAAGCCAAAAACAACAAAAGCAACAACATTCGTGATCAGCACAACTGGATTAGCGCTGATTTAACTGCCAGCATATTTTGTTTTGTTTTTGCTGTTGTTGTTGACGATGATCTTATCGCGGTTGCCGTTGCTGCTACCGGCTGTCCAACGTCATTCTGCTATCTTTGGCTTTGATTTTGAATTTTTTCGCATACACGCACATATGCAACCTCATACACACACACATGACACCTGTTAGCTTATACATACAGACGTACATATACTTGTTTATAAAATGCTGATGACCAGTAGCAGTCGCAGCTGAAAATTATTGCGCATCTCGTTATCGCACCTGTTGATCGAGTAGATAAATAGTTGCTTGTTTAACTAGTTGTTGCTGCTGTTGTTATCTGATATCTGCTGTTGTTGCTTGTTGTTGGTTGTTGATGTTGATTTGTTTCGTTTTTTTTTGTGTATTTTTTTAGAGATTTATTTTTATATTTTTTTTAGCGATTTTTGGTGTATTTCTTGTATTTATTAGTTGTTGTTTTGTTGATTTTAATTCTGCAGGTATGTTGTTGTTGTCGTTATTTGAGTTGTGGTTACCTTTCTATTTTTTTTAAATGTTGGCTTCGAAGGGGAGTCTTACATGTATTTAAGCTATTAATATTTTTTATTATAGACTGCTGTGATTAGTTCGGATTTTATGAGAACTGTGGAACCAAGGGTTTCGGAAAACGTAAAACACCTCATATTTAGTTCATAAATGAAATTAACAAATTAACGAGAAATATAGTTCATAAAAGTTATACCAATAGTTTTTAGTCTCAACCAATGTCTCGTGAATCCACTTTAAAACTTTACCTAAGCCTTAGACGTAGCAGCCCTGTCTTTAGTATCGGAATTTCAACCTTATCTTCCACCATACAGCTTTTGCAGATGGCGTCTTGTAAGATTCCTAGTCTTGCAACAAGGACTCCAATAGAGCAATGGCCTGTTAAAAACTCCACAACTAGGGAGAGGCCAGCCTTACTGATATCTGTTGCAACCGATCTTGGACCATAAGGACTTTGGAACAGCGCATGTGCCGATGGTGGTCCAGCACTGGCTAAGATCTTAGAGAATACATAGATATGTATGTATACTTAAGTATAAATATATGCCAGTATGCCTCTTAGTATGTACACCCTTCCGATATTCATCCGGTTAGTTATTCATCTCTCTAAAGGCTTAGACCAAACCAAACGAAAACACCAATTTTCTGTATATTGGCATCAGCTTCTATTGACTGCATTAAAAGACACCTTATCCGCCACATTTTATACTATTAAAAGCTTACTATTTGATGCCATTAATTGTCGCTACCGAATTCACTTCCTAGAGCTGCATTCACAGTAGCGTTTTGGCATTAAGACAATCAAACTCGCTTTTGAGCCGAGTATTTATGCTAAGCATGCATACACATATATAAACACATTAAATATATACATACATACGCATATGTATGCATAAATATTGTGTTGTTGTTGTTCGTTATAAGCACCTGTTTGTCCATGCAACACGCTTACGGGCATTTGTGGCAACTGCTGTTGCCAACACAGCGCTGATCTGCCAAGGCAACCACTTTTAATTCCTGTTTTCTGTTGTCAATAAACGTGCTGTGTGTGCGCCAAGTGTTAAATATTGCTTACATGCATATATATCCTTTTTTATTTACTGGTTCGCTCTGGCTGTTGCTGGTTTTAATGTGGTATTATTGGCATTTTTGCTGCTGCTTTTTTGCCACAGCGCTTTTTGGGCATTTTTTGCGCCTTGTGTTTTAATCCAACGCCTTAAATGGTGTGTACTTTTAATTAATCCAGTTCAATTGCATTAAATTAATTTATGTTGTTGATAGTACTAATGCAATGCACAGAAGTGGTTCGAATAGTTTTGCTTTGATTTATGCGGAATTCCAATAAATGTAATGGAATTGTGTTTTTATTAACACAATTAAGATAAATCGTCAATATGATTTCACTCGATTTATGTATTATATTATTTATAATATAGTTATATTTTTTTCGAGACTATCAAGATAAATTGACTAAATTTAGTTGTTTTCTAATGGGATTTTAGTAATTAGTTAATTGAAATCATATTGTTTTTCGAGATAATTAAGCTAAATTGACTCAATTTAGATATTGTTGATCGGATCTTAGTCAATTTAATTTATTTTGAATTATATGAAATTAAGATAGTTAATTGAAATAAAATTGTTTTTTGAGGCAATTAAGATAAATCGACTCAATTAAGTTTTTTTTAATTCAATCTTAGTAAATTTCTTTTTTTTTATTTATGTGACGTTGAGATAGTTTGCTTAAATAAAATTTCTTTTCGAGACAATTAAGTTAAATCGACTTCATTTAGTTTATTTTTTAATGGATCTTAGTCAATTTGATTTATAAGAAATATTGAAATGAAATTGTTTTTCGCGACAAATAAGATAAATTGACTCAATTTAGTTGTTTTTTAATCCCATCTTAATCAATTTAATTTGTTTTGATTAATATGAAAATAAGATAGTTAATTGAAATAAAATAGTCAATTTAATTTGTTTTGTTTTATAAGAAATATTGAAATGCAATTGCTTTTTGTGACAATTAAGATAAATTAACTCAATTTAGTTACTTTTTAATCGGATCTTAGTCAATTTAAGTTTTTTTGATTAATATGAAATTAAGATAGTTAGTTGAAATAAAATTGTTTTTCGAGACAATTAAGTTAAATCGACTCAATTTAGTTGTTTTCAATCCAATCTTAGTAAGTTTCGTTTGTTTAGATTTATATGACATTGAGATAGTTTGTTTAAATAAAATTGCTTTTCGAGACAATTAAGTTAAATCGACTCAATTTACTTGTTTTTGATCATATCTTAGTCAATTTAATTTGTTTTGATTTATACGAAATTAAGCTAGGTAACTGAAATTTAATTATTTTTCGAGGCAACTAATATAAATTGACTTAATTATTTAATATAATTCAAATAATATCAAATTTAGTTAAACCAACTTTTTTAATAGGATATTTTTTTGACTTTAAATAAAAAGGTTATTGATTGAGTATACAGTGCATTCAATTAAATTTGGCAATTGGGATAAACTGACACAATTTAATCAGCCACTTTTTTTGTTCAATTTAGTATTCTTCTTCTTCTTTACTGGCGTAGACAGTCAACAACAGCGCGCCAGTCAATTTGGTATTCAGTTAACCTTAAATAAAAGATTTACTAAAAATCTTATATAATTTACTCCGACAATTAAGCTAAATTGACTCTATTGAACTTTTTTATTAATTGGATGTTTATTTACTCTTTGCGAGGTATCTCGACAGGCCTAAACATACATATTCATATATACCTTAATGTAATTAGTATTTCAGGCTGACTTAATTGACATTAAATTTAACTAAATTGCATTGCATTCAACTTGCCTGTAAATAATTACTTGGAGAGGTGCTAAATTGCGTCGTTTTGAATATTAAAATCTAGCCAACTAACTTAAAATATACTTAAACTTCTTTTCTTCTCAAGAAGATGCTCATTTGGCGGAACCGCCGATATCGGACTACTCGACCATGTATCTGTCACACAAACTGAACAATCGGAATCAACTTCTTGTATGGCAAATTTTATTATTTGCCAAGATATCTTCACAAAACTCGGCATGCATTATTACCGAAAGGAATTGTATAATTTATGAAGAAATTATGTAGATCAGTTGATTATAGTATATAGCTGTCATACAAACTGAGCGAGCAAATTCAAGTCTTCATATGAAAATATGCTTTTATTTTAGGAGATATCAACATGAAATTTGGCATGGACTATTGTCCAAAGCAAGGATACAATCTCCGAAGAAAGTGTTCAGATCGGACCACTATAGCATATAGCTGCCATACAAACTGAACTATCAAATTCAAGTCTCCATATGAAAAGCTTCCTCACGAATTAAAATTGAGTTCTCGTAAGGACAATTTCAGTCTGAAAAGCATAGTAAACGTTTTTTATTTTTTTTTATTTTAATTTTCATAAATATTTTATGAAATTATTGTTCACATCAATATTACTACTATTAACGTTTGATTTGTTGTTTATTTTATTGAATTTAACTTTTTTATTTAATTTTTTTTTTTTCATTTTTTTTTTTTCTATAATTCTCACTGTTTATTTTATAATTATGCTTTGTTGCTTTTATCAAAACCTGCTATCACACATCAGAAACCTGTTGGCGTGTGCTTGGCACTCTTTTGCGCATGCGTTGCTACCGTTCGCTTAGCTCAGCTGACTTTGCAGCTGTTAAGCTGTTGATGTGATTTCTTGTTCCTTTGCCACTGGCGAGATTTGAACTTTGAAGGCTGCCTACGAAATACGTATGCAAATATGCGCATAAATATGTATACTTATATACATATGTGTTTGTATGTATATACACCGCTATTTTTGATATTTTTAAATGAATTCGTTTTCATAGCACGCAAACATCTGTATATATGTTTTTTATCTGCAGGTTCGTATGCTCAAATTTTGCATATTTTAAATGCTTTTAACACTTAGTTTATTGAAAAGGCAAATTTTTTAGTTTTTATAGTGCAAAAGTACACAAAAAGCAGATTGACAAGTTTCATAAGCTGTTCAGTAGCTTAATGCTGCTGCGATTATGAGTGGATAAAACTACTTAAATTTTTTTTTTTCAATTTCCTATCAGCGATTTTTAATAAAGAAGAGTCATCTTGCTATTATCAACTCTTCTTTTTGAAGATTTTTAGTGATTTTCAGTTATTTAGTCATACTTTTCCAGAAGGAAGAAACTGAAGAAAGACGTAGATATTGAAAATTGATAGCTCATACAATAAAAAAAAAATAAGTTGTGGTTTGATCAGAAATACGAAGAGACTTTGAGTACCCAATATTTCCAGCCATAACTAATACCAGTACGTAATAAATCAATTCAACTTTTTTATGCATAATAATAATAACTTTTTACAGTCTTTAGCTGCTGCAAGGTGAGCACAAGTGACATAACTTATTTACATATTCATACATATTAAGTTCAAAGCTAAATGCGTAAACATTTTGTATTTCCTTAGTTGCTTGTTGTTGCTTCCTTGAAATACAATACTTTCTTTTTCAATTATTATGAATGACAAGATATTGTTTATGCAACAACAAGCCATACACGTTGGCATATGTTTGTCAGTGTGTACGTAGCTAACCTAAAATCGCGTAATCGAGACGCCAATCGGTTGGATTTTCCTCTTGACGCTGCAATTAATCAGTTTGAACCGGTCAAAATGCGAGCAGTGAGCAACAAACGCTCAAAAATCTGTACTACTAGGGCTGTTTGATAAATCAGCGGTTTTTGGAAAATAGTTTTGCTTGAACAGGGTATATTATGTTCTTTACGAAGCGTATAACAACCAGATGGGAACGTCGTATATCCTATAAAATATATACTATACATAAATGGTCATTATAACGGGTTAAGTCGTTTAAGCGATACGCGAGTACATCCCTGAGTTTTTGAGATTTCGATATGAAATTTTGCACGTTTTTTTCTCTCAAGAACTGCTTATGTGTCAGAAATGCTGATATCGAACCACGATAGCATATAGTTGCTTTTCAAAATGCGAAATTACATTGATCGGAATCACGAGAACTTTCGTGTCAGGCTGGTCAGAAGAACACTTAAGATATTTGAAAGCAAATATTGAAGAATTTATATCTGGATTATCCGAATTTATGAAACAATTGCTATTAGTTCCCGCAATGCTGTGGCAGTTACTGCCTTCGAATAGATCAACATAAAAAATAGCTGTCTGGTCGTATACCCTTTCAGTGGAAGTGATAGTTCTTAAGAACGCTTGTTAGCTCTGAGAGCGCGCGCTATCACTGATTTGTCAAGCCGTACTCGTGCTTGCAAATGAATGAGAACAATTTCCGTGTAAAATTATTTCTTTCTGTAATTTTATGAATTTTTTCCTCTATCAGACACTTGGGCACATATAACTTGATATACAGATTTTTTGCAGTTTAATCAAGAACAAAAATAGTTAAACTTTGATTTATGTTTGAAAAGACTTCTTTTCCTTTCTTAAGACAATCGGTGTATGAACAAAGTGAAAAGAGTCTGACCGACAATCAACCAAAGCTACGGCCACAGACCTCATTGGACTAAGAGCAGGCGCCTGAAACTTTGTATATCTTTATCTCAGGAAGATCACCGATATTTTTGATGAGCTCAACAGCGTGGTAGCTTTTTCTCAACTCACATGCTGATGGATATGTGGATGGGAAAGCAACTATGGTATATGCTGTCGAAGAGGCGCAAGGAACTTTGTAACGGATGAGTCAAAGATAGGTGGGAAGTTTGGACGGGCAGTTTTCTGTAAGGAGTTTTGCACTAAGCTTATGTAAAGCTTGTGAGCTTGTAAATTGGGCACCCAGACACGCCACGCCTGACGACTGGCTGAGCCAGTGGACCTCACATGCGCTTAGCAGGTATTTGTCGCTGACTTGGTTTTGTTGTACGTGTTGCTTTTGGCCTAGAGTAAAAAGCAGGATATCTAATCATAGAGTTCTTACTTGATATTGTCCAATAGCCGTTAATGCGGTACGGCTAAATTGGAAGCAAGTTGTATAGAGGAGGATGAGGTAAAAACATTCATACACTTTCTGCTCTATTTTCATGCCTATGCAACACTGAAGTTGAAGCATCTTTTAAATTTTATCTTCGGCGAACCAAGCGATATACATAGTTGTAACTGTCATTTGTCGCCTTAGCAACCGGAGATGCCAATTTGTGAAAGGCTCGAAGCATTTTCTGGGTTCCTGAGGGTCTTATGATCAATTATATAAAAGTTTTAGATGTTGGGTGAGGTTAGATTATGAGATCTATCCGGACAGGGATCTTATTTGAATAGCTCCGGACGGTGAAATAATCTGGTGAGAGTAGATAGAGATCCTAACAGGGATCTCAGTTGAACAGCACCGGCGTTGAAGGGTGTAATTTCTTAACCGAATCTCAACTGATCATTTCGAAAGTGTAACGAGTTGAGATAGAACACTTGACAACTAAAAATTTAAGTTCTCTATAACCAAATATTGGGGAACACATTGAGTCCGGAGTCTTAAGAATGATTTTATGTGATTTTGAAGAGAGATTAAGCGAAATTTCAGAAGAAAACGGACGAACTTTCAATATTTCACGAGAGCCTTTTTTCTATTATCTACGTGTTCCAAATAAAGGTACGCTTTTTAATCGCTTTTTTTATTGAAAGATCACTTGGTAGTCTTGTCAAGCTGTCAAATATTCGACCTAATAGATTGTCCACCAAAATCGTGTGATTTCACAACGTTAGACTTTTTCCTGTAGGGATATGTAAAGTCTAAAGTCTATGTGGACAATTTCGCTTCGATTCAGGCTGTGGAGCAAAACATTACGCGTATTACCTGCCAGTTACTACTAGAAAAGTTCGAACGAATCATCAAAAATTGGACTCAATGAATGGACCATCTGAGACGTAGCCGCGACCAACATTTGAAAAAGATAATCGTCAAAAAATAAATTCAAAAAAGGTTCTTTTGAATGATAATAAACATTCACCATTAAATTTGAAGCTTCAGCATTTTTTCTTTCTCCTGGTAACATATGCAGCAATTCGATGACATCGTGAATACCCTGAATAAGTCAACATCCTTCAGAGCATTCACTCTATAAAAAACATTATGTGTAAAACAAGAAATAGATAGTAAATAAAAACAAGCTGGCACATAATAATAGAACTAACGAGAATAAATGGAACAACAAAAGTGGATCTTCGAAGAATAAGTAGTATGCCAACAAAAAAAAAATCAGAAACTACATAGACAGATAGATAGTCATAGTGGCTGCTAAATCAAGCAAGCAACGGCCTAGGACACACATACATACACACATTACTCATATAAACATATGTACATGTGTGAGTGTGTGTTAGTGTGCATGGCAGATGGCAAATGGTGAGCAACTGTTGTGTGGTGTTGTAAAAGGGTGACGGCGCGTACCAAGCGAACAGCCGAAGTGCCAACCGCCGAGGCAAACCGCAGTGACAAAATGAAAAAGAGTTCAACTGACAACTGAGTGAGCAGACGTGAACACGCTTTTGAAATGCGGCTACACATTAGCCACCACTCACACACACACACACATACACATACATCCACAGATGGATGCGGTGTATTCATGTCATAAATAAATTAATAATTAAAAACAAGAAATTAAATTAAAAGCAACAACAGCAAGCGTGCCGAAGATCGAGAGATCGAGGCGTAGCACACAAAAGCAGACGAGATTGAAACTGTAGCGCAGCCGAAGACAGCCAAGGCAGCGACAGCGCAGACAAAGCTCGAAACAAAAGCATGGACAAAAACAAACGGCAATCGGTGCGAACAAAATATGCCAAGCGGCGAGGTGATGAAGCGACTAAGTGGCTGTGGTGTTGGTGGTTAAGAGATCCGGGTGTGAGTAAGAAACACCACCGCCGCCGCCGCCGCCGCCGTCGCCGCCACCGCTCATACGACACACATGAAATCGGCTGTCATTGGAGTTGTTGGTGTTGTGCGTTCGGCGTTCGGCGTTCGGCGTTGCGTATGGTTGCGTTGTGTGCTGCGGCCGCTGCTGTGTTGTGGTCGCCGTTGTCATTGCACGCTACGCCGCTGATAAGGAAATATGATGCTGCCGAGCGACAACACGCTCATCTACATTCTACTTTGCTCCCGCGCTCCCTCCGAGCGCCAAGCTCAGTATCTAGGCTGCAATGTGTGCTGAGCTCAGCTGCGACTCGAAGTGTTCCGCATTTTGCGGTGACAAAGCGTCTTGTGTCGCACACTGCCGCTTTGTTGTGTTAGTCTGTTAGTCTGGTGTGGCTGTTGTAAGCTTTTGTTTTCTTTGTTGCTAACATAGATGCTGTGGAATTGTTCCAGTTGAACTCATTAGCAGCAGTTGCAGTCGCTGTCAGGTCTATGAAGACATTGCTGATATGGAAGGTCGTCTCGCAAATGCCGTTTTCCATGCGGTGGACATTCTTCTAATACTTTTATATCGCTTAGTTCTACCCAAAATTATTTTCAAACATAATAACTGTATTTATTTATGAAACAGAGGACAGGTCTGCAAACTACAATGTCGTTAACAAGGCAATCTCTCACTCTTACGAGGTATTAGCCGAGTTTACAGCGCGCCAGTCGTTCTTCCTTTTTGCTGTTTGGCGACTATTGGAGATTTCAAGTGTAGCTAGATCCTTCTGCTCCTGATATCTTCAACGGAATGCAGGTCTTCCTCCTCCTTTGCTTTCCCCGGCGAGTACGACGTCGAATACTCTCAGAGCTAGAGTGTCTTTTATCTATACGGACGACAGGACCTAACCCGTAGACGCTGGCTCTTGATTCGCTAAACTATGTTAATGTCGTAGTGTATATCGTACAGCTCGCTGTTCCATCGGATGCGATATTTGCCGTTGGCAATGCGTAAAGAACCATATATCCTCCTCTGAATCTTTGTCTCGAAAATACGTAACACCGACTCATCAGCTGTTGTCATCGTTTGTGTCTCTGGACCAAATAAAAGAACGGGGATGCTAAGTGACTTGTAGTGTTTAGTCTTCGTCGTTTCGAGTTTTAGTAGTTCGTCGAGAGGGGAATTTACTTCTCTATTGTCTACTCAGTCCGAAGTAGCATCTATGGGCAAGAGGTATTCTTTGTTGTATTTCGATGCTGAAGTTGTGGTCATTGTGTCTTTGGTTGATAGTCTCGTATAAGCCGTTACATTCAGAAGTGAACGCGCTCCATACTGAGTTTCAGGTATCTGAAGACCAAAAGTCGTCTCATTCGGAGAACAACCCAAACCTAAATGATACTCTATTTGTCGTTTACATTCGAGATTTATATACTCAAACCTCAGTTCCATTTGACGGTCAGTTGTCTTTCGAGACAACCAAACCAAAGCTTACTGATTTAACACGACTTTAGTTTGGCTTTGATTAGAGCTCCTAAGTACTTAGGAGCTGCTTGTCGAGGAATATTCTAATATTCTGGATGTTCCTCCAGTAAAAGTATGCCTTGGGAATGGCAGTCAGTAGCTGTGCTATGTTCTTATAAGATTTATTTCTAAAAGTCAGATGCTACTGGTTCTGATTCAAGCTAAACAACTTTTTAGTTTCTAAATTATAGAATGAGATTTACCTACAACAGAAGTAGACTGTATTGGCTCGCATTTATCCAAAAATACGCAATCAAATGAGGCTAAATACAATATTTAAACAATCAGGACGCCACCGTTCAATCCATGGCCAAGGGAAGAGTGATAAGTGCCAGCAAATTTCAATGTCACGTTAGGCTTTAGTAATGCGACAGATATCAGTCAGATGGCAACAGAAACGCATTACAAGTGCGCGGGTAAAGCACCTGATTGAAATGACTGCACAGCCGTTCGTGAATATTAATCAAGCGAGTGCACGCACCGCTGCAGTGTTAGGCCCAACCACAACAACAAAACCAACAGACAATACATTGACTACTTGTCAGCCCAACATATGTACATTTTGGTAGCACATTTATTCACTTAGCCTGACAGCCGCCACTCGATTACCCGGCCTGTCAGTCACTTACTAACTCACCCGGTCGGAGCGTCGGTCCGTTGTCCAGGCAGTCAGTCAGTCGGTTAGATAGTCACTCTCGGTTAGACAGTCGGTCAGTCAGTCAGTTATTGCACCCGTTCGTCATACAGGCACTTGAGCAAGCGCTGTTCCAGTCATTTAGGCGCTGCACAGCGCACAATCAGCACGAAACGTCATCGCGGCTGATTGTTGTGGAATGTCGCCAAACAGGTTGGAAATGTAGGTAGAAATACGAATTCAATAAAATTGCGATTTATTTTTAAATACAACAACAACAACAACAATAACAATGACAGCAGTAGCTGCAGCAGCAGTTGTTGCTAAGTATGTAAAGTAGCAATCGCTGTTGTTGTTATGGCAGTCAGTTGCTGTTGGTACGCCTGCCACTCGCTTTGCGCTGCAACCGTGAATTGTTGCCAAGAAGAATTACAAAAATGCCGTGCATAAATTAATTTTAGCATTTCTTCCCCTTTCACCGGACACTTTCGGGTCCAAAGTAAATATGTTTGAGAGGAAGAGAGGATTCTGAGCATGTATACGATCGTGTTGTAATCAGGAAGGACTAGGCTTAGTTTTGACTCTATTTCAATAAAAAAATATGAAGAGAGTCGAGTGACTTCATCATAAGCTAAAGTCATTGGAAGTGGAACCTGATGAAGAGTTTGGCTTATATTTAAGATCGTCATATTCGATAATGTGAGCTTACTATATATACATCGAATATAGGTTAGTTCTGCACATACCAGATCGAAATTCTGCAACATTACTAGATCAAAAGTCGTAGACAACATACTCTGTGGACTGTAGGTTCTTACGTCGGTCTTCATTAAAGGTATATAAAACATCGTTTCACAGATTTTTAGATTGTCATCACCTTTTTCATCCTGCCAGTCCAATGCCGAAACTAGGCGAAAAGACAGATCCTTCATATTTGTTACGATGGTTTTACTATTCGAGTTCTCTTTCTTACTGAGAAACTGTGAATACATCTCCTTTCTTATTTCAATAGTGGTTTAGAAGCTGAGCTTTTGACTCCCGGAAGGTATGTCATGAGGTAAGTGTAGCGTAAGTAGAGGACCAAAATAGCTCAAAACGTTTTGATGAATGTCTTTCGGATGAACATTTCTTGAATGCAAACTGCTATTCACAGAACTACTATTCTCCTCAATTTAATGCACTTTTAGCGACAAAAACTGTCTGTAAGAGTTCGATTTACTGCTCCAGAGTGCAGAATACTTCAAAGAAGTAGAAGTAACTATCCACCCTGATAGCAGGTCAGTGGTACTAGCCTTAAACTTACTAACCGTGCGTTCAGGGCTGGTTAACCACGCTATCAAATTGTGGTAAGACTGGTATGTACCAGGCCATAGCGGAATCGGAAGCGACTGTAAAGCTGTCAAGTGAAGGTACCCTAGCCCCGCTAACAGTAAAATTGAAATGGGTGTGTATTCACGTCTCCTCATATGTTCTATAGTAAAACTGCGCGAAAACTTGACTTGCGCTGCTCTTTTTGAACAGAGATCGATAATGAGAGTTCCGGAGAGCACTTTGTCCTCAGTAAGGCCAGCATCTTTGTAGTTTGAGGTGTTCTTACCGCACAAAGAATGTGATGGAGCGACTGCAGGCAACCGCAGACAAACTGCGGAATGACTGGATTTCAGGAGATGATATTGAGATGGAGGGATATGTACGGAGCAAGAATCTTCTAAATGATAGGGTCAAGTGTAGGTACTAGGCCTGTCAGGACAATAGTTCTAACGGTCTAGTGACTTATGAGTATATTCGGGACGTTCGATTTGTTGATGGTAACCTAGACTTCAGATACCGTCTGAGTCCGGGTTTTCTGCTTACGGGGCATGGACCTCTGAGTACATTTTTGCATCAGAGATATCTATCTGATAAATCGGGTTGTTTTTGTGGGGCGGGAGTAGAGGACTTGGTGCATGAAATTGCAGAATGCCCGATGAATTCTGACATTAGAGATCTGGGTGGTCTGGGGATTAGCTGGACTGTTGGACGTTTAGATGTTAGCGGTGGGATCTCCACTAGTCCGAATGCCGAACAGTTAGGGTCGTTTGAGCGTGAATTGTTTAGGCGGCGAAGGTGTTTAACTGAGAATTAATATTAGCTTCATGTGTTAATGGTGTGTACGTGTAACGTGCGTATGGGGTCCAACCCGAGGTCACCAGTCCAGAGCAGTATGGAAGCTCAACGGGTACCAGTTTCGGCTTCGAGGTCTGCCTGGAACTTAATTCTGGTACCACGGAGAGCAGGAGCCCTTGGAGGTCGCTCCAACCTGCTCATAATGACTGTTTTCTCGGCGAGTATCGTGGTGGATACGGTTAAAAAACATATACGGGAAGAACTGACATATAAAACACACCGCAGTTCTGAAGCTGTTTACAAGAAGACAACTTTGAGTCTGTCTCTCCCTCAGTTTTTGAGATTTCGATCTAAAATTTCACACTATTTCTTTTCTCCTCAAGCAGCTGCTCATTTGTCGGAACTGCCGATATTGGACCACTATAGCATATATGTAGCTGCCATACAAACTGAACAATGAATTTCAAGTCCTTGTATAGAAAACATTTTAATTTAGGAGACACTTTCTTTAAATTAGCCATGAAGCTATGGTAGAATCTCCAAAGAAAGCTACTACAGTTAGTCATACAGTTACTATAAGATATGCACCCCTGAAGGATATTGTCGTTACGTATCTAACCTCAAAAACGTTTCCCCAATTTTTATCTTTAAACGAAAACCAACAAAGAAATTTTTAAATATAACTACTATATCTATATTTGTATATATATCATATTGACTTATCCACATATTGTTATTGTATAATTAGTAAGCTATAAATAGCGCACTTGTTGTTGTTTTGTCCAAGATTTTATGCAAAGCGCTCGTTACATTGTTTCGGAAACACAAATCATAATTTGCTGTTGTTATTGTAAACGCGGCTAATATTTTCTTCACCTTCCTACATACAAACGGACACACAGAGGCATATACAAAAAGCAGTAGTAAAGCGATAATTATATTGCGCGCATTTTGTAACTGTAATGGATATGCAATTAATAAAAAAAGGGGAAAAAATGCTAAAAATAATTTTTAATGGCAAAACAAGTGTGACACAAAAACCGACGGGGCGTATAAAATGATATTCACAATTCACTTGACTTACACTTAATCTCGGATACAAGCGCGCACATACACACATACACACGCAGCTGCAAACACATAAACATATGTACATGTAGTTGTTGTTGTATGTAAATTAATAGTTGTAGGAAAAAACCTCGAAAGTTTTGAATTCCGATAAAAACGAGGCAACTGGACAAGTGTGCCACACAAACACACACATATATTCATGCAAGTATATTTGTGTGTATGTATGTGAGTAATATTATCTTAATCCCCGCATTTGCTCGCATTTGATATAGGCTAGCTGCCAAGCGTTTCGTAGTGGCTCGATGTCTAAGCTCAGCTCATAGAATGCGCTTTAAATAGCACACGCTCGCTTGTGTGCGCCTGTATGTGTGCGCCGGTGTGGGTGTAATGCATTGCAGGCGACCGCAAAATGTTTTAATTATAGCTCACCTACTGTGCTATTTTTAAATTCTAGTTAAATTGAATTATTTGTCGTGCAAACTACGATTTCAAATGAACCTCACATTGTTTTTGTTTACTTTGCATTATACGATATTATATATGTATATGAAAAAATACTACTATGAGCAAAAAATAGTAAGACTTTGCTTATACTTGTAAGTTTGAAATTCTTAATTTATTCTTCAAAATCTATTTCGCAAAGTAATCTCTTTTGGCTCCATACACGTTTTTCCAAGCCTCGAAATAGTTGTTAAAGTCAATTTCCGAAATAAACTTCAATGCGAGTAGCGATTCACGTTTAAGGTCTTCAATTGACTCAACGATTTAAGGGCATGCACCTGAAATGTCTGGTCCCTTAATTGGGAAGGTGCCAGCTGTTGATTTCTTTGTAAAAGTAAAGGCGGACATCACTGTTGTCCAAGAAATGCAATCGACGGGACAAGAGTATGTCCTTGCGGCATTTACTACAGTAACCACATAAAGAAAAGCAAACATGGGATTTGTGGTGGGAGAGAGACTCCGTCGTCGAGTCTAGGTATTCACCCTGGTGAATTGACCTAAGCAGACTTCCAGGAACGCATCTATGAGAGCTGTCCACGCCACGATATCAAAAAAACGTGCTTGGAGACTTAAAAGCCAGGAAGGACAAAGAAGGTATCTTTGGCACAACGGTCGGTAAATTCAGCCTCTATGACGATACATCCCCAAAGTATGAAATCCGATCAAGGTCAAGGTGAAAACAACCTTGATCTGGCAAAGGCAGGACATTCGAGGAGGAAGTGTTGAGCTGATACTATTTCATCTTCTTCCTAGTTGATGAAGCTAGCATCCGGTAAAATGTTCTATCATATCATAAGAATTCCGATCGGATAATGTGAAGTTAGACTTTGTAGTAATTTAAGAGTTCACGTTTCAAATGTCAAATAAACGGTAATGCCCACAGTTGGTCTTCTCTAAGCAGCATCTTCTAGATAACTCATTCAAACAAAAGTAATGAAAGGTTTCACTATTTCACTAAGTTCCTAGTCATATTCCTAACCAGTTTCCCTAATACAGCAAACCAACAATTCGTAAGTCATGGAAATTATAACTTCAACCTTGATTGTTGCCTTACTTTTTGAATAAATTTTAGCATTTAGTCCAGATTTTGCTCTAACTCCACGGATTATTGCAATTTTGAAGTCAGAAAACATTACTTCAAATACATGGACGTTCTAAATATGTGAAAGTAGAAAAATACGTGCCATAGATTGCCGATACTCCGCCCTACTTTTTCCTCCATAGTCCAGCCTTTGCAAGACTAATGTTAAAGCAGCTCGACAGTCTTACCTTCAACCAACTCGAACCAGGGGACATAGGTTCTTGTGATCAATTATGTAGGAGTTTTAGGTACCACAAGGGACTAGTAATCTAAGCTGTCTAAGTGAGATCCCTGCAAAGATCGACCTCTCAACCTATTCTCATCTAATCCTAAACAACCATATCACTAATAGCTTCAACCATCCATAAAAGTTCAAAAGACTTAAGTTCAAGCTCTTCCTCATTCCAAACGCCTTTGGCCGCAAAAGCGGAAATTACTGGGCAGTGCAAAGAAACTTTCGATGTACAGTAACACAACCCGATAATCTAGTCAGACCGTAGTGATATTCTGTACTGACCCTGCTTTCTGTTGAAATCAAAGTCCAAAGAACAAGCATTGCGAATCAAATATATTCTTCAAATCAAGATTTCAAATTTTCGAATCGTGAGAGTTTGCTATAGTCCCAGCCTAAGGTAGATAGATAAGTAGATAGGTAGAGAGGAATGTCTGTTGGCGTACCTAAGTCTTCAGGGAGACCACTGTGAAATCACCCTGACTTAAATCCTCTCACTATATTACTGCCCTTTCCCGTGCATTCGCGTAGATGTCGGAGCCTGAAGATTTTCATACAAATATCTAGCTCCTACAATATTATTAGAACTAGTACTGCTTTTTAAAATAAATATCCGCATATACATATGTAATTCACATATCTTTTGAAGTATTTGTGTTTGTATAAATATGGCATGAACTATACATGAAGCCATGAGTGAGTGTTTGTGCACGAATATTTCGTCAGTGGCTTGTCACCTTCGCTTTGCCGCAACATTTTTTTGATCGATCGTTTTAATTTGTGCGGCTGGCAGGCATGATAAAGATATCCGCAACTAATTTTTGATGGGAAAAGACACTCAAAAAAACTCAACAACAACAAAAACAACAACTGAATTTCTCACATTCTCACATGCAAACGATCGTGCATTTGAATAAAATTCGTTATTTTATGTATCAAAGTGACAGTTTTGATATTAAATGCTTTCCTTCCTGCTTTGAGGTTGTAATACACCGCTTTTTGTTTTTGTTTTTAGTGTGTGATATTTATTGTTGCCACTTTTTAAAAGATTAGCTGAATTACAGAAATTGCTGAGTTGATAAAATGGAATGCCATTTGAGCGAGATAAAAGTAAATAAAACCATTTGGATTGGTCTGCGTACTGACTGGAGGGAGGAATTTTCAGTTTCTTATGTAAGAATTTTTTTTGCTAAGGCTCTATATAGTTATTGCAAGATCGGGGTATATGAGAACAAATTGCACAATATTTCCTAGAATAGGAAGATGGTTTGAAATTAATAAGGGAACTAAGGGAAGGACACGTCGGAGGTGAGGGGCGTTGAACCTTTTTACGCACGGATCAAAGCCTGCAGGGTGGGCTGATGGAGTAGTACACTATATAGAGCTTTTCATCAGATGCAGTTTTAGGATTACTGACTATTGCAGCGTCTTTCAAGTGGCGGTGGTTGCCATAATTGTAGTAGTGGATCTACTGATCCGGAGCGTTGCCTCTTTAGTGGCAACAAATCTACTTCGACAACAGGGCAATGATATTAGCCTTGAGTTCTCGAACTGTGCGCTCAAGACTAGTGAAAGGATATCTGGACTGTATTTAGCATCGAGTTAATTTATGATTGGATTGATTTAGATGCGGGAAGAAAATTGTAAAGTTGATGAGCTTGGTAGGAAATGTACTTCAGTCTCAATATCTGCGGAATGGAAACGGGTAGAAGCTCCATTACTTTCTTGTGGTTCAGGACTGTTAGGTCAACTACCTGTAGCTGTGGAGTTCCAAGACCCTTCTGGCTTAGAGTAAATTAGTGAACTCTTCGCCTTCAGCAAGGTTAATATTTCAATGGATGTAAGAGTTCTAACTGGACACTGTCCGATCATATGCATCAGCTGTTTGAAAAAAGATGAGGTAGAATCATTTCAATACTTCCTTCTCGAATATCCCGCTTTTGCCAGATCAAAGCAAAACACCACGAATTTCATACTTTTAGACATCCAGATGAAAATAGTGGAAATAGACATAAAACACCTTTTCAGAATTGTGTAGCTGTGGTTCAGGACGTTTTTGCCGATAACTAATATTCAACTACAGGAGTTTTTTCGGTTGACTGTAAAAAGGACTATGTATTGCAGTCTAAGTGTGATCTTTTGCCTTGCAGAGATATATGCCATATAATCTAGTCTGATCCTTACTTTAGTTAGCAGAACGGAAATCTTAAACACTGCAGAGATGAGCTTAAAAAAGTAGCCATCTTTGTTCCACTAATATCAGGTTAGGAACAAGCTGTGTCTCTGTTGTCCTCTTGCGCTTCAGTGCTGAACCTATTAACCTCACGGGAGCTCTGCAGGCGTTAATCACGGAACAGTTCTTGTCCAATAGGGTACCGCAGAAGATCCTGAACTAAACTCTTGGCAAGATTTATCTTACAGCAATTATAGCAGTTCTTAGTGCACATTGCCCAATTGGCATTCATGCGGCAAGGTAAAACATCTCGTTGGACGAAAACTGACAACGTTGTATGGCAGACGGACGAAAATTGGCAGCGTTGTATGAAAGACGGACTGAAACTGATACATCTTGACAATTATACTTTCAGCAAAGCTAAAGTTATCCGAACGTGATTTTAGATAACTCAAGAAATATGTACACGGTCATAGTGATTTGCTGATTTATGGCGGTTTTTGTGATCAGCTTATAGATATTTGAGATATCACAATGGACCGATACTCTAAGCTTTCAAAGTGAAATCGTTGTTGGCGTTTGTAAAATATATATTTTTTAACATTATTTAACTTAGCCTAGTAATCTTGGTTGATATAAATAAGGAATAGGTCTTGGCTCAATAGCATCAAATTAGGAAGGTATCCGAGAGTTTGGTGCTTTGTAGTCAGTTCCTCTTGGGTCTTGGCCAGCAATTTTTTCCGCTCAGAAATCTCCGATTTTCTCTTGTCTATATTCTAGCAATTTAATCCACATTGAATAATTTTTGACATCACAAGGCACTTTCTTCAAATTGAACAAATAAGAAATCTTTCTACTAAATAATAAGGCTTTGATCATTTAAAGGCGAACTTGGTATATTTATGATCTCAAGATCTGGCTCACAAATTATTAAAGGTTTATCAGCGTAATATACGGTTACTTGTCCCTTAGTAATTATTAAGGGGAAGCTAAATCATATAAATTGGATAATGGTGCTAGCCCTATCTGGGCTGATAGTAATTTGAGTACATGATTCTATATGACCTGTTGAGGATACTAAAATTCTTCTACGTACGAGCAAGTATCAACTGTTCTTTTAGAGCAGCTAGTTAATAATGAACTCGGTTATAATCCCGAAGAAGAAAAAGACGTAGTTAATAATGGAGCAATTTAGATTTTCATCCAGACAGTTTTTGGTATTCGAACTTCGAAGGTACATCGATTATAATTCTGACTTCATAGAAAATATTTTAGGGCATTTGAGGCACGTCCACCTTATTAAGAACTAATAACTCATGCCAGCAGCTTTCCAACGCATAATCCTCCTCATTAATAAGAACAATTATGAAATCTAAGCCGACTGCGGTCATTTCAAGGCTAAAAATTGTACAGAAAAAGAACACGACTTGAGAAAATAAATTTTATATTTACCAATTAATCAATGAACACTTAAGTCTTTCATATTAAGTAATCAAGGTCAGATGTTACTATTAACTACTCACTTGCGGCCAGCCAATAATAATAAATATCACAAATTACACAAAGAAATAATTCATTTTCACACGCCTACTTATAACAAAATATCAACACTCTATTCTGGCTTTCTGGCTAATTTGCAAGTGTCCGCCTACAAGCGAGTCATGTGAAAGTTTACCTTGAAATGCGTCGTGGACTTTCAGCAAAATTTCCCATTCGCACGTAACTGTAAATATTCCCTTATTTCTATAATTGCGAATTTATTCTTTTAATATTATTAATGGTGTTTATTTGTTTCTAGAACATTTGGCAGTTAGAAATTCACTTTCGTGCAAATAAAATTCAGGCTGCAATACTTAAGTACATAAAACATATTTAATACACACCATTGCTAGGTAAGCGAACGGTTTATACTGGATACCTGGCAACCTGCACACCTCAAAACCCATTGGCCCAGAGCGCTGCGCCAGCGACGCGAGATTCCAAACAAATCGAAACAGTAAATATACAAAAGATATAGGCGGCAAAGAAGCGGCATAAAATGAAATGAAAATTAAGCGGAATGCAATCAAAAAGCAAATAAATTCTAATAAATATTGAAAGGGAAATAAATAAATGCGCTATATGTAGAACGGTGGAGAGGCTTCAAGAAGCGTAGCGTTTTCTCGCCGATGTCGTTAAAGTTTGGTGAAACTGCGCGGCGCGATTTCACGCTAACCAAAACAATTGTTTAAAATAACAACAAAAATAATCAAATTATTAGCAAACAGTTTTGCAAAAATCGAGAGCGACTGAGCGCAAGCGATAGCGCTCAAGTGCGCAACTGAGAGCGCCAATGAGCGCGCGCTACTTTTGAGTGAGTTTTTGAGTAGAATTGCATAATAATATGCAATATGCGCTGAAAAATAGTGCTCAAAAAAGTGCTAAAGTACGCGCTCAATTTGAGTGAGTTGTTTGCGCACATGTCACTCAATATTTTTGAGTTCACAAGCGCTCGAGCACTGCGTGCGTCTCAAAGGTGTAGTCGCCTCTCCAACTGATTATACACATACTTAGCTCAATATATAGTACAAAATTAATATATACATATGTATATGCGTATGTGTATGTATGTATTATATGTTTGTATGCATATGTTTATGCGAATATCCACTTTGGCAAATTAACATTTGTTTATTTCACCGGAAAATTTAGTGAAATTATTCGCCAAATGTGAAGAAGTATCGCGTATTTCAACTTGACCACTGCGCTGCCTGCCACTGTACGCGGCTTGTGGGTGAAGCGTTTGCGACATGCTTGTCGGGCGAAATAAATATTTTACAGGTGGCAGTCGTGTTCTACAAGCATATATGTGTAAGTGCTTGTACTTACTTGTACGTCGCTGCCACTTGGAAAATTATTCGCTGGAAAACACGATGGTAACAGGCAGGCGACGCATTGGCGCACAGTGATTAAAACCAGGCGATTGTGTGCGAACTTTTTTTAAGTTTTACTCGCGTTTCTGTAGTAGAATTACTGAACTTCGACTAATTTTTAGCTTTTCAGAGAACAAGCAGTTTAAGTTAGTTCGAAAAAAGTACTTCCCTTAAGATTTCTGTTCGAAATTGCAGAGCTGATGAACTTACAAAAGGGGTCACCCTTGTCCCACTAACATCGGGTTAGGAATAAGCTATGTCTCCGCGGTCCTGTTGCGTTCCAGAGCTGGACCTATCAATCTTACGTGAATTTAGCAGGCATTAATCAATGATTAGTTCTGATGCGAATGCGAGATCCAACTGGACTAGAGGACGTAGGATATCCTGAACTAAACTCTTGGCAAGATTCATCTTGTCTTAATTATTAGACTTCTTAATATAGTTTGTCTAATAGACATTCATGCAACAAGGCAAAAAATTTTGTCGGATGAAAATTGACAACGTTGTATGGCAGAAACGCTAAAAGTGATATATTTTGACAATTATACTTTCTGCAAAACTAAAGTTATCTGAACCTGATATTTGCCGACTCAAGCAATTTGTGACAGGCTCAAACTGCTTTGCCAATTTATGTTCGTTTTTATGAAGAATATATAGGTGTTTGAGGTATCACATGAGATTCGTTAGGGGACCGTGACACTACCAGAGTATCAAGAAAAATAAATGACTTAAAAAAAGTGCCTTAAACTTCTCTTAAAATACATTTCTTACCGAAAAAACTATTGACATCAAAATTCAAAATTGCGGAATGCTATATACATATACATATATGTTAATATATACCTACATACATATGTATATATTTTTATTGATAATAGTACGGGGGTTCTGTTAAAAATGTTGACATTTTTCTTGCTTTGAAAGTCTTTCTGTGAAAGTCTGTCCGGTTCAAAAGTTTTTTCACAAGATTTCTTGGAAATTTTTTTTTAATATTAAGTGCTTGTCTACGATAAAAGATTAACATATCTTCAAACCAAGATCTCACGCCCAATCGTAGGCAACAAATTTCCCAATAACTCGATATGTTTCTAGCACAAATTTTCATGATTAGACGCCTATCTTCGATAAAGAATCAGCACATCTGTTTACCAAAATATTGCGCCCCTTTGTAGGCAATAATTAGATATGTTTCATAACATTCACTAGCAAAACGAAAACATGGTCTACAGTCGATATAATGAAATCTAAATTATATTTCTCATAATCCTACAAAAAAGATGCCTTGCAAGTATGCAAATTTTTTATATATTATTATTAATTTTTGTTTTTATGGGATGTGTGCCAAGCGAAATTTATTCGTTACAACCATAAACATAGGCAACATTTTCATAATTCAAAAATTGTAGCATACATTTCAGCGCAAATAACGAAATCATGGTAAGCAAGGGTCCAAAACAGAACAATTTCCTAAAAGTAACTAAAAAATGTATAGTAATGAAAACCAAAACCGAATACTGGTGAAATATGGCAGAGGCTCGAAACCCACAAAAATTTTTTCTCCAAAATAAAAAAAAAATCTTAAAACTCAAATACCCAAATTTACTATCCAAATTTTGTGTATAGAAAAAAAAATATTGTAAGCGAAAGAACTGAGGATACTTTGAGGTTGGATAGGGCATGGTAACTTTTTCAAAGTGCTGCCGAAAACAAAAAGGCGTATTTCGGGGGTTATAAAATTGGAAACTTTGAGTTTGAGGATTTTGATATTGAGGAGGTCTGTTGTTAGCGTATTTTGAAATCGCTAACTTCAAAGCTAATTAATAAATAAAATATTTTTTATTTAAAATTTTTAAAAATAAACTTTTGAAATCCATTTTTGAAAAAAAAAAAATCTAGTCCTATAAATGTCTATATATCTATATGAGTAAGAAAACGTATACACATACGAAAAAAATTGCGCCACTGTGCGTAAGCTCTCGCGCGGCTTCAGAATCGGTTCACTACAACGCCACTTGCCCAACGTTGTTGACTTTTTCTCCGGGGAGGCGTACGAAGCGCAAACGAGAAACGTGAGTTTCCCCACTTATACGCACTACTTCGCGGCGTAAACATTTAAAATAAATAATTTCATGTATAACATTTTCGCACAAGATTTATTTACATTTGGCAATTTTTATGTAACTTTTTGGCGCGTCTTTTTTACTCACATTTGTTGTAGACGTTTTTGCAATTCGATTGTTTATTTCGTGCATTCGTTGTTGTATTGCTTACGGTGGCAACAATTTTCGCGTGAAAATTTGGCTTTTATGGTTGGGACTTTTGTTGTTGTTGTAGTTGAATGTCTAGTGATTTGCATGCTTTCGTTTAAATTTTAATGGAAAATCAATTAAACAAAGATTTTGTGGAAAAGCGCTTGATGGATGCATATACATATATATATGTGTGTGTGTCAGGAGAGGTAAGCAGAAAGGTGAAAGGCTGATACGCGAATAAGCTGTACTAAATTAAAGAAAAGTGCGAAATAGTTAAATGGAAATTTTATACGGCGCGCTGGATAGTAGAGGCGCGTTGGAGGCGGACGCGACGTAGACGCTTGGCGGGGCGCTTTTTTATAGCGCTTCCGTCCTTCACTTGCTTGTTGCCAACGAAAAAAAATTCGCAATTTTCGCAAATTAACGCAAACGCTAACAGGCCGCGCACGCATCCACACACACACAGACGCATTTGAATATTTTGGCCGCAATAGTTGCGGCGCATTTACTATGCCAGCGTTTAGCGCGGCGCTGTCGATTGTTATAAATTATTGCATTGTTGTTGTACTTCATTGTTGCGCGCAACATGGTCAAGGTTATGCAAATAATTACTGTATGCCAATTTGATTTGCAGCGTGTTGAAATAGTCGTTGCGCTGCCGCGTCGCCGCGCCGCCCGCACTACCGTGCCAGCCGCCTGGGAAAGACTAGTAGTTCTCGCTGGCGCGTTGTGGCGCGCAAGTGCTTTTGCACTGCTGCCGCCCGCGCGCCGCCACTGGGACGCTGCTGTTGGTGCACGGCAGCGCGCGTACGTGCAGCAGCGCTCTTGCACGCGCCACAGGATACCACAGCAGGTTGCCACAATCGCGTTGCCAAGCAACTAGTGGCTAGCTACTAGCAACGCGCTGCACGTTGCGTTCGTTTGTTCGCTCGTCGTTTGAGCGCTCGATTGCAACTTTGTTACCGAAATAAAACGCGTGTCCGATTATATGCACACATGCGTTCCATTGCAATCAGATATTTTATTTATTATAATTGTGATTCGTTGCACATGTACGCATGTATATATGTATGTATGTATATATGCATGCGCGCAGTTGCAATTAATATGCGCTGCCGCGTTTGTGTCTGCCGCGCGCGTGCATATTTAATGAGTCGCTTAATTTTGCTTGTTTTCGCTTTGCTGCAATCGATTAGAAATCCTTGTTGGTCGTTTAACATGCGTAAAACTTATGTAGACAGCGTATATGTACATATGTATGCATGTATATTTGGTGGGGGACTAATAAAAGTTCGTTTGAGTTTTGCGTTGGAAAGTTGTATGCAAGAAACTTGGCACTAATTTGCAAACTTGTGGCGCGGTGTGTCTGAATAATGGCGATAGTATTGCTTCTTGAAACTCGTCTCATCTTTTGTCGCTAGATATCGGAGATGGATGCCCTCAAGGAGTGTTCACGAGTGTGCAGAACCCGCCTTAGTATGCCCATAGCTGATACGTTAGTCTCAACCCCTTAACATACGCCCGCCCACACATTAAAACCTCATGACTCATTGACGGATTACATTAAACCACAATTTAATTGACTCGTTGAGGTCCAACGAAATGTGTTTTGCTTGTGCTTAACCTTTTCGAAATGAATTTTTTTATTAATTCCCCATAATTTGGAATTTATAGTTTCGATTTGTCAAATGTCGCATAGCATATAGGTCACATTTCGTCCAGATAAAAGAAAGAAATTATTGTGTATGTTCAGCTAGCTTCCATAATTATTTGTCCTCTGAAGTATGAAATATAGGCATATAAAGGAATGATGGGGTTGAAACCCGGTCCACTCTGTACCAAGCTAGAACTCTCAGCATTAAATAAAGAATAAGTTATGTTCCACTATCAACCTTACTTAGTTAGTGAATGGAAATGATGTTCAGAAATATCAATTCATTAGAGCGAACATTTGTCGAGCCCACCCGCGTACACGTGTCCGTCTACTCAAACTGGATGTGCGCAATTTCGACAAGTAATATCAGTATCGAATGAATTTAATTGCATTGAGATATTGTGTGCCAGTTTGTTCATTATTTTGGTAGACTTTCCCAGCAGGAAAAACACCAGGCCAAATTTTGAAAAGTGGAATAGAATAAACAGAGTTACCCGTCAAATAACGCATCTTAGACCCCAGTAGTAAAGAATCTGAGGTTTATGAATAAATATTGGGTAATCGAAAAAGTCTTTTCGTATTTCTACTCAAACTTCAATTTATTTGATATTTATAATGAACTTTGATGAACCAAATATGTACCATTTTGATCGACCACTTTTTGCCATTTTTCTGATTTTTCGGCGAAAAACTGCGACAAGTCATTTTCCAGGCTTCTCTTGAAGCCAACTTTACTCCATTAAGGAAGGTCTGCATTGCCCAAAACAAATGTTAACCTGTTAGTGTAAGGTCAGGGCTATATGGTGGATGCATCAGAACTTCCCAGAACTCAACTCTCCCCTAGTTTTTGCCGAGTCATCAAAGATGTGTGTGGTCTAGTTGTTTTGATGGAAGACGAAGCCCTTTCTGTTGATCAGTTCTGGCCATTTTTTCTCGATTGCTTCCTTCAATCTCATCAACTAAATGACAGTAAAATGTAGAATCAATCGTCAATCATTAATGCATGATTCCTTTCCAATCCCACGAAACACTGAGCATAACCTTTGGAGGCGTCAACCCCGACTTTGTGACCATTTGTTGAGTTTCACCACGCTTGGACCATGATCTTTTTCGCATATTATTGTCGTATTTGATCCATACTTCATCTGCTGTTACCATTCGCTTCAGAAATGGCTCGATTTCATTTCGTTTCAGCAAAGAATCGCAGATATGTATTCGGGCCATTAAGTTTTTCACAAACAATTCATGTGGTAACCAAACATCGAGCTTCTTGTTGTACCCAGCTTTTTTTTAAGGTTCAAAACCGTTTGATGATGAATGTTATGTTCTTTAGCGATGTGATGGCTACTTATGTCAATCTTTTCCATAATTTCATCGACTTTTTCAACGATAGGTTGACCAGGGCGAGGTGCATCTTCACATCGAAATTTTCATAACGGAAGCGAGCCAACCATTGTTGTGCTATACGAACTGATACAGCATCGTCTCCGTAAACTTCAACAAGTTCACTGGTGGCTTACGTGGCATTCTCCCCTTTTTATATAAAAATATAAAAATATAGCAAATTTCTTCATTATTTTCACGCATTTTTGAACAGCTGTAACTTGTTTTCCACATCCCTGAATATAATTTTTTTAATTGATTAAATGAAGCCTAAAACCTCACCTTTCCAACACTATATGTGACCTGGTCTACGAAAAGGGGGCTTAGGTGTCAAAAAATCAACTTTTTTTTATTTTTTATTTTATTTTGTTATATATATATATATTTTTTTTTTTGACACCTAAGCCCCCTTTTTGTAGACCAGGTTACATATGGTATGTCACAATATGATTCCTAGCAATGGAGATATACGACTGCAACGACATCTATTGAGAAAATACGAAACATCTTTTTCGACTACCCAATATTATGGTCATCTGTAAAAATACCAGACCAATCAGAAAACAATTTTTGCTAAATTTTTCATAAGATATTGTTCGTTTTGAAAAATTCAATGTTTATAAATAGTGTTTAATATAAAACTTAATATGAGATATTAGCCATAAATAACTTTTTGGTAAAATTTTCGTATGGTCAGCTTTGTGTATATGAATAGGGTTGAAGGTCAAACACCAAGGTTTCAAATGAACTCGAGTTTTTGGTGCGAAGTAGTATTAGATATGAGACTCAGGAAGCTTTTACGGTAAATTTGTTGTACCGTAAACTTCATGTTTGTAAGAAGTGTTTAATGATAGACATCACAATGGCGAATAAAAGAAAATTCCTTGTAAGGTAAGGTTTTTGCTTTGTAAGGTTTTTTTACAGAAACGTTCGTTCTACACTCGAGCCAAACGGCACTAAGTTATATCTAATATCTACGTACGCCATAAATTTCATTTAGTTTAGCACTTCTATAGAGACTAGTACACATTCGCTTCCTTTAAACATTACTCTATGGTATAACAAATTAGAGAAAATTGTGAAAAATGCGGAATAATGAAAGTGTGTATTAAGGTAATCTTTTCTCACTGTTCTTCAAAATTCCTTTTCAACGTTTTTTCTCCGCTGCTCAAATTTACATAATAAATTCTTTCATCTCTAATTGTCAAGCACTTTCACAACGAGGCGCCTTTGTTATTGATCAGCTACCGAAATGACACCGAAGACCTGCAAATATAGGCAGCGACATGGCTGAGGTATACACACATATATATATACATATGTTTATATGTAAATGCATATAGTGCTTGTTGTATGTGGGTATAACTTCAAATGTTAAGTACACATGTATTCAACGCGCAAGTACAAATAACCGTGCGCCTGGTGAAGCTGCAGGCCTTTTGCGGTGCTGGTGCTGTCAAAAAATGTCAACAAATGACACATTACGAGCGCTGAACGAGCAACACAAATATTTGCCAAGGGATGTTGTGAGCCGCGCTGGTGTTGTATGAAGCGGTGTGGTTGACGCTGTGTGTGTGTGTGTGTGTTGGCGAGTGTGTGCGCGCTTGCGTGCTGATCGTATTGAAACGAGCATTTAAGCGCTTACTTAGCAATTTTCACCTTCAACTTGCGCATTACAACAAAATGCAATAACAACAACTAAAGGTTTAAAGGTGTGCGTGTGTGTGCTTTCCGCGTTCCAAAGCGGCACAGAATCAAAAAGGTCGAATGGAAAAGCAAAAACATATGAGGAAAAAATTAAAAAAATAAAAAAACTATATAAAAAAATTAAAAAAAAAAAATAAAAAGAAAAAAATATAGAAAAAGCAAATAATTAAATAGAAATATACAACAACAAGAAAAAGTTCTTACTAACATAAATATTCTGTATAAGAAATAAGAACTTCACACAAACAACGCGCTGCAGAAGACGACAAACTACAGCTGGACCTTTGTTGTTGCGCCACAACAACTCCATCAGTATCTACTGTACATCCCCATTCATACGAGCAGCTTGCCGCATAACTGTCATAATGTACTCATATATGACTTGTTGTCTGCGTTGCGCTTGTCATTACTGCTTTTTATTTGTGTTGTTGCCTCCATTGTGCATTGTTTGTTGCTAACTCGGGCGCTGGCGCTGGCGCTGGCGCTGCCTCTTCGTTGACTACTCTCGATGCTGTTGGCCTCTTAAAATATTTATCCCTGGTTAGATATTGCCTGTTAAGTAGTGAGTAATGCACACAAGATTAATTGCTTATGGATGGCGAGAATTAAAACTGTTTTGCTTTAGCTTTTCTTTTCGCTTAAAGCGGTACAGTGCTTGCAATAAGTGTGTGTATAGCAAGAAAATATTTATGGATTTTAGTTTTTATATATTCGTGTGTTACATATAACCATAGAAATCTTTATATGTTGATTTCTTACAGTCTAAAAGGGTTGTGCCCTTTACCAGGTACGACAATTAAGTAATGAGACTGATTCCATAAAAACCGTATATTTGAAAATTATTCTACAACTCTGCTATCCCCTTCAAAGTAGTCCCCTTGGGCAGCTATACAGCGATTTCAGCGCGTTTTTCATTTCTGGAACACTTCGACTGCGATGTCCGCGAGTACCCTCGTCACGGCCGCCTGGATGTCCGTAATCGACTCAAAATGGGTTCCGTTGACCACCGATTTTGTTTTAGGAAACAAAAAAACCTTGTATGGCAGCTATAGGATATAGTAGTACCACTAGAACAATATAGTAGGATATTGTAGCTACATTTTGGAAAATAATCGCTGTCAAATTTCGTCAAGATATGTCTACAAATGAAAAAGTTTTCCATAAAAGAACTTGAGCTTAATCGTTCAGTTTGTATGACAGCTACATGCTATATTGATCCGATCTGAACAAATTTTTCAGAGATTGTAGATTTGCCTTTGGCATTAGTCCGTACCGAATTTCGTTAATATATCTAATAAAATAAAAAAGTTTCTCATACATGAACTTGGGTTTAATCGGTCAGTTTGTATGGCAGACACATGTAATAATGATCCGAAATGCGCCGTTTCGACAAATAAGCAGTTCCTTGGGGAGAAAAGGACGTGTGCAAATTTTCAGCGCTATGTCTCAAAACTAAGAAACCAGATAGTCCTTTTGCACAATTCACGCTCTGCCATAAACTGTCTCAAGAAAGCTGACTTCCTCTTCCAACTCTTCATAAAGAACTTGGTATAAAAACCCCTTAATTTCCAATAGCAAACGAGTGTTGTTTAATGATACTGTGTAATCAGCCTAAGGATTATCAAAGAATGGTTTTGAAAAATGCTTATCTCTCAGATTTCAACTCTTCCGGGGTTCTATATTAATATCAGCGCATCTGAAAGTTGTTCCACGACTGATTAGACCTATCGGGCATCTTTATAGGCGATTTTTGAAAAAAAAAATGGGCTGGTAGCCGTTCAAAATTCTTCTCACTCAAGAGCTGAAACCCTTGGACCACCGTAAATGTGGTGGATTTGCGGACGAAGCTCACTTTCATCTGAGTGGTGTGGTAAATAAGCAAAACTGTCGATTCTGGTGCGGAGAAGATCCACAAAGTATTCATGAGGAACCATTAAATACAATTAAATTGAAAGTTTGGTTTGTTTTTTGGTCACCAATCCATACCTCTTTCGAAATGAAGCTACTGACAAGGGTACTGTCAATGGAGAGCGGTAAAGATCGATGAAAACCAACTTTTTATGGCCGCAATTGGAAGTAGTTGATCTTGTCAACACCTGGTTTCAAGAATACGGTGCCACGTGCCACATAGCAATTACAACAACCGAATTATTGTAAAAAAGGTTCGGAGATTCGAATAATCCAAGAAATTGTGATTCAGTACTGCTGGACTACTTTTGATGGTTCTATTTGAAGTCGTTGGTCTTTAGCAATAAACCGGACTCCCTTCAAGCTCTAGAAGTCAATATTAAACGTGTTATTCATGATATACGACTTGATTTAGAAGAAAAGGTACTTGAAAATTTGATTTAGAAATTAGTCCTGCTGACAGTTCGTGACAGGACGAGGCCTTGAACATGTCCGACAAGAAAATCAGGACCGACTTCCGTTGAAACGACTATAAGAAAAAACCGCTAGAATGCCTTTACTGGCTCTCTGTGCACTCATTGCAAATTCTCCTCAGTATTTTCCTTTTTAATCGAAATAAATAGAGTATTAGTTAAGTCCACTCATTTTGGCTCACTGGGTATAGCACAAGAAAACATTTCTGTTTCGAAATTAAAATATTCAAGCGAAGGAATGCTGAGTATGCTGCTTCAGTAAAAAGCACGAAAGCAAAAAAAAATCACTGTTTACTCTTTCTTTATAGGTTTCTATACGGTTATGGGCTTGCATCTCAATAAATCGGTCAATTATGATACTTTTACCACTACATACCTTTACCGGTTTGTTGTTGCACATTTACGGTATATTTCTAGCACGCTTAGGCAACGGTAATTTCCAATACAAACACTCAACTGGCTCATGGTACAAATCGGAATGTTTTACTTTTCAAATATTTTTCCTCAACACCCTGCCCACCGCCTCACTGCAGCTGATCGTTGTTTGTCGATCATTGATCACCGATCAGTGATCACTGATCACTCTTTTTCCTTAACCACTATGCGCTTGTTAACGCGCCTCTGCGGCATTTCATTCCATTTCAATTCATTACATTTCTTCATCTTCTGCGACGAAAGTCAACCATTTAGCCATAAATCCAAGCAGCCATCCAGCGATCTCTACAAACATACATGCATGTGTGTGTGTTTGTGTTGGCCGATCGCACGCATTGTGGCTCCCTCGGTAGATGATCGATCGTTTGATCGCACTTACGCATTAATTAACATTTAAATGAGCTTTTAAGTGAACTTAAGTGGCTTTCTAATCTTGCGCTCTGGCTTTGGACTGGGCTCTGGTGTTGCTGTTGTGTACTTTGCTGCCACTTTACTTGACTCAAGTGACGTTTCAAGGTACGCGTTTTACAACAACAAAAACCATAATGTAAAAAAATTAGGAAGAAACTCGTAGAGAGTGATAAGCTAGAAATTCACGTCAGTCAGTGTTGTTTTTCGCATAAGCTGTGCTCAAATCGGATTTAGGCCTTAATGCTTAGAGTACTTCGGTTTATCTGCGGATTTGTGAGCTTCGCTTTCGTCAAAAGCTGCTGAGAAGAATTTGAAAAGTATCGCTGTCTTGCGGAGTGTGTTATTGGATCATAATTTCTTCAGTTGTGAAGGAAAGGCGAATGTTATCTTATGTGCTTGAGCTCCTCAGAGACTAGAACTTACAGAGTTAGATCCGGAAAGATATGAGACGGCTCCTTCTGCGTCAATGCAGCGCTGCTAATCGGATTTCCAAGCATTGAAGGCGTTACAGAAGGCATTCTCCGAAATAGCCTTGAGTGCCAAGGTACATGCTGCTTGGATCCCCGCT
The DNA here is from genome assembly GCA_027475135.1 of Bactrocera correcta. Classification (NCBI taxonomy): domain Eukaryota; kingdom Metazoa; phylum Arthropoda; class Insecta; order Diptera; family Tephritidae; genus Bactrocera; species Bactrocera correcta. Next base: position 71,574,100 of record CM050325.1, read on the forward strand.
GTCGTCTCAAAATGCATGCCACAACTGGACTGTAGGGCGCCTGGGAAAACACACAAGAAAAGTGGTGTTAGCCAGGGCGTTATAGTGGTGCAACTTTCAATCGGCTGCGATATCATGCTGGACCCGATTGACCTATCGTTTGGGTCTCTTGAGGACTTCCACATAAAACTTGGCATTGACCGCTGGACGAGGAGGAACAAACTCATGGTGGACGATGCCGGCATCGTTTTCACGTTGGATTTGCTCATTCTTCACTTTTTTAGGCGAGGACGACAGTGACCTCTTCCGGACCCTCTAAAAAGGCCTGATGCTACTGAAACACACCTTTAATCGTGTACCTCTGCTCTAATGGGCACTGCATTTTCAACTTGCACCACTCATAGAAATACGTCGTGCGAAAATATTTGTCCTGACTTTCAGGTACTCGGAGATAACTGAACAGACCCCGCATAGACATTAGCTAAATTCAAATCCTGACCTTACAGTAACATTGAAGAGACTCCGCATAGAAATTATCTAAGGTTCACCTAGTAAACAACATTTTAAAAAACGCTGAATGTTTAGTCCTCCAGAAGCTAAGAGCTCTGTCAACCAATGTTCGTACTCTTTCTGTCTTTTTCTCTCCCTCCCTCTCCCTCTCTCTCTCTCTCTGTCTGTGTCAACATATGTACATCCGGTAAGTGTACAGAAACTAAAAGCTCTAGATCAATCTTTCAATCGATGTACGTAATATCTCGCTCTCTCTCACGCACTCTCCCGCCTTGACAACATATATCCGGTAGCTGCTTTGACTTTCTATACAATCCTAGGCAGACCCAAAGGAGCGAATCTAATAGTCAGCACTCTTAAAAGTCGTAAGAGCTGTCAAGGAAGGACGGATTTCAGAAATAATGAGAAAAAATGTATAAAAAGAAATTTATCTCAGTTTTGATCGGTCAGCTTGTATGGCAGTTATATGCTTTAGTGATCCCATAGAACTCCTGTAAATAGATCTTGTAAGTCAACAAAGCGCTTTAACTACCTGGACTACAGATATTTTACCGCTTTTTACTTCTACCCCCACCAGCTCACTGGAATGTCTGAAAGTGTGTGCTCCAATGGGTTTAAGCCTCGATCTCACTTTGCATTGCTTTATTTCATATTAAAGCGCTCGGAACATGAAACCTTTGTTTATTACACTGCCATTAAATAATTGTTTATAAAACAAAATTTATTCAAACTCAATTGTCTGACACTAATCAACATAAATTCTTTGAAGTCTAATACCGGCCAAAGTGTTGAAAATTTTGATCGTATTTCAAACGTTATTGTAGCAATTTGCAACACTGATTGATATTCAAACAAAATATGTAGATTCTAATATTGTGCTCTTATAAAAACAAATCAAGACTATAAATCCAAAAATTCAAATAAAATCTAAAAATTTATATGTTCCAAGTGTATATATATAGAGGAAAATGTATGCATAAACTTTCTATATTCTCAACGCCTAGCAATCATTACCAAAAACGTTTTCCATAAAATGTTTCAAAATTATGAACTAAAAACTCATAAAATATATCACCCAAACAAAACAAGCAGAGAGAAAAAACTATTCAAGAATTAAGTAATCTGCAGCAAAGCATCAAACTGAAATAGTTTTTTAACGAGTTCAAGGCAGTCCAGGCAATATAAATCGCTACACCAGCGAGCAAATCACTAACATCATTAACGCCCGCTCGCCGTAAACTTAAAGGTCACTTCAAGAATTATGTACGATTTTTCTTCATATGTCTGTATGTATTAGATGCTGTTATGAACTCATTTGAGCGCATAGACATTATTTACTTAAGAGCATGCTTGCAGATTTTGGAAGACCCTACGGGTTGTCTAGTTTTCGAAGAGTGATATTTTATGTGTTTTAATATGTAGATATATATGTATATATATATATACATATGTATGTATATGTGTATAAGTATGTACTTATGAAATGCTCAATGTAAACAAATCGAAATCAAAAATAAAGTACTCGCCAGGAAAAATTTCAGACACCTCCAAAAAAAAGAGGGTAAAAAAGTTTCCAAAGCTAAATGCAACTAGGACAAAGTCTTCGAATAAAGAGCTTACTTTTTAGGCGAGTAGCAATAGAACATAGTGCTCTTCTTTAGTGATGATTTTTAACGACATTCAAAGCAATTCAATTGCTCTTATATTTTTCGCTTAACAACCGCAATGAAGCCGGAAAAATATACGACTTTGACCCTTTGTTTTATTTGCATTAATATCTCTTATTTCGCTCAAGGTTTCAAGACCTTGCGAGCAATCAAGCCTACTTCTATTTACCTTGACTTTACAAGTCTTCCAGGACGCTCCCAAAGCACTATTCTATAAAAACAACCACTTGAAACGAGGACTGTGAGTCACTAGCCGGCAGCACATGGACAAAAGACAAAGAAATGTTATTGACAACATTCAAGGGCCGGTCCTTAACTACGAACCATCAATATGGTCGCCTGGTTGCAGTGAAACGCAGACGAGGAAGTTACAAACATGTCAGAATACTGCACTCCGAACTTTGGCAGGCTACCTCTTGATAACTCCCATCGAACAACTGCACAGTGAAGTCAGTAAGCTCCCAGTTAAAGAGCATAATTAATTCCTCTCTCCAAGTAGTTTCTGCTAAGGTGCTTTTGCAAAAAGTATCCCTGCAGTCACCTACTTGGAGCGGAAACACCTCCCAGCAGCAAAAAAAGGTCTTTCCTCAATTACAATGACGTCATAAAACCAAACGCCTACCAGACTTCGGACAAAACAAACTTCAGAAATGCACTGACCGCCATCCAAAGTGGAGCCATGAACACCTTCACCGACTCCATCTCAGTGGATGGCGTACTTGAGTCAAACCGCCACCCATTTCAGACGAAGATACTGAGGTAGGTTAAGCTCCTACTTATCCGGAACCTTGATATGTCTAATATATGTCCAGCGTTCAATGAGTCCTGCATGACCCTAGCCACCTTTTTTCCTTCCCTGTTAACCCTACACATCTGACAACCTTCTGTCAATGGTCCGACCCTATCAGAGCAGCACGCGTCTTGGGTCTACCGTTGGATGATGTCAACGACAATTTATCTAATCAACAACAGGACTATGATTGTGACAACATTACAACTATATTAGTTTAAATTTCCTAAGACTATCTATCGCTGTTATAAACTCGGCTATAATCGCGTAATCGGTGTCTACTCCAACAAAGAAGAAGAAGATATAAGAGTTGTTACTTGTACCGACTACAATCGGCTCAGCAGTTAGAGCTGCGAGTCAACAACAGCCGGTTCAGTTTAATGTGTAACTTTTTAAGGACTTTTGAGGATTTTGCGAATATAAACCTAGATCCCTGCCTCTATAAGAACTCCCTAACTAACTGCACTGAAATATCAACTATTCCTGACTAACTAAAATCGGCTCGACATTGAGAGCAAGGTGTCAAGTGAAGCAGGGTCAGTCCAATATACAACTTTTTGAGTAATTTTGAGACACTTACGAAAGTAAAGCTCTCTCTATAAGAACTTTTTGAGACTCTTACGAAAGTAAAGCTGCATTTTTCTCTCTATAAGAACCCCCACCAAACCACACTGAAGTATCAGCTATTCCTGATGCTATTGTCCTAATTAAGACGGAAGTCGGCACACCTCTGCATCAAATCATTCGAACGGAAGAACACCTTCGTTGCGTGGTGCAACCAAACCGAAAGCTGCGCACGCTGCACATCGTAAATTGTCAATTTCACGATGATGTTGCACAGTCTTCCTGCATCACGGCTAGATTCTTACGGACCAACATCCAACCAAGCAACGCGCCAAATGCCAATCTGATCCACATCGTTCAATGACTGCTCAAAAATACACCATTTCACCGGCTCGTCTGGCCGAGCAACCAAATAAAAATGCGAAAATGTTGTAATAAATTTGCGATTTTACGGAGGTCAGCAATGCAACAATGCAGCCACAACTATTTCTATTGCTGTGCAACTAATTTACAAGCCATTGCTGTTGTTGCTGCTATTGCTTTGGCTGCTGTTGTGAGTTGCTGCTGGCGCTGATGATGATCGTGTTGTCATTGTTGACGTTTTGCTTTTGTGGCGTTATTATTATTAGACACCACAAGTGTTGTTGTTGCTAGTGCCACTGTTGCAACGGACTCATGTTGATGATTAGTTGCTGCTGCGCTGCTGCTGCTGCACCACAAGAATTGCCTTGTAAACAATTTGATGGACCATTAAGGCAATGATGATACGCACACCACCCACAGTGTGCAAGCATTGTAGGATCAAACCGAGGCTGAAGAACTCTCGAACTCGCGTTTGGTTGCTGAGTTTCTAGCACTTTATAACAGTAAATATGAAGTATGCATTACCATTAAAATTGCTGAGCGTGTTGCGAAAATGAGTTGTTGAATTACCATAATTGCGAACTATTACCGAATGGTCAAATACCGCAAAGCGAACCGAAGGAGGTGAACAAATCGATATTTGCAATCGAAGCTCTCGAAGTCTGGTTAAAGTGAACGGTATGTACTGCAATTTTTATACGGAGAAGGGTTGTCAACCCGGCAATATTTCTAAACATTACTTCAAGAGGATGTTTTCAATTTTTGGAAAATCCAACAGTCGATAAGTTGATGAAAAGTCTATGTGAGTTTTCGCTGTGTTTTAGCAAAAGTAACTCTCTGTCAGTAATCTGGTTTCGATGTATTTCAAAAAGTCTGATCTCTTCCTTTGATTGGGCCATCGATTTCGCGATCCACCTATTGGTATCCACGACTTAGTTCCCATTCGAATTTTTTTTTTGCCTGGAACGTGATTTTCTTGTGAACGTCCTGATATAGACATTTTAGGCGTGCTTCATCATTTTACAGTAACAATGACAATGATAATGATACCCGTCTACTTTCGAACAGACCGAGCATCCGGAGGAGTCATAAGAAGAAGCTCACGCAAGTGAGAAAAGTTCTCTGAGCGCCATTCACTTGAAGATGGCCAGAAACGATTCTACTACGTATGAATCAAGCAGCTCTCGACTTCCGGTCTTAGACAAAGTATTCTCTGATTAGCCAAAAAACATCCGTTTGAAGGCGAACTAAAGTGAGAAGGCGAAACATGCTTCCCGAGGGTTGTGCGCTGGGTTTTGAACCCGTCACGTTAATAAAACCCCAATGAAAGGAAGAAAACTGCCTCGGATGACAGTCCCCCTTTTGTTGACGACCACTGGAAACGCATTAAGGATTACGATTGAAGGGTATGCACCCAGTTTCGAACAAGTTTACTTAAATTACCATTGAACACCATATTAGTTTCTTCAGTATCCGGTAGGTCAAAGACCTGAGGTTATAATTTATAACATGTCCTTCGAAAATTCCAATTCTGTCTGGATTTCGGCTTATTAAAACTCATCTAAGTTTTGAGTAAAGTCGAAAGCAATGTTCCGAGAATTCTATGGCTAAAACAACGGAATAGTTCTAAGATATCTAATTAAATATGCTATTGGAACAAAGGATCAGACTAACCGAAAACCGTTCGGTCGAAAAAGCATAAAACCCGAACCTCCTGTTATGGTTTACGGAGTTGATAACCCACGCTATAAGATCTAACAGGTCACAAAAAATAGTATATTTAGTATAATTTGTAAGCAATTTCCACTCCTGAAAATATATATATTTATTAAGAATAGATATTTAGTTTCAATTCTATGAACACCTTAAAGGACGTACCTAATCTTAGTCAAAAAAGATTTTCTATAAAACTTTTCACCTAATTTCAACGAACGATTTATTGATTTTACTTTATTTATCTAACAGAGTGCTAAATATATACTAAAGTGAATAAGCTTTACGGTTTGCCTAACGGTACTTTTTCTGAAGCGTCTTAAAAATTAAATATCAGCCAAATAATACATATTTGTGTTTACATTTATATTTATATTTTGGTGTTTACGTAGTACCTCTGCTGTTATTAAAGCTTTCATTAAGATTACAAACAGTGGTGGGCAAATAACTAGGTAAAGTGGAAAATATATTTGTATGCTCTTTAAGAAGTTGGGGTTTTTAAATAAAAAGAATTTGAATTGAAAATCAGTTATCATCTTATTTATTTTCAAATTTTAATTTCTGTTCCTATTCATCCGACCAACACTGTACTATTAAATATGTATATCTAGATGTGTTCTGATTCGAAACAAGTCGGTTTTTCATAAAGAAAACATTAAAAACCCTTTTTTATTTTCGTATTTTTGTGTCTGTTCCTATTCATCCGACGAACACTGTACTTATTAATATGTATATCTGCATATATGTATGTGTTTGAATTCGCAACAAGTCGGTTGTAATACAGATTTGATGGAGCGTTAAGCGATTAATTGTCGAAACACAAGTGCTTTCAACAACAATAACAACAACAACGCAATAGCATACAAGTAAGCAACAACAAAAGTTCAGGAAAATAAGAACTGAAATCAGCCGCAAGTGCCTTTTGGGGAAGGCAGATTAAAGGGAGAGGTTTGAAACAATTATTGGGCAACGGATGGAACGCCAGCGTTTAGCTCGTGCAGGTGTCGATGCGTTCGCTACACGCGCTTCGATTTCCAGGTGGCCTCGATAATTGTCCGCGTACGCATAAAATTTATACACAAATTTATATACATTTTCACATATCTAAGAATTGATATAAAACAATTATAGTAAATAAATGCGAAATAAAACTTTTTGCTAAGAGTGAACTAAAATACTCACTACTCTAAACGAAAAAAAATTACAAAAACAATACGAACCCACAAGCTGAAACGCAGCCAAAATCGCTCAGACGAGGAACGTGAATGTTACAAAGAGTTCCGAGTTAATACACCTAAGGTCAATGACAATCATACGTCAGAAATGTATTTAAAAGTGGATAGCGGCAGCCGGAAAGCGGATACTTATATACTGGATTCTAAACTACAAAGGAATTCCAGGAAACATTTTAGTTGTTGAGACTGTCAGACTACCAAAGCTGCCATCCGCCTAGCTACCGAACCAGTAAAGAAAATACAGTAACCACTTATTACACACACGGTCTGGAAGGGACAACAGCCTGGTTATTCAAATCACGGTCGGCATCAGAAGCCAGCCGACTGGATACATAAGTACAGGGAAGTTGTCGTGAGATAGACACTGCAATCCCTCCGGGCGGAACAGGCTGAGATGGAGTATGAAGAAACGCCAAGAGAAGGCAAATAGACTTTTTACACATACGATTTTGAAAGGACGGCAGGACAGTTTTTCTCATCACAATCGGCATCAAATGTCAACCAGATGGGCATAAGAATACACAAAGTATAGAAAAGTGGTCGTGAAAGAGACGTTTGGACCCTGCCATGTTTCTGTGCAGCCTTATTAGCTTTGCAGTTCAAGGAACTAGATGAAGTATCGAAATTAGAAATTACCGGACGTATCAGGGTGAGGTTAAATGCTTTAAGGATTTTCCGGATCGCCAAGAGAAGAAAAATTCGCATGCTTTTTACTCACACAATCTCGAAAGTATGACAAGACGGTTGTACTCATCACGATCGGCATAAGAAGCCAGCCTGATGGGCATTAGTAATAGGAGAATACAGAAAGTACAGGGAAGTGGTCGTGAGAGAGACGCTGGAACCCCTGCCATGCTTCCGTCCAGCCTTATCTAAAACACATCTTAGATGTCTATGAGCTTCGTAGTTCAGAGGACTAGATGAAGTATCATAATTAGATATCAAATCGACTTTAAAGTTCGCAAAAGCACTGAACTGTCCTGTATGACAAATACTTCAGCTCCCTGAACCTCTATTTGGCATTACTAAAGACCAGTAGGTCTATACCGGGCGACAGAACTTGATTGCAATGAATTAACTTATGATCTATATCGATTCTTGTATTTGCAGTGAGTCAGTCGGTTCTGGATGTCTTTTTTTCCATAAATGTATGATCGGAATTCACACGGTCAAGCATGTCCGAAGAAACCTGTCTTTTCGAAAAGGCTTCAGCTTTTTCTGGTCGAATCGAGCATACCCGGAACGCGTTTCATACCCAAAATATTCACCAAAATGGACTCGCGAGAGATGTCGACCTCTCTAGCCATCTCTCCAACGCTTGACTGACGATTTTCAAGCACCATATCCTTCATTTTATTAATACTTTCATCAGTTGAAGAGGTCGAAGGACGTCTAGATCAAACCATGTTGTCAACGATCTCTCGACCGCCTTTCAAGGCTTTGTACCACTGCTAATTAATGCAACTTCAACGAAAATGTCGAAACCGTGAACCAAAAGCGCTGATTATCAACACGCATATAGACAAATGTCTGTATATATATGTAAGTATTGCTAAAATCGCTCTTTCAACACTTAACTCGCAGATAATTTGCCACTTGTTCGATACACTTAATTCGATGGGTAAATACATTTATATGCGGTGTGCAAAGTGATATTTTTCCGCTTGTGTTCGCGCTAAGTACGAAACTCAAATACATACAAGAATACACGTTGTGTGTGTGTGTTTATTGGAAATCGGTCCATTTCACTCGATTTGCCGACCCGCACTCAGCCGTTCAACCATTGAAGCGTTCACCTTGAAAATTCACCATAATTTTGTGATATGAATTTTTTGGAGGAACCGCGCCGAATAGATCAATGCGCAATATTTTCATGCATTTCATGATTTTTCCAACAGCTCATTTGCAACAGAGTAAATCTTTTACGCAAAGCTCGCCGACGTAGTGGAAAAGCCATAAAAAAAAGATAGAAAATTTCTAAAGTGCGAAATCAGATAATTTTGCAAACATATATATGTATGATTCGTATGTATGTATGTATGTAAGCGCCTGCAGGTGCGTACGTGCCGAAATTGAGTAATAATTTTTGGCGGCAAAAACAGATGTGCTTCACCTGAAATCACTTAACGATATTTGTACATATGTACGCGTGCATTTACATATCTATAATTTGGTGTTATAGTTCGGTTATTTCAGTTACAACTAGTACGACGCACCGAAATCACCGAATCACTTTAAGATAACCGCAGGCAGTTAGTGAAACACTTTTCTGTTTTGATTTTATTCAAGATTTGTTGGAGCGAGGAAATAACGGTAATTGGTCTAAGAAAATGTTGAAAATCAGTTTACTGAGCTCCGTGAAGAAAAAAGGTGTAACGGTATCAGCGATTAAAGCTGAGAGCTCAAATTTAGTTCCGCACTTAATCCAAATGAGCGCTAAAATTTCATATCAAACCTGACTCGATCTTTCATATATGTGGGTAAGTTTGGTTGAAAAACTCATCCACACAGCAAGGATTTCTAGGATTTCTTTAAATGTATTTTTAATAAAAATTTTCAAATTTATTTTCTTACCGCTCACCAACTGCCAGGTGAGAACACTCTCTATAATTGAATGCAGAAGTGGTTTAGTAGGGGTGGAGGATATTACCGCTATCTATACCGACGGGTTCAAAATGGACTGCGGTGTAGGAACGAGGGTGTACTCTGAGGATCTTGAAATCTCTCTCTCTCTCTCTCTCTCTCTCTTTCCGGTTATTAAACTCAGCTAGCATCATCCAAGCGTAAACACCAGGCATAGTGGACTTCTAATGAATGCGATCCAGCCGGTATTACTAACTTGCGCAACTTCGTTCTGAATAGTGTGAAAGGTTCAACTCTTACATATCCAGAATTGAGCCTGACACATACAATATATGTCCAGCTTGCAACGAGTCCACTAACCACCTCTTTGCTGTGGGCCTACCGTTGGATGATCTCGATGATAACATATCTAGTCCTCTACAACATCAACACTAACCTTGTCGTCGACAAACATAAATTCCAGCTTTGAGGTAGGCTCTAAGCTCACTGGCAGGTCAACTTCTCTTGTCAATAGTTCAGGTTTCCGGTCACTGCAATGTTTTCGACAAGGAAAAAGAAGTCATGTTAAGCAAGTCAGAACCTTTTCGAGATGAAATCCTTTCTAGAAAATCGAAACAGAGATATCAAGTCCACTAAAACCAATTGAAGAGGAAACTCAATATATATTTTGAACTAATAGCCCAAAACAGAAAGAGAACAGAATAGCAAAAAATATATGGCCAAAATATGAGAACACAAATACTAAAGGCTTAATATGTAGGTTCAAGAAAAATATATACAAATTAAGAGCTGTCATTGGCCATTTGCAGAGCATGCGTTAAACCCTATAATAATACTTCTCGTATCTGGAAACTCCAAGGGAGTAATGAAACGATTCTAAACTTCCTCTTTGGGGGCCCAGCTCTATTACAAACCAGGCATCAAACTTTAGGAAACTATTAGACAACCAAATCTTAAATGTTTATCTACAAAAAGCACAACGGATAAAAGTATAGTAGTTCCATTGAGCGTACCAAATGGTGTGAGCAAATTGATGAAAGGTGATATCAAAATATAGAGGCACTACATTCAAATATAACTCTGTGCCCAAAAAATAAGACATTGACATCGTGTTTTTTTGAAAATTCTTTATTTATTCTTCCAAATCAATTTCATCCCATTCAAAGTAATCCCCTCCCGATGCAATGTAGTTATGCCAACGGATTTTCCAATCTTCGAAACACTGGTTGTAGTCACTTTCCGGGATGGCCTTCAGTTTCATCGTCGCTGCGGCTTGAATCTCCTCTATCGTATAAAAACGGTGTCCCCGGAGCGCGGTCTTTTGAGCTTGGTGAACAGCCAGAAGTCGCACGGCGCCAGATCAGGTGAATACGCTGGTTGCGGAACGATATGGGTTGTGTTTTTGGCGAAATGATCACGAATTACGAGGGCAGTATGGGATGGTGCATTATCGTGGTGTAAAAACCAAGAATTGTCTTCCCACAATTCCGGCCTTTTTAAGCGGATAGCGTTACGCAAACGACGCATAACGTTCAAATAATATTCCTTGTTGACTGTTTGACCGGTTGGAAGGAATTTCTAATGCACAACACCACGATAATCTAAGAAAACAGTCAACATGACCTTGATTTTTTATCGACCTTGGCGCGGTTTTTTTGGTCTCGGCTCTCTTTTGGCACGATATTCGCTCGATTGATCGGTTGATTCGGGGTCGTAAGCATAGGTCCAAGTCTCATCGCCAGTTATAATGCATTTCATGACACCCTGGTAGTCGGAAAGCATCGTTACACACACTTCAACGCGACGCCTTTTTTTCCAAAAAATTCAATGTTTTCGGTACCAGTCGAGATTTGACGCTTGAGGTCCAAAACATTCTTCAAAATGGTATTGGCAGAGCCTTTCGATATGCCAACTTCATCAGCAAGGTCTCTAATTGTTAATCGACGGTTTTTCAACACCAAATCTTTGATTTGTTGAACGTGAGCTTCGTCGGTTGATGGTCGCCCTGGACTCTCTTAGTCTTCGACACGTTCACTAATAAATATTTTGACATGAAATTTGACATAAATATGACTGACAGTACTACCAACCAAAAAAAAATAGTAATTCTCCAAATTCTTCGAATGTCACCTTATTTTTTGGAAATTAGGTGGTGATTTTTTAAGAGCTAGATAACTTTTTTAAAAAAAAAAACGCATAAAATTTGCAAAATCTCATCGGTTCTTTATTTGAAACGTTAGATTGGTTCATGACATTTACTTTTTGAAGATAATTTCATTTAAATGTTGACCGCGGCTGCGTCTTAGGTGGTCCATTCGGAAAGTCCAATTTTGGGCAACTTTTTCGAGCATTTCGGCCGGAATAGCCCGAATTTCTTCGGAAATGTTGTCTTCCAAAGCTGGAATAGTTGCTGGCTTATTTCTGTAGACTTTAGACTTGACGTAGCCCCACAAAAAATAGTCTAAAGGCGTTAAATCGCATGATCTTGGTGGCCAACTTACGGGTCCATTTCTTGAGATGAATTGTTGTCCGAAGTTTTCCCTCAAAATGGCCATAGAATCGCGAGCTGTGTGGCATGTAGCGCCATCTTGTTGAAACCACATGTCAACCAAGTTCAGTTCTTCCATTTTTGGCAACAAAAAGTTTGTTAGCATCGAACGATAGCGATCGCCATTCACCGTAACGTTGCGTCCAACAGCATCTTTGAAAAAATACGGTCCAATGATTCCACCAGCGTACAAACCACACCAAACAGTGCATTTTTCGGGATGCATGGGCAGTTCTTGAACGGCTTCTGGTTGCTCTTCACCCCAAATGCGGCAATTTTGCTTATTTACGTAGCCATTCAACCAGAAATGAGCCTCATCGCTCATCGGACACGGACGCGAAACACATTTCGAACCGAACACTGATTTTGGTAATAAAATTCAATGATTTGCAAGCGTTGCTCGTTAGTAAGTCTATTCATGATGAAATGTCAAAGCATACTGAGCATCTTTCTCTTTGACACCATGTCTGACATCCCACGTGATCTGTCAAATACTACTGCATGAAAATCCTAACCTCAAAAAAATCACCCGTTATAAGTGTATTGCATCTTGTAGGGATTACTTTGAAGGCGACTATTTACAATTTCCGGGTACTTTTTTGTCATAATATATATATGTAAGAGTGTATGTATTCGCATATATGTATACATATGTATTTAAAAGTAAATCGTTCGATTTTGTTAATTAAATTAAAAATTGCGAAATCTCCACTGCAGACATAACAAAGCATGACAGCCAGACACACTTTCGAAAAACACTAGCAAGCCACCAAAATACATAACTTTTGAAGCGAAATAAACATGCTGGCACTTACACATGAACACACAAGCGCTGAGGCAGGCAGGTTCTTGGCTTTTCAACCGATCCTTAGCCCCGCTAACTGCTTTGATGTTGATTAATTGCGATTGTTGTTGATTGATTTTTATTGGAAATATTGATAAAATCGAATTGAAATTAATTAGCATGAAATTTTCACGCGAGTACGAGCGTTTAAAGCGCTGCTGTGCTTGTAGATATATGTTGATATATGTGTGCGTGTGTGTGTTGCGCTGTCATGCCAGCCACACTTGCTGCCACCCAACCAACGCGCGGCCTTCTGGCTGCCGCTGGGTTCACTTGACGTTGTTTGTTAGTTTTCCAAGTTTTTCACCGTTCAAAATGAATTGAATTGAAATTAAACAGAAGCCAGGCGTTGTGTCCGTGGTACTAGTAATATAGTGAACACATGTGCCATGCATACATACCTAGACTTCTAATAGGTATGTGAGTGGGTGTGCTTTGGTCTCAACGCTAGGTCCTTCATATATTTGTAATTGGCTGCGCATTTGTTTGCTATTAAGTATTTTCATTTTTTGAATAAATTAACGCGAAATGCAATAATTACGACTATTTTGTTATTAAGAATTTCAAATTAATACGAAAAAGTCAATGACGCTGCTTGGGAAAGTGGTAAACAACTTTGGA